>VXBC01010023.1:2250-17097 GCA_013399945.1 Ploceus nigricollis | reverse complement strand
ATACAAATACTTTAACTAAACTACTTCAAAAATCCTTACATAAACTTGAACTGTGATGAAAAGAGATTAATGTTTCTGCTGTAATTTTCTATCATATTCTTGGGATCAGTATGCTAGTAAATAGTTCAAACTCATCCCTGGCCGTGTTGAAGACCAGGAGGGGCAGAGCTTTGAGTAATCTGGTCTAGTGGAAGGCGTCCCTGCTCATGGCAGGGAGTTGGAACTAAGTGATATTTACCATCTTTTCCAACCCAAATCGTTCTAGGATTCTGTCATACTGTATTTATAGAGAGGGTAAAAATCTTCTAGTCATTCATCAGTCAGTGAAAATAAGAATATAAAACTGAAATTCAAGGTTTTATTATCTTAGGGACTTAACATCCCACATTTAATGAAGCCTAACACCCAATGCAATGCAGATTCTGATCTTGATCTATTCTTTGAACAAAAAGCCAATATTTATTCAAAAAATTATATATAAACTTTCAAAGTAAAAGAATTTTGGATTCACAAATATCTTGAACAGTCATAAAAAGGAGCAGAGAATGTGAAGGAAATGCTTTTCTGTTTTGCTTTCTAAAACTGCATTTGTAGCCAGCCAAATGGGATTTCATGATTGTTTGACAACATTTACATGTTTTTATTTCACAACATGTTTGGTATATAGCCATCAATATTGCTGGTAGCTTTTTCAACAGTTTTGAATTCTGCATTTGAGTACATATTCTTAAAATAATTCATTTGTTTTGTACAGCTTAAAACTCAAAATTCTTCAGTTCTGATGTGCCATGGGACTAATATCTGATATGCAGAGTTGTCCANTTATTCCTCCTTGTGAATGCTTTCTGGTAAAACATCACATTCTAAGACATGACTCACCATAATTTATCAACTCCATCAAAAGAGAAATATTTATGTAGCACAAAATTGTGGGTAGGAAAAAAAATAAGATGCAAGTAAATGAAAAGGAGTCATCACTCTTTTCTCTTTAGATCAAGGCCCTCTGGATACATAAGAGATGTCATGCAATAGGAGGTCAGAAAGAGGTTTTCTGAAGCAGACAGATTTCCTCTTTTCCCTGGCTCTGACTCTTGCACTGCAGAATTGTCTCTTTTCAGACACTATAGTAATGACTGCTGGATGCATTTTGTCTTCTATCCATAATGGAGTTTCAACCAAGCTTGAAGATTGAAATAAGCCTCACACCCATTTATATCTAAAGCAAAAATCAATTCCAAGGACAACTAATTTATCTTTTTTCTTTTCTTTAGGCTAAAGATAAAATACCAAATGTTCTCACCGTCAGTAAATATTTAACAGGGTATTTTTATGCACCTATGTCATTCTTGGTTGCAAAAATATGCTGTTGGTAGTCTATAAGTAATCTAAATAAATTTCATTTCACTTTGAAAGTTCATATAATTTCAAAGGGATGGGAATAACTGTGCTTTTAAAATGCCAAAAGAACTAGATATTCAGGGAAAAAAAACCTACAACACAGACATTACATCCAAATATAAAAAACTAAGCCATAACAAGAAATCTCTCATTTTCTAAAGCAGTGAATCAGCACTGAAATCCCTGTCCAATCTTAGAAATCTTTCCAAGGTGTTCTTTCCAAGTATATTAATTAGCTTTATTAAAAAATCTGTGTTTGACGATACTTCAGAGAGGAAAATTGTAAGAAAGCATTTTTTAAAATACGACAGACAAAGCATTGTAGGCTCAATCCAGCAGTGTAGAGTGAAGTCACACACAGTGTATAACAATGGTGACTACTACATAGGTAGTAGGAGTGTTTAGGTTCTGTGTATCACTTAGCACATCTGATAAACCAAGTTTTCCAACTGACAAATTACTGAAGAATAAACTACTGGACTGTCTTTTCATTTCCCATGGTTCCACAGATTGTTTTTTGTACTCCTGAGACTGTTTCTCTGTTAACTAATAGTTTACTGCAATTTCTTGCTGTTGTTGTTGTAAATATCTGAGTAGTTTAAAGATGGTTGATGTTACAGTTGTTGGTGTTATTTCAAGTTCTTGAAAATTACAAATATTGAGGTTTGTGCATATGACTTACCATATCTATGTTTTATGAGTAAGATCAGTTTGAAACAAGGCCTCAAAAGTTAGTGATTCAGCATCACTGTTACTTCATATAAATTAATGAAGCTATTAATTTCATATAAATTACTGAAGGTATTAATTTTTTTAAAAAATTAATATAAAACTACATTTCATTAATGGTCTTGGAACTCATAAATTATGGAATAAGCTAATGCTACCTGAAGAAGGAAACTTACTCTGTGTGGATACCTAAAAACTGAATTTTAACAAGGGATGTATGACTTTATGTGGTTCACACAGTAAAAAATGAACTGTGTTGCATGATTTTGTACATGTTCTCTAATGCATCAATAATAGCTCAACATAAAATAATTCTGTCATTAACACAGTTAAGGTTGGAAACAAGACCTGTAACTTGGAAAACAGAAATAAGAGACAAGAAATTCTAATTATGCCTTTTCTCTTCAGATTCTTGGCTTCTCTTTTTGTCATTTACTCCACATTACTGTTTGGTTCTGAGGTTCCATTTGTTAGTTATCCAGCTTTAGAGCAGGATAGCTGTGAATGCCTAGAGCCAGGTTTGGGAAATCTGTCAGGACAGAGATTCCACAAACTCCCCATGGCAAGCTCTTCTAGCGTGTCACTAGGGTGAAAAAATTCTTCTTAATGCATAACCTGAATCTCCCATGCTGCAATTTGTGGTCATTACTCCTTGTTACACAAGCTGTTGCTATCAAGAAGAATTTGGCTTCATCTTTCATGGGGTTGAAAGCTGCCTCTTCTCTTCCTATTCAAGCTGAACAAACTCTAGTTCCTCCATTTCCATCCATAACTAAATGTATTCTAGGACACTATCCATCCTTGCTGCACTCTGCTGGACCTTCCCCCATTTCCCTGCATCTGTTTTGAACAGGGCATCCAAAACCAGGTAGAGTATTCCAGAAGGTCCAATTTCACCAACTGCAAAGGTGCAGCAATTTCTCTCAGTTCATTGTCAATGTCTCCTAACGTAGCTCAGTGTAAACTTGAGACTTATTTGGACTGTGAGCATGCTTAAATTCAACTTACTTGGCATTAGTTGTGAAACTGATATGGGCTATTACATACAGCCTAAATTCAACTTACTTGGCATTAAGTTGTGAAACTGATATGGGCTATTACATACAGCCTATACATACACCAGATACAGAACTATACATGTCTTTTCTTGGAATTTTACGAGATTTCTGTTAATCCAAACTTAAGGGCTGTAGCTCTATCATTAGATATTTAGGCCACTCCCAGCTGGTATATGTTAAGCATGTATTTTATCTCATCATCCAGGTCAATGGTGAAGAGCTGGCCTCAGTATTGGTTCCAATATACTCTCCTTGATACTTTCTGGCTGCCAATCAGATATCAAGACATTGTCCACAATTGTCCAGATAACTTTCAATCTATCTGGCTGTCCATTCATCCAGATATACTTTCTCAGCTTCCAGACAACAATGCTGTGGGTGTTGGTGTCATAAGTCTTATTAAACACAAATATTTTTATAATTCTGGATGTCACTTTGAAATAGCAAAAGAAAATCCATGTTTGGAGCCAAAAATTGACTGTTTTGGGTGTTATAATGTCACATTTGAGGTTGTATCAAGATACTAATCATATTATAGGCATAACTGCTTGTGAGTATGTGCTTGTTGCTCAACCAATATAAAGATACTTCAAAGCTGGTAGAAATCACCCATATATAAATAAACAAGCTGTATCATAGTGCTGCAATGATATGATGTTTGGGATCATGAAGCTGCTATTTGCCTACGCTTGTACTGGATTTGGGTGGCAAGGTTTGGGGTACTTGGGGTTTGGAAGGGATGTGGGATGAAGCTACAAGGATAGCCAACGAAGGCTGTGACAGCCAGCCCCAAAATGGACCTGCTGCTGCCCAAGGCCCAGCCCATCAGTGACAGCAGAAGCACCTGTGGGATAACATACATAAGAAAGGCAGGAAAAAACTGTGCAGCAGCAACTGCAGCCCAAGAGGAGGGTGAGAATATGCAGGAGGAGCAGCTCTGAGATGCCAAGGTCAGTGGAGAAGGAGGGGCAGGAGATGCACCTGGCACCCAAGATGAGATTCCTCTGCAGCCCGTGGTGAAGGCCATGGGGAGACAGCTGTGTCCCTACAGCCCATGGAGGACCATGGTGGAGCAGAGATCCACCTGCAGCCCGTGGAGAACCCCATGCCAGAGGAGGTGGATGTCTTTGAAGGAGGTTGTGACCCCATGGAAAACATGAGTCAGGAGGATCCTGGCAGGACCTGTGGACCCCTGAAGAGAGGATCCCATTCTGGAAGAAGTTTGCTGGCAGATCCTGTAGACCTGTGGAAGGAGGAGTCCATGCTGGAGCAAGTTTTGTGTAAGGACTTGTGACCCCATGGAGTACCCAGGCTTGAATAGTGTATTTCCGAAAACTGCATTCAGTGGGAGGGACCCACACTGGAGCAGTTTGTGAAGAACTGCAGCCCACGGGAAGGAGTCATATTGGAGAAGTTTGTGAAGGCTGTCTCCTGCAGGATGGTCTCCACAAAGGAGTAGGGAAAGAGTGTAATGAGTCTTCACTGTAAGGAGAAGTGAGCTGCAAAGACAGCATATGAGGAAATGCTCACAAGCCCAATGCTCCATTCCTCTGTGCCACTGGTGGGGAGGAGATACAGAAAATCAGGAATTAGGTTGACTAGGGGATGGTGTTTTTAAGATTTTTCATTACCCTACTCGTAAATGAGTATCAGATAAAATGATTTGCAATAAGTTAATAAGTTGAGTCTGTTTTTCCCATGACTGTAATAGGTGAATGATATCTCTTTATCTCAACACGTGAACCTTTCATCGTATTTTCTTTCCCTGTCCAGCTGAGGAGGGTAGTGCTACAAGCTGTAGAAGGCATCTGGCAGCCAGACAGGGTCAAGTCATCCCAACACAACTCCCATCCAGGCTAGCAGAAGGAATACAGTGTGCTATTTAGACCCACCATTTCATCTCAATGCAGTTTTATAATGATTTAACAAGTATTTCTCAGCTGACTGCATAACAATATTACTTCTACTGGCTACACAAATCACTTTTATCAGGTTCACATCAATAGCTAGCATTGTAATTTCTTTCATTATTGCAAATTCATGTTGCATTTCACTGTTCCTTCCGATTAAATATTTAAACCAAACAGTCTAAAATCTCTTCTGGCTGTAATACAGAAAACACTTCAATTGAGTTAATTCAGTTTGTACCTGTCTTGTTTGATGGACCTGACCTGAGTCTCTGGATAAGGGATTTAGTGTTCTTGAAAGGTCAGGATCACCTTCTTTCTATTTGCCTGCAGGAGGAAAGCTGAATTTCAAGTTCATTAGGTTTTTCCTTGACAAAAGATGCAGTCAAACCACCTAACATAATGCACAGTTCATCATCTCTAGCACATATGATTTTTTCTTCTTTGTGACATAAAAGGGATACAAACTCCCCTCCTCTCAGATGTTGACTTCTACTAAAAGGAAATGTGAATGTGTGCCAGAAAAGATCCACAATTCATCTCAGATCATCAGGATTCCAAGGCATGACACAGCATGTACCTATAATGCAGACAAAAATAATTAATTTTAGTTTCATTTCCTTCTGTCAAAGGGCTAATATTTTCTTTTTCCCTCCTAAGAATATGCGATTTACTCCAAAAAAAGGCAATGCACAACAAAATATGTACTTGAGAAAGGGCTCAGGGATCACAAGGTTGCAGCATCTTACTGCAGGTGTAACCTTACTGAAATGTTCACTTAGTCCCATCCTTTTTCTTCCCTCTGTGCCACAACAGACAGTAATAAGTACGTGGGTGGAAGGAATCACTTGAAGCTGACAATTTTTTGTAGTTCCTTGGAGTTGCACAGAGTTTTTGTCTTGATTACTGGTATCAGTATTTCATTTCTCTTTGCCACAGGATTTCTTTCAACACATTATAGCCTTTCCAATCCCATGTACTTCAGGAAAAAAAAAAAGAAAAAAACACTCATTCTTGTAAGTGGCTCAGACAAGAAGAGATTAACATTAAAAAGCTGATACATTAAAATTACATTTTTCTTTTTAATCTCGTATTGTTCTAAGATCTCTTATGTTTCTTAGATTACAAGAAACTTCACTTCACATTGTAGTCTTAGAGAGGCTAAAGGTATTTACCTATTTATTTCACACCACGAAGATCCATGTTCAAAATATGTCCCTTAAAATTCACTACCTAAACCTAGCGGCCTACAGGTTTTCTCATTATAATTGTCAGGATTCTACCTTTCTGCTACCAGGGAACTACTGAGCCAGCTACGGACTGACATGAGCAGTTTATCTCATATTGAACTCAATCAGGAGTCACATAGAAGAATTTCCCCACATAACTTACCTCTGGAATCCAAATTCTACTAGTAGAGCTTAGAAAATTACAAACAGTCCCAGAACACATTATCAAAAGGGACAGTACTCTGCTTCCTAATTTCCACTGCCAAAGAGAGCATTTATTCAGAAGCCGGAAGACTGAAATTTCTTCTGTGTGTATATAAATCTTTCCTCTAGAAATGTAGCCTCAGTGAGGTTTTCCAGACACCATTCCACATGAAAAGTTTGTGGAGAAGAATTGTTTCACTGAAAAATTGTTTCAAAAACCATATGCAACTCTTATGCAGTACATCTGACCCACACCACCACTTGATCATCTTACATAGTTTGGTTCCAAGTGTTAGAAGGTATGACAGCCTCATAAACGAGGGAAACACACTGTGTGGTTTCCTCAGAATTATAGCACTTCATTTCCACATTTCACCTTCTGACTTCTTCATTCATTCTTCTCAGTGACATTTCACTATGTAGTGTTCATATAATTTGGAACTAGAAAATTCATACCTGGAACTCATATCCCCTTTCCACATAGGGAAATTATTTCTTTTTAAATAAATCTACAAAGAAACTAGCTGGGGAAAAAACCTAAAAAGTAATGAATGCATGAGTTTCAAAGAGCTTTGTTTTTAGTAGACATATTCAATTGTAAAAATGTGAGTAAAATTCTGAATCTAAAGCTTTAGTTCTATTTGTCTGTCCAATAAATTACACAAATACAAACAACTAAATAGAATGAATGACACCACAGAGAATTGTTGCTTAGCACCAAGTTAAAACAGTTAGACAGTAATCATGCTCCTGCTCTTCTCAATTCCATGTTTGTAATTCTGTCATTAGTCTCTATCTTGGGTTGTACCATTTCATGATGGCTGAAGCAAAGACTGCCATGACTTTTGCAGTTCCAGCCAGTACTTTCTGAGAGGAACAGATCCAGGAGACCATATTCTCTAGTCAGCTTATCCATCCAGAAATTTTATTAAATGTACTCCAGGAATCTTCTGGGTTGCTTTGGCCTCAATATTAGTAGTTGTTAGAGTAAATCATGTTTCTGCGTAGAATCAGGCCCTGCACCTCTAAGGCTTCTTCCATTTTTCTAAAGAAAGCCTTATCAATTTCTTGCTATTAGGTGGTTTGTAGTCAAAGCCCCTCATGAAGTAATTTTAGTTGATTCTGATGCTCCTTTACCCACAGAACACCAATTAGATCTTTGTGCATTTGGCCTTCTGGCCTTTGTGCCCTTGTAATACAACTCCTCCTCCCTGCCTTCCCGATCTGTACTACCTAAGGACTCATTGTTCATTCTTTACAACTCTATTCAAGCAAACCATACCTGTGATCCCAATGAGACTGAAGCTCTGCAGCAGCACCTGGACTTCTGCCCTTGTGATTCCCATGCACCTGGACTTTTGCCATTGTGATTCCCAATGCTTCCCATGGGAGGGGAGCATTCTCATGCTCCCCTCCCATGGAGGCCTGAGATAGGCCTCCAGTAACACTGTTTACTGATTGTAAATCAGAGACCCTCCTTCATGTTTTGTTGCCAGGTACTTCCTTACTATCTATCATGCCTCCCTGCACCTCTCTTCAGGATTTGGTCACCATTAACTAACCTAGATTAAAATCTTCCTCTCTTGCTGGCAAAGGTGCTCCTGCACCTGTCATCCTTATTCTTCAAAGTAAACTAAGGAAAAAACAAATCAAAAATAAATCTTTGCATGTGAAATGAGCTGTTAACCCAGCATTGCCAGATGCCTTGCTGCTCCATTCACAATCAGCCTCCCATCACAACCTATCCACAAGAGACCATTTGTCTCCAGACTTTCTGAAGTCCAAGTATCCTATGAATATCAGTACCTTATGTTTGTTAAGTTCAAATGTATATAACTCAAAAGACATATATCAATGATGGGAAAGCTTCAACCTGCTTTTACACCGCATAAGAGGCATCCTGCATACACAATTGTTTGAGTATTTTATTTTTGTATTGCCCACTGCTGATCTTAAATTAAATCTAAACTCACATGCATGAATAGCATATGAAACGCATACACACAAAGCAGAGTAAACCAATGTGCAGGACAGGTGAAGAAAAACATTGTATTTATTATTACCAGTATGGCTTCAGCTGTAGTAACATGTTGCACACTGTATAGTACCTCAAGAAGGATACAACTCTTTCAGAAAATAAAGCTCATAGAAGAGTATCTTGGATGATCAGAGGCTTAGGAAAAATGACAAGGAAGGATGACTGAGAACTGGATTGATACAGTTGAGAGAAGACTGACAGAACTGGGACAAGAGCCTTAAACTAGACAAAAATGTTTTCCAGAATGGAATCATAATTTCTCCATGGCCCTGTAAAACATACAAGAAGTACTGGGCTAACCACACTAAGTGAGATTATCTTAAGCACCAGGAAAAGTCTTTCAAGGTGAGATAGTGAAGTGCTGGGACACTTGACTTAGGACTGTGAAATTTTCATGATTGGAGGATTTTTGAAAAATATTTTGTTTACACAAATACCTATGAGGGATTATTTATGTAGAATTTATCTTGCTTTGAATTCAGAAGATGCAAAAATTAATATTCTGAGGTCTTTTCCAGTTCTACCTCACAAGATTAGGTATTTTTATTGGTACCATTAAGAAAACAAAGAGCAAACAAGATCAATAAAGAGACAAGCATAAGACATTCAATTTAAAACTTTAAAATACATTTTTTCAAAAATAGGAGAATCCACTGCTTTTTGTAGTGTGAGTGTTCTTAAACCCAGGGAGGCAGTGGGGTCTCTGTCCTTGGAGGTATTTTGAACTGAATTAGATACAGCCCTGAGCATCCTGCCCTTGATGGTCCTATTTTGAACTGGCCTTGGACTCAGTGTCTCCATAAACCCCTTCCAACATCAACCATTATGTGCATGACATGAAACCAAATATTTCTAACATATTTAAACTAGTGATTCCAATCTTTCACTCCACCAGTGACCAAGGTCTTGATCCAGTTTTTTAGCTGTAAGCAGTCTTACAACTGAATTATTCTAGACTTTGTTATAACCCAACTTGTTTTGTAGAGAAACTGCATAAAATGAAGGATTTGACAAATGCCCGAAGTATCAATAATTACAGTCACTTATAAATCACTTCTCACCTTAGGTCATGCCTAAGCAACCTAAGCATCAGGGTATTCAACCACAAATTTGAGAACTGAGTGTTTATTAGAAATTGGAAATATTCTTCTGACCTGCTATCAGGTATAACAAAAACTGTGCTACAGAAGACTCTTCCCAAAAAAAGCACATCTTTGCATATTTNAGCACATCTTTGCATATTTTCATTTAGACACTTTTATTATCAGTGCATCTTTCTTCATGATTCTTTTAAATAAACAGCTCCTGAAATCTGAACACAGACTGTCATTATCATGGAATAACTGCTTAATTAAAAATGCAAATTTTATTCAGTAGTTGTCTTTAAACATTAGTGAAAAAAAGCATAAATATGTCTGTTTGATAAGTTGTGTATGCAAAAAATAAATATTTTAGAAATATACAACCCCTCTTAGTTTTCTTAAGATATATTGAATATTAAGACTGATATTTGAAAATTATGAAATACGTTTATGGTTTTTCTGCAACTGTTACAATAACTCATAATAATATAGAAATTTATAAACTGGAAAACATTTAAATTCAACTTCAATTTGCTTCATTAATATATGAATAAAAATTCCTTTTCTTTCTTTTTTTTGGTGCTGTTTGGTGTTAGCCATATTTAGATAAACATAAAAAAATGCTGATCATCAGCTTTTTAGCCACCACATTTTCCATACTTAGAACCACTGTATTTTATAATAGTCTATATGAGAATAGGATTATTTTTAACAATGGCATATCCTACCATAATTCTAGAGTTCTGGATGAGAATTAGTCAGAATTGAAACAATTGCTGCTTTTCTAATCAAAAGTGAAGCCTTTTCACTAACTATGGAAAAGGCTAGAAACTGCTTAGGATAACTTTCTGCAAAGACACGAACATTGTGTCTCTCACATACAGTAGTAACGAAAATTTGAGAGAAAAGCCCATAGAAGTCCTTAAAATGGCAAAAAAAAAAAAATCTACATCTTCTCATGAAATCAATCTTTCATTGAAAAGAAAAGCAACATCTGCAACACGAAATTTTAACATATATGGAGGCAACATGGACCAAAGCCTAAAGCTTCAAAGTAGGTAACATTAGTCAATAGCATTTTAACAGGAAGAACAACTAAGAGCTGGAGCAACTTCAAAAACCTAGGCTGGGTTTTTCATCACTGACACATTCAGGTTAAGCTTAGACATTGTTCTGAGCTTTGCATAGCAATTAATCAAAGGAAGACTCATAACCTACCAGGTGGAGACAATCTGTAAATGGAACTACAAAGGTACTGTCTGGCTTTATAAACAAGGAACATGTAAACTCTTATGCCTTTTACTGGAAGTTCTTACTAGAAGTTCAGCCCTAATTGGTTTGTCAGCAAGAATCCATCTAAGGTGGGCTTTACAAAGGGGCAAATCTGCCATGGAACTTGAGAAAAATCAGAATTTCACTGGGACAGTAGCCTTTGTAGTACTGAAAAAAAAATGCACGCACCTTTGATTGCTTCCCCTAGCCTCTAAAAGAAGGTCATGTAATGGTTGTTATTAAAATAATACACATTGTATCAAGATATCACAGTAACAGGGCAAGGCAGTTATTTTTTCAAAGCAGGATGCTGCCTGCAAGAAACCAGAATTAATACTATTTTCTGTTGACAGCACTGAGCTTCCTGTTATGCTTATTACAATTTTCTGTACTTCATAATTTATATTAATTTTTCATACTTGACTCAGAAATTAGAAATATTCAATAAAACCCATACAAGCAACATGAAAGAACACATAAATTAAAATAAATAAGCAAAAATAAAGAAGAATTTGAACTAGTTCCAGACTTCTGAAAGTTTTTCAGGGATATTAAGTAAACTATTTACCAGATGGACTATTCCTAGCACTTTCTCTCTGCTGCTAGGTTTACTTCTCAACACATTTTCTACATGAAGGCTCTTTCATTCAGATCTATTTACATATTCCTTTAATTATCTAAAGGTGGAACTACCATTTTAAAATCATACCCCAGATACTTCCAGCTTCTTTCACAAATAACAGGAAATATAGGAATGCTGAAATTTCTGACTGGTCCTGTCTGTTATGAAATTATTCCACTTAATACTAATTGGTTCTCTCATACACTTCCTTTCTAAGGCATCTGTAGCTTTCTCTATCACTATAGCAGATTTGGAAATTTCCATAATGTAATGGAAGACATATGTGGGTTCTAGATTTTTTTATTAGCTCTTGGATTATACTTAATAAAACCCCAGTTTTAATGTCAGGTTATGATCTGCTCTTTTTCTGGGCATCCATATGTTACTACCAAATTTATGACTTGACTCTTTTCATGTTCTTTTGTCATTTTTTTGATAGGATCTTTTGTGGGATTTTACTGAAGGCATTTTTTTTCATAATGGTTCATTTCTTCTATCATTAGAGGGATGAGAAGAATTTGTGGTCTTTATTTTTATGGTGACTGAACCAATGTGCAAAAGAGCTGTATTTTGCTAATGACATGCAATTTATCTTTTCTTCTTCNTAAAATATCTGTGCTAAACCTTTCATTTAAGGCTACACTTTTCTGAACTCTGAATATTAAGCCTTGAAGAAAGTATCCTTACTGAAAAAATATATAAGTTTTTCAAAGCACTCCAGCTTAGAAAATGTTTTTTTTTAATAGTAGGAGAAGCTCATTTTATCCTGCTCAAAAATAAGTTGAAAGTATCCCCTTTTAATTTTCCCATTAAAAATTATCACTTTTGATGAAGAACATGAAGGAAAATACCAGGCAAAAGAGTAATTTTTGGGAGGTCATAAATCACTGGAAAAACTTTTGCCTGAACCATAATTATATCCCTCTGAGAGCAATGTAGTACCAAAATAAATCTCACTGCCAAATTGTGAGACAAACTTTTTGTTACACTACAGCTGAAAACATTCTTTGCTCACTGCCAGCAAGCATAACATTTTGTTTTCAGCACCCACCCACAGCTACTCAGTAGAGAAAGCATGTGTACTGCAATTGAACCATTAGCCAGCCAGATAGACTGTGAGAGACTGCTCTGCTCTGCCAGCCAGGCAGAATGGCATTATAAAAACTCCTGTTAAGGTATAAATATAACTTCCCTTTCTCTCCATCTGCCATGAATCTTCACAAGTCCTCTAACACAACAGAATCAAAAGTCAAAAGTGAAGTTACATTGCAGATTTCTTGCCCTTTAAAGGGCAAGGGATAGTATCCAACATTAAACAGACTACCTGCAAGGATGGTGATTTGAAGTGGAAATTAACTCAGAGCTGGAATTTACAGTGAGAATTCACTGCTGTTATTTTCTGGCCATTCATGGAAAGATCTAATGCCATTAATGAAACTAAATATTTCAAGAAACACTAATTCTGGTAAAGGGAAAGATTTTGGTGTCACATACAGGCACAAGACTCTAGAAGATACGTTGTAATGCCAAAGATAGGAAATGTCTTTAAATAAACTATGAACCTGGGAGGAGAAACTCAACATTAATGGCCAGTCTACTCTGTGGAAAAGCCACTTCAAGATCTTGCTTTTTCTGTGTCCCAAAAAGAATGATAATTTTTTCTTTCAAAATACTAAGATTTTATCTTCCCTTTTCCCTATTCTGCTACAACACAAGTCTATCCTGTGAAAGGTGAAATAGTCAAAAAGAGCACACTTGGACAGACTACAGGCAATGTTGTTTCAGGTCTCATAATCTGACAGCGCAATGAAGAATTTGTGTCTCCCACCGACAGCCATTCAGTGCTGCCAGGTTCTGGGTGCCATGATCCACATACTAGAGGGCAGTATTTTACTCAAGGAACAGCATAAGCTCTCTTAAAATTGGGCATCACAATGAAAACAGATGTTTTAAAATCCATATTAAATGCCACTCTATGGACACACCGTGAAGTTACAGCAGATGTTTGTTGACCTAGCTCCATGGCTGCGATACTTCCTGTGATGGATACACTTAACAGAAACAATTGTTTTAGAGCCAGCTTAATTTACACTGCTGTTCTTTTCACTGTCTCCCATATGAACATACCTACAGTTAAAATATTGTCAGCAGAGCTGGATCTTTTACTGACCACTGCCAGTCTCCTTACTATGGTATAATACCAAAGAGCAGAAATCTTGTCTTGTGTAATAAATTCTGTCTTATGCTATTACCTTTGAGAAAGTATTACTATACTTTTAGGTCTAAGTGCAAGTTTCTCTATGATATGTTTGACAACAAATCAATATACATATAGGACACTCATTATATTCCATCTGTAGTGCCTCCTATCCCAAATAAAGAGAAGAGAAGAAAAGAAACCAGTGTTGCACTCATATAGCAGCAAATGATGTAATATTTGTTAAATATTTGCAGGGAAATAAAATTATTTCTTCCAGATGACTGTTTTCAAGACTTCAAAATGGTGGATTATTTTAAAGCAGTAAGTAATAATTTAGCAAAACTGAGTAGAAATTCCCATTACGTTTCCATGTTCAACATCCATGTTGATGTACCTTACTAACAATGAGGTCTAGTTCATATTGCTTACTGCTCAGTGAATGCTGTACAACATGTTTCTCACTAATTAGAAGTTTAAAACTCCCAACTTTCAGTTATCCTCCATCCCTTTTTCCTGATCAGATTTGTGTTTCACTGTTACTGAAGTTGAATATGAAGAATTGAATACTGAAAAATATGAAAAAACATATTCTTGAGTAGATTCTTTCTTCCTTGAAAAGGCCTCCGGCCCCTGGAGTGTGTTTTGAGGTCTTCTGGGTATTTTTGTGAAGGATTGTATCCAACCTATCTCATTCAAGATATGTCCTTTTACTTCATTTTTGAAAGACAGGACTGTGTGCATGAGAAGAGACGGACAGGATCAAATCCCTGGTATGTAAATGCTTCAAACTTTTGAAGCCAGCAATGCTAAATGTATGCATAAATGTTCAATAATGTCAACAGAGAGAGTTGATGGACTAACCCCATGTCTGCTAAACATCTCACAGGCAAATAAACATAAAAGCTTTTAAAAATATGCAGCTTTTAAAAAAATAAGGACTATAATGTAGCTAGCTATAGTACAGCTGTGATAGGAAAGAGCAGAAAAGGGGCAGAAAGCAAGAAGCAGATCAGAAGTTGCACATTGTTTCACTAGCCATGGGAAAAACAAACAAACAAAAAAACCCACAAAACAACAAAACAAAAGAAAACCCAACCCAAACCAAACA
>VXBC01010022.1:2585-16213 GCA_013399945.1 Ploceus nigricollis | reverse complement strand
TTTGCTGTGACATAGGATTCCTTCTTATAGTGTGGTTGCTGCTGGACTTTCTGTGAAAGTCTAGGGGCTGTGTGTCTTCAGATATTTTGTCAGTTCCATTACCTGGAGTGAGGACTACTTGTAATTTAAAAATATTAAAAATATTTGTAAGAGATAAAGTAGTAGCTTATCTGTAGAGCCTGGCCCTAGTCTAGGTTAATCTTATTTTTAAAAGTACAAGTCTAATGACACTGTTTATACATAGAGGATTATGGTCATTTTAATATGTACTCATTGGAGCCCAGGGACAGATTCCCCTGGGGTATTGCCCATCAAGCCCCAAGTGCAGGAGTTTTTAAAAATGCATTTGTATTTGAATTGCAGTTTTCAGCAGTGCCAAAAGAAAATGTATCCACTGTTCCTTTTCTGCTTGTCCCAGGTATCAGCTTGCACAACTGGAGTTTGTATAGGCTGTTCTGCTGTGTGGCTATTGCAGGATAACATTACATTGAGGGCCTGCAGAGGTGCTGAGAGGAAAGGGGGGCTAGGGACATGAGTGTTCTTGTCCTTCAAAATGAACTAAATCTATCAATTTTTCAGATGACTCAAGATTCCTTAATATGCTGCTGTGGTAGCTCATGGGTTCTTCATAAACTGCCTAAAACCCAGGACCTCTTTTTGTCCCAGGTTGTGGAAGCTTTTCCCATTTTAGCTGTTCTGGTTGGCCATCTCCTCTAATATGCCAATGGAATAAATAAACTGGGTTTTTTTTTTCTCTGAGGTTAAAGAGTGCATCTTGGACTTGTCAAATGCAAGCTGGAAGCTTTCCATGTAGCAAGATAACTTGCTGTTAGCTCACATTGAGCTAGCAGCATCTGTTGTCATCTTGCTTGCTGTAGGAGAGGCTCAGGTTTTCCTCGAATCCCCTGCTGCCTTCTGCAATCAAACCTCCCACAAACTTCATGTGGGACTGGGTGGGGAGAATAGGTCCAATGCCCTTCAGGTCCAGCCATGAAGCGTGTGCATTCCAGGGTGATGGTCTCACCTAATATTCACTAAAATGCAGGACTCAAGGGTGCTCCTCCTAGCCTTTTGGCAGGCACCAAGCTTGGCTTGTCACTGATACCTCTGTCCTCTGCTGGGATGAATGCCTTTCCCATGCCCTTGTCACCAGTGGAGCAGAGTGTGCCTGTATCTCACTGCTTTGGTGCCAAATAGGTAGTTGGCTGAAGCTGAGAAGAATAACAAAGCTGGGACATGCTCTGTTCTTCTATGTCTGCTGGAGATCACAGCCACCACTGTAGAGTAGCTCTAGTCCCAGATGCAGTTCCTGCCGGATTGCCTAGAGCTAGTCCGCATGTGTCTTTGTGGTCCCTCTCATCTTTGTACTCTATATCTTCATCAGTAATGCCAAGCAGTGAGACTTGGGCTTAATTTCTGGTTGGTAGTGGACACGTGGATGAAAATCCTGCAAGGAATGCAGTTCCCTCCCATCCTGGTGAAAAATCCTGTTGTTTCCCAGACATGCACCTGTCTCAGAAGTATAATTTACTCACACTAAGCACTGACATGGGTACTTCACAAACAGTCTTTTTGTGATGTTTCATAATTCTACTTCCCTTGCGGGTTGGTTGCTTAAACGGAATCAGTTCATGGTGAAATTATAAACTATGGAGTAGCAAAGGAGCTCTCATATTTTATTTAGAGTTGTTTGTTGTTTTTTGAAGATGTAATGGTGCCTGTGTTGTTCTGCAATGGCAACTTACTGCTTTGGTTATTTTAAGGGTTTTGAAAAGTGGAAGTATACAGAGAAAAACAAATCTTGGTGAAGTATGGCAGGTTGTGTATTTCTAGGATTATTCCTCCAGCTACCATGTAAGATCACACTGTCACAGGGAACAATTTCTGGTTAGTTGTTTTGTTGGGCTTGGTTTGAGGTGCCTTTTCCCCCCTCTTTTCTAAAGAAACTAGACACTTGACTCTGAGTGTTCTCTAATTCTGCTGAAACAACTAGTTAGGTGCTTAGTGTCACCAGTGCCAAAGGAAAACTACTGATCTGGAAACCCTAGCCCTGATGTTGATCTATAAATTTGAAGCATATTCCAGGTCTGGGTGAGGGGGCAAAAAGGGTATTTTTATGGACTAAGCTCTAGCCTCTAAACATGGAGGCTGATCTTTCTGCAGAGTCAGCAGAGTCTCTAGGTTATTGAAGAGGTCACCTTGGCACCCCTGGAACATGTCCCTCTCTGCCAACTGATCACAAATACCTCAGTGTGTGGTCCTAAAGCTTGGTAGTGTGAGTGCCCTTTTCCTCACTTTTTTTCTGCATAGGAAGCTTTGGACCATTCTCAGAAGAATCTGGACAATGGTGTAAAATTTCTCAAGTTTCATATGCTTCTGTGTATTCTGCTTTCATGGTGCTTTCTTGCAAAGATGACTTCTCATGGGGAGGGAGCCATCCTTGTTGCTGTATGAAAAGCCCCCCAAAAACTGGGAACAAACTAGACATAGTGCTGCAAGAACACAAACTGGGCCAGAGAGAACTTAATTTCTAGCCTGTTTCAGTGGTTTTAAATGCTTGTAGCAATATAGAATTATAGATGTTAAGTTTCAGAATATTTTGTGGTTTGTCATATGTCACTTTTGGCCCAGTCAAGGTTAGAAAAAGAGGCAAAGGTGATGATATGCCAACTGTCCAAATATAAGTCATACAAGAAATGGGATAAAAAGGTTTTCTTACTTGAATTGATTTTTTTGCCCTACTGGTTTAGAAATCAGTTGAAATCCAGGATCATGGTGTGAGAAGCACTGGTTTTCCATTGAAGTGCAGGAATGACTGTACAGCAGGGTATCTCATCTCTTCATGGAGGCAAGTTGAGTGCACCCTGGTGTTCAAATAGCAGATATACCCCTGATACATGAAATTCAGTCTGGTGACTGAGTTGTGTTCACTGTGTCTTGCTGTGCTCTGCTGAGACCCATTGGCATTTGCATTTTCAGGCTGTCTTTTCGAATGTTTCTTAACAAGTTCCCTTCCTTGCTCTTTCCTGCCCATCTGAATGGTCTGTTTGGGGTTGCCTCCTCCACCCCAAATCATCCCAGCTTTTTACTGTAGCAATATTGTGATGTGTTACTCTTCAAGCCAGGTCTTATGAGCTCTCAGAGAAACCCATCACACTCAAGATAGCTCAGCTACCTGGAACGGCATAAAATTAGCAGGATGGCTTCTGAGGTAGTGTTGGAAACAGAAAAGGTTTTAATAAAAGGCAAAATAACAAAGCTCTTACAGAGAAAAACTGAGCCAGGGCCAAGAGGTCCTTGCTCCTGCTAAAACACCCCACAAAAGTGATTATTTCCTTTGTTCTCTTCCTTTTCTAGTGAATTACCTAGGTGGGACCTCTTGGCCTCTGTCCAATTGGACAGCCCCAGGTCTGAGGTGAAGTCTTAAAGGTCTTATGAGGTGTCTTTGTACTTAATTTGGGAGAGGAACTTCTGGGCTTTTTGCCTTTTTAAGCAGACGAAGAATAATTTGGTCACTCCATCAACAGGGGGCACATTCCTACAATATTGTACTTGCAGAGGTGACCTCTGTTAAGCAGAAATGGGCTTGCTGGCATTTTGTCAAGCCATGCTTGAGACCTTTAATTTGCTTTTTTTTAAACTGGGCAGACCTTTGAGGCTGACTCAGACCAGAGAACTGGGTAGTTGCCCTAGTACATGTTTCACTAATGGGAGGATTACATAGTAAGTCTATTTCTGGGGGGGAACAGACTCTAGTTTATCTCACATTAGGCACTTGAAGCAGAGAAAAGAACTTTAATTATAACAGACCGTTGGACTTTTTTTCCTGCTGTTAATTTTTCAGTCATATGGGATCTTCTGTGCTGCCAGTGAGTGTAGAAACTAGTTAATTTTATGACTCAGCTCTTTTCAGTGAACTACCATGTTAATTTGGGTATCTTTGGGTATTGCATTTTCAGTATTCATAATCACAGGTAATCAAACCCAGTGACTTAACTATGGGTTCAGTAGTAAAATTATCCCTGGCTGACTTGACTGTACAAGGGAGAAAGCTGGAGAAATTACCAGGAATGAGATGATGAGTGAAATCATAGATTCTACTGGGTAGCAATGTCTCAGTAACAATTGGGTGTTATGTGATAGACCTTCCTAAGGAAGCAGAAGCTACTTTGCAGTATTGGCTTGAGCAGAGAAATTAGGGTGGTGCTCACCCTCTTCACCTTATTTCTGATAATTCCTCCAGTTTTCTCCATTGTACAGTCAAGTCTGATAAGGAGAATTGGTAGTGCTCTCCTTGGGTGCTTTCTGGGATTGCAATAAAGAAGTGAGTCCATTTGTTTGGTTCCCCTCATCTGTGCTGCTGGTGTTAGTCCAAGGTGAATAAATTACCAAAGAACAGTTAATAGGTGTTTGTTCCTAGTCTCAGTTGTTCATTTTATACATAGATCCATTTTTAAGATCATAGCAAGAGTACCTAGTGATCTTGCTGGACTTTGTCCACAAAGGTTACATTCACATTGTGGGTGATTTGTGACTTCCTTAATGAGGGGAACTCCTGAACTGCATTATGGGGCTATATTTGCTGCCTCTATTTTAAGTCTTTGGCTGCTTTTTGTATCTTAATCCTTAAGATACTTGTGTTCAGTTACTCTTCTCCAGAATTTCATCCTCTTCCTTCACCTGAGCACTTGCTTTGTATATACCTTGCAGCTGCAAAATTAACAGATTAAAGTTATGATCCAGCTATGTCAAGTGGTGGTTTGGTGTCTTAATTTCTGCCCCTCAGATAAGAGGCACTTACTGACCTTGTGAATTAATATCCCTCACCTGGTGCAGATGTGAAATAAAGCAGGCTTTGATGGAGATCACCTGTTTTCTTTGCTTGCAAGAAACCAAAAACAGATGGGCTGTCACTGCATCTTGGCAAAGCAGCAGCATCTTTCAGCAGCCAGGTGGGAGCTCTGAGATCTATTTCTGGTGGTCTGATAACCTTATTTTCTATAAACCCACATTTCCAAGGTGTCTGAGAAGTTCTTAGCTTCTATTGCAATTGCTGCTGTGACTAAATTACTGAACTGAGGTACAGCTGGTTCCTAGGAACACCGTTGCAGAGCTATGTGTGATGCAGGTGGAGCTGATCCTCTGGCCAGCTCATGCTGAGCCCTGGACTCCTGTGCTAGCCAGGCATATGCTCTCTAGCTTAAAGCCAAGTGAAAATCCCTGTGTGCCTCGATGGCCACCCCTCGGCCAGAACCTCAACTTAAAATGCATTTCTGAGTGTTGCAGTACCTTCAGTAACTTAGTCTCTGAAGCACAGGCACCAGCAATTTGTCTGTGTTGCAGACAAGGGAGAATGGAAAGGAGAATATAGCCACATCTTGTCTGAAGGAATCTCCTGTTTATGCTCTCCCTTGCTTCTTCAAGCAGGCACTTCGGTGCATGTTGAGGATGGGCAAGGGGCACAAGAAAAATGGTAAAAGTCCAACACTGTTTGGTGTTGCTCTCAGAACTCCTGAGGAATTAAAAAATATAGAGGGGATACTTATTCATTGCTCGGGAGGTACTTGTAAAAAGGCTTAATCAGAAACATTTTCAGAGAAATCAAGTAGATATCCCCATCATTCTTGTTTCTTCATGTTAATTTTCAAGGATTTAAATTGGGAAGTATCTTTTTGCTTGTGATGCCGGGTTTCTTAATGTGGTACTTGAGGTACTTGGCTAATTAGAAGAATGCTCTTGACAGAAAGGAATCTTTCCAATTAAAATTAAGTGCTATTTTCTAATGGCCTTTCCCTCTAGTATCCTGCTGGGAGTGTTGTGGTCTAAGAAAGCACAGACAGATCTAAAATGGAGTGCCAGGGTTGGCAGAGTTAAGAAAATCTGGTCTGCCTGACCATTTCTGTACCTAAAAAACCACCAAGTAAAATACTTGATTGTATACAAATTCTGGTCATTGGACTGAAACTGAGGGGGTGTATACAACCCTTGCAACATAGTGTGAGGTCTCTATAGTCCTAGAAATTGATTCTTTGACCCAGAACAAAAATGTAGGAGTCAATATGTTGTTCTCTTAGGAACTGCTTTTCCAGATTCCCTTATTAAAAGGGAAAATTCAGGTGCTGAATTGTCGTTGTCGAGGCGGTCACGACGCAAAGCAGAGACCACAAGCAGTCTCAGATGGCAACTCTTTATTATCGAAAATGGCTGACCTTTTATACACTTTTAAATTGTTTATACTTCTTCTACCCCAACTATTGGCCACAATAAGTCAACATAACACCATTGGTGAAAAGTAACAGTGACTTTAGCTAACTTTCTAAAAATACTTCATCCAGCTGCAAAGTTCTCTCCTTATCTTTCTTCAATTCCTCTCTTCTCTTGGTCTCCTTGGTAACAGCCTTGGAGAGAGCTCCTTATCAGCTTCTTCTTGCTCCTTTAGCTAACAGGCCTGCTGTTAGCCCCTTCCACACTGAATCTTAAAATCTCATTAAACTTGTACTTTTTATTTGCCCATTCACCTGGTCTCCTTTCCTTTTCAAGGCCTCCCACAGTCTCAGGGTATATAAATCACTATGACTCATCCAAATAATGCCAAAACAGTCTAAACAGAGGTTAATGTGCCTTCCTCTTCTAGTACCTTGATCTTTGTAACGTTATCTCAAACTCATCACTGTCTTAGGGTTGGGTACATGCACTGTCTTTTTCTAAGATGTATGTGTTGAAGTTGCAACAGGTTTGTACTGTTACTTGTGGCTTGTTCCATTTGTGTTAGGATGTGGTGTTGACACAAATCAATACACTGGTTTCTCTTGGTATCAGTCTTACCTGTGACATCTATCAGTGCGTGCTTGTATGTTAATGTGTACACAAATACTGGCTCTTCCCCATGGCCTATGATGTATATGATGCACAAACTACACAAGGTGTTTTAAAAAGTGCAGGGGTCACAACTTCTTGCCTGAGGGTATGATGTCTTACAGTGAACTGTTTTTAATGTGTTTTTTTCAAATATATTTAATAAGATCCAAAGCCTTTGAAAAAAAAAAATCAGGGCTTGCTGACACTTGTTGGCTTTTGTTCTGAATCCAGGGCCTGATGTTTGTTAACAACTCCTGCAAATCCACCCATCTAACAGCTTTTCTCAGCTTGCTGTTTCTTTCATGACCTGTGTCAGAAACAACACTGGATCCTGAACTATCACAGAAGCTGTCAAGTGAAATAGTAACAACTCTCTTCAAATATTACAGTGCACATTTTTAACTGTCAGGTAAAACTGTTCAAAATTATTGATGCAACTTGCAAATGGAACAGTGGGAAATTGCAGATATGTGAAACCAGTCTCTGCACATGGGGCTCAGTGTTCAGTTACCTTGTAAATTGTTTCTTCTCTCTGAAAAGCAGGGGTTGGTTTTCTTAGTTTTTATTTTTCATACAAAGACATTACACATTTGGCTTTGTTTTCTAAACTGGAAAAGGATATCTTTGTTCTTAAACTGACATCTGGAGTTTGGGCTAAGTTTCTGTCTCTTATGCAGATAGAGGATGGTGTGATTGATACATAATGTCCCTTCCCAGCTGTAAGGGTAATTCGTTCATAAGAGCATAGAAACAGGAACACTTCTTCACTTACTGTGGCCTTCAATGGACATGCATATCCATAATTAACTGAAGTACATTACCGCACTCTGTTGATTCATGAGACTACCTTTGTATTTAGAATCAGCATCATTAGTCATCAGTGTATTGACATTAATAAATGGTCACAGAGCTCTAATGTATGTGTATTTCCTGTGCTAACTGCATCTGTTTTCCCTGTACCCCAATGCAGACTTTAATCTGGAGTTCTCTTTTTAGTTCTTGCTAACTTTGGAGTTTCTTCAAATTCAGTAAGGTCCTGGTTTTACCACAGTTCCTTTTCAGAGTAGAACAGATTGGTTTAACTTTGTTTTCCAGTCTTTAGCACTTTCCTCCCATTTCTTCTTAGTTCACTTTTAACAGTAATTTCAAAGCTGCTTGCCTAGTCTGAAAAATATTGAGTCATAATAAAAAGAAAACCTGTAGCCCACTGTAGAAAGATTGCTCTGTGCTTTTACCATAAACTTCAGTGGCTGTCTGCCTACCTTGGAAGGGGAGACTCCACTCCTGCATACTCTACAGAAGCTGAAATTCTCTTGCATCCATATTATACAGTGGATGTCAGCAGATCAGGAAGTGGATGTGCCCTGCATCTGCACCCAGTTTGTTAATCTGATCAGTGGTGCTTTAGTCAACTAGAGAACTGGCATCTTTGGCTGCTACTCAGTGTTATAACTAAACTGAAGGCAAAACTGAGAATGCATTGGTGACTTTTTTGCTGACTTGGTCCCATTTAAAGGCTTTCTCCACAGATTTTTTATATTTTGCATATTTCATGGATTATGAAAAAACTTTGCTATCGTAAGGCTCTGTGCTCAAAAGGCAAAAATTATTAGCTTTGGCCAGCAGTAATGCCAAAGGCTGGCTATGCTCAGAGATGGGCTGGTAATGGAGTGTTTGAGCAATGGAAGCCTTGAGAGTTCCACAACAGTCCTTGCTGGTCTTTCCCAAGCACTGTTCAGCACTATCCCTATTTAAAACCAAAACAGGGATTGCATTGAGCAGTGGAACCTGCTAAATTTCCTAGGTTTGAGAGAGATACTGGAGAGAAGAGTCCAGGTTCCATGTGTTTTAAATACAACTTAAAACCAATGCAGCTATACTCTCAGATCAGCACCACTTCCTACCTTTCCCTCCATTTAGATGGGAATTCAAAAGTAAACTCAACAATACATGATCTGGTTGTGTGCTTGCAGGTGGAACATGGGGTTCTTGAAATTTGAGAATTAAAATTTCTTATGTGGAAGCACTCTGTGGGTGCAAGAGCTTGGATCTTGGATTACAGTTCTTCTGCCACCTTGCTAAATGCAATTAAGTGCTCTGGACTCTTCTGAAGAACTGATCATTTTAGGTTATCTGTGTGTTGCTTGACCACATGGACAATGTAACAGTGATTTTTACAGCTTGCTTTCCACATGTCAGTCACAACTCTTAATTTGCCGTGTGGAGGAAAATTGTTAATTTGATCTGGAAATGTCGATGTGGACACAACATGGACAGTGGGATTGAGGGCACCCTCAGCAAATTTCCTGATGACACTGAGCTGTGTGGTGCAGTCAACATGCTGGAGGGAAGAGATGCCATCCACAGGAACCTTGACACACTTGAGAGGTGGGTCTGTGCGAACCTCATGAACTTCAAGAAAGCAAAGTGCGAAGTCCTACTACTGGGTCATGTCAATCCCAGACACACTGACAGGTTGGGTGGAGAAGTGATTGAGAGCAGCCCTGGGAGAAAGACTTGGGGGTGATGGTTGATGAAAAACTCACTATGAGCTGACAGTGTGAACTCACAGCCCAGAAACCAACAGAATTCTGGGCTGCATCAAAAGGACCATGGCCAGCAAGTCAAGGGAAGGGATTCTCCCCCTCTGCTTTGCTCTTGTGAGACTCCACCTGGAGTACTGTGTCCAGCTCTGGGGTCCCCAACATAAAAAGGACATGGAACTGTTGGAGCAAGTCCAGAGGAGGGCCACAAAATTGATAAGAGGACTGGAGCACCTCCCCTACCAAGACAGGCTGAGAAAGTTGGGACTGTTCAACCTGGAGAAGAGAAGGTCGCGTGGAGATCTCTTATCAACCTTCCAGTATCTGAAGGGGCTACAGGGAAGATTGAGAGGGACTCCTCATCAGGAACTGCAGTGACAGGACAAGTAGTAATGGGTAAAAATTGAAAGAAATTAGGAATTTTAGGCTAGATATTAGGAAGAAATTTTTTACTGTGAGGGTGGTGAGATACTGGAACAGGTGGCCCAGAGAGGTTGTGGATGCCCGAACCCTGGCAATGTTCAAAGCCAGGTTGGATAAGGCCTTAAGCAACCTGGTCTAGTGGAAGATATCCCTGCCTATGGCAAGGGGGTTGGGACAAGATTATTTTTAAGGTCCATCCCAACCCCATAACATACTATGATTCTATGTATCTATTAAGAGCCTAATTTTCCATCTTGCATTAACCAAGTTACTGTGTTCACATACCAGAAAGATGTTGCTCTTTGAAAAAGCATGTTAATGTATGTGGCAATGCCCCATGCACTTTTTAAATACCTAGATCTGTACATTCTCATCTGAGTATTGTTAAACATGCTGTAGTCTGGCATACAGGTCTTTTACTACTGCCCTGTTACATAGATAATTAACTGCAGTTTGGTTTTTTCTACTACTTAAGGTTGAGTGATCTGAAAATTGGTGAACAAAAAGTATTTGTGCATCTTACTATGTGTATCTCTAAATAAAATGTATTTGTATAGTTTGTTGGCTTGGCTGATGGTTTCCTTTATTTTGTAATTATCCCACTGCAAGTAAATCCAGGGCAGTTGGGTTTCTCCTTGTAACAGTCCAGCTTCTGTGTTGACATGACTGATTCAAAGGAAACAAAGTAAACTGTTGTTTTTCCTTCACCATTGAGTGGATTGATATCCCAAGGGCACGTTCACAACGTATTCCTGTTTTTCATAGCTTATACATCAGTCCTGTTCTCTGTATAGCTGCAGTAACACTCCTTGCTTCTATAGTAAATGTATCTGTCCTGGTTTAGGGCAAATTTGGGAGAAAACCTCCAGAAGGGGCCCCCCAGAAAGCAAACCCCCACGGCCCCTCCTCCCACCTGGTTCAGGAAGAATTTCCTCAGAGAGAAGTGGGAAAAAACCTGTTTATTTCACAGGCAAAACAGGCAAAATACTCCCCAGCACAAAAAAATGAACAACACCAGATGACAAAACTCTTTCACCGCTCTGAAGAGATGACAAATTCAGAAAGTCTCTCCTGGGAGTGGTTGCTCTGTAATCGGTCTCTCCGGCGCTGGGAATGGCTGCTGCAGGTCACAAAGTGCAGGCTCTCGGTGTTTCTCGGTGTTTCATGGGTTCCAGTCCGGAGCAGGTTCGAATGGTTCCAAGGAAAGGGAAAGAAAAACAGTCCAAGGAAAAATTGGACTGCCTAGCTAAACTAACTAACAAGCAAAGCAAAGCAAGAGCAAAAAGCAGGAGCGAGCAAAAAGCAGGAGCAAGCAAAAGCAAAAGCAAGCAAGCTAAGAGCAAAAGCAGCACTAACTGCCCTGTCTGTGTCTCGCAGATCATGGGGGAGTGAGCAGGCTGATAACAAAACAAAACAAAACTTCGCTTTTCAGAGCCAGTCCTGAAGGCACAGAACATAACATCCAGCATAAACAGAACACACGATTGGGGATACGAGCATCATAACTTCACCCTACGACAGTATCTAATGGCAGAGTTGGGACTGTTGCACTCTTCAAAGCATGTCCTTTCTGTTCTCTTCTTCTGGTACCTAATTTGTTCTGAGGCAAGAGTTTCCTTTTAACCATGTTATTTTTCTAAGAAATATTATACAGCACAGATACCTATAGGTGGACAGTTAGGTCTCGGACTAAGGGTTTTAGGGAGACCTTATGTACTGAAAGTGCAGCTGTAGCACTAGATCTTTCACCATTTTTTAATTGCATAGGAGAGTGAAGCCTCTATCCAGCTGTCCTATTTCCCTGCCTCCTCTTGTCTGCCTAAAATTGGGAAGGTTATTTTTTGGAGAAGAGGAATGTCCTTAAAACATTGAAGCTTTATGTTGAAGGTTAAAATCATGTGCCTGAAAGCAGCTTCTGCATCCCCATCTTCACACTTGACTTCACCCTGCGGTGCTAATTTCCATGGTCATGGATAAACTGCAGTTTTGTATGCAAGCTATGGGAGACCATGTATCCAGATTTGCCATATCTGCTCTGTAGTATTGTAGTAGGCATTACAGAGGAGAGTCTAAAAGGCATGTGAATATTATCCTGTCATCCTACTGGCCTTATACCAAAACTGAGAGATGCAAAAAAAGAAGCATTCATGGCCCTGGAGACAGGCAGGAGATGATGGGTTAGGTGTATGATGGGAGGAAGCTAGAAAGTGTTGGTAGTAGTGGTTCCTGGCTTGCATCCTGTCACAGCCATGGATTTGGATGAGCTTGTGCCAACCCCTCAGTGCAGAAGCTGTAACTGAACTGCTTGAGCTGTGCTCTATTCCTAGAGGGTTATTCTTGATGCTGCTTCCCTTTAACACAGAACAGGTCCCCTGTCAGGCTGATGCTTTTGTTTATACCCCTATACCTCATAAGAAAGCAAGAAGAGGATGAAGGGATAGTTTAAGCTATAGAAAAGGCCCTGGCTATCAAGGTTACTGACTCTCCAGTTGCATCAGATAATCCATCAAGTACAGCATTCAGATGATGTGAGGCCTGTCAGATGACTTGTGGGACCAAAAAGGATTGGGGATAGCTGAGGACCTCAGGAAGTATCAAGACAGTCAGTACTCCTCAAGCTCCTAGATATGTGTCTAGCTTAAATCTCAGCAGTAAAGAGTCCAAATCTTCCCCCAGCAGCTAATTCTAGCATTCATTTATATTGTCCCATCCCCTGTCTTGCAGGTCCCCTTGCTTTCCTATTCACTGTGTAGATTAAGCAGTTTGTGGGGCAGCTCATCTGTTTTTGTTGAAAGGGATTTTTAAGCGTTTCATGGCAATGGTCTTCACTTCTTATACTGAACAGTCCAGATTCCCCCAGCGTTTTCTCACTGGCCATGCTTGGCATGTATGTGTGTGGCCATTGTTATTTCTGGCTGTGGAACCAAGATCTATTGTACTCCTTGGCCTGGAGCCTACAGCATCTCTATGCTGCTGCTATCAACAGCTTCTTTTCCCGTACACTACAAATGCAGTGGCAGTGGACATTATCCCTTTCAACTTTCAATCTGCTGCCTGCCTCCACCTCCCAGCCCAACTGCTGCAGGTTTGCTTGGATGTCATCACTTCCCTTCTTGGGTGTATTTTGTTTCTGATCTTTGTGATGAGATCTCAGCTCTTGCCAGCTGGTAGCACCACTGTTGCAGAACAAGGAAGCCAAAACAAGATAGTACTGTGGGAATAGTTTCACACTGTTCTGTTAGTTCTTCCTAGACATAGCTGTACTCATCCTGTCTGCTTCTGAATGGAGGATCAGGATAATCTTTCTCAACTCAAGGTTCTTTCAAGGTTCAATAAATGGATTAATAAATGAAGGGATGCCAGGAACACAGTGCTTGAACTGTTCTTTTGACAAGGGCAGCCCGTTCTGTCAGACACTGAAAACGAGCAAATTCAGAGCATATTAAAAAACAAGTGCCTTTGTGCTTTGTCTCCCAACCTCCTCAGTCTGTCCCAAGCCTTCTCATCTGGCAAAACAAATGACAGGATGGCTTCAGCTCCCTGCAAGGCTCAAGGGACCATGCAGCCAACATGGCATTTGGGACCTACTGATCAGCTGCTCCAAAGTACCACCCTACATGGAGGGTCTTACCATTCCCTCTTCATTAAGGTGCACCACGAGCTGGGAGTGGTAAGAAAGAAGCCACAGGCCTTAAAGTGCTGAACTGCAGTCAGAAGGTCAGATTGACAGTTGCTTGGACTGTTTGTGCCAAAAACATAAACAAAGCATGAGTTGTGTTCCAGGGATGCTGAAGTTTCAGCAGA
>VXBC01010021.1:89820-122448 GCA_013399945.1 Ploceus nigricollis | reverse complement strand
ACTCTGTAAATTGACTCACATTACTTTATAGAACTATCCAGAAAAGCTCAGCCCACCTGTTTAATTCAGTGCAGTCACTCCTTCACTTCTCTGTCTGATGGTTCAGATGCAGCCTACTCTCATCAGTGAGATTTCATGTTGCTAAATTCAAGTCATAAACATTAATTACTTTGTATTTTAATAACCTTTTGCAGGCAGAGTTATATAGGGATAGTTTCAGACACTCACCATACAGGATGTGCATTAGATTTCTTGCCTTTTCTCAGTGATCACCAGGTTGCTGGCAGGCAATAGTTTCAGATAATTCCCATCTAATGGTTTGATATCATATAAAGAACAACAGAGAGTTGTAATGAATCACAAAAGACATTTTCATTATCCCAGAATAAACTGAATGCAGTTACTGAATGAGACAGTTCAGTGCTATCATATTCTGGAAAATTTCACTGAATCATAGTTAACAGTATCCTATGCCCACAACAAAGCATGAGTAGGAAAGAGATTTACGAAGCCAAAGCAATAATAAAAACTCTGAACTTGCCAGATTTAAAAAATGCATTGGGATCAACATTGGACTCTGCTATCTAAAATAATTGCAGCCCTAGTCCATTTGATAGCATCTTATCTCTTATACAGAGGAAAAAAAAGATAAAAATGAGACTAGAACTAACTGTATGGTTTGTCACTGGTGACCAAATGTATGATTTCTATGCTGGCATTAAAAGTGAATCCAGACCTGTGACATGTGGTTTGCCTTCAATCTAAAAGCACTAACTTCTATAGCTGCAAGCACATTGTTAAAATTTGGTCTTTTATCATATCTCCCATTTCCATTTTTTCAATTCTAATTCAAAGGCTCATTGATTGTGCTTGTCTGTGGTAGAGACACTCCAATAAACAATGAGGAAAAAAATGCACTCCTAAAAAAAGAAGTAATCAGCTAGTGCAGTGCAGTGAGATGAATGTTTAAAATGTTAAGACCATCAGTTTTCCAAGGGAGCAATTCTGTAAATATTACTTGGTCACTGAAGTCAACAGTACCATTCTAATGAGTAAAATTTTTGATCACATCCCAGCTTTGAGCTTCCTATCAAAGGAATTTTCTTCCAGTTACTCAGAAACACTCATTATATTCGTCACATTATTTTACAAGAACACAGATATCAATACTCTGCTCAGATGAGCTCATGATTATTAGATTGAGTGAGGCTTTTTGGTGAGGAAAAGATACTAATTTAGGAGAAACAATACGGAGAAATTTGGGTGATACTTTTGCTAGGAAAGTGATGTTTTGTATGTTGCTGTTGGCTTTGTTTTCTTATTACACTGAAACTTCCAAAACCTATACCTCAAGTTCTCCAAGTATCTCACGCAACCCTGATTTCAAAAAACATCCTTATCTTATCTGTGCTGCTTTTAACCCTTTCATGGCTGCAAACAGAGGGTTCTTCATTGCAGGTACAGGTGGTATGAACAGGGATTGTTTCATGGCTTGTGTCTGCTTTTCATCTTCCCTTGTGGTACCTCCTCCATGAGACCAAACTGATCATGGAAAACTTGCAGGAAGATGCCATCACATTCCTTCCATCCACACTGCTATAAAGACTTTATATATGCTGTAAAGTCACATCACTCTTCATTCTATTTTAAATCTTGAATATTACTATCTAGCCTGAGGGAAAAAAAAATTATTATGATTTTTATTCTTCTGGAAAGATGAGATGGATCTCAAATACTTTGCTACCTCTTAAGTACTTATAAAAGCATAACTACAAAATAATATTTTATTATATGGTCAGCATTACTTTCCTTCCTAAATACTGATCTTGCTGACTGGGGCAAAAAAGTTATGCAGGCCATGAATGGAAATGATCTTTCATATGTGAGAAGAGTGAAGGATTGGTTCTTGCTCTATCATACACCTGGTGTCTCAGGTCCAGTTGTCTCCCAGAAGTTATTAAGTTTGTTGTGGTAGGAGTACTCAGACAGTCCTATCTTAGTTCAGGAAGTATGGCCAGAAAGTTTTTACATTGAAGACATTGTAATATTATCTCAGAGGCACAACACTGGTATCAGATGGATAACAGGTCTTACCTAGTGTAATCATTTTTATCTTTCTTTGCTCTGTTGCACAAAATATCTGGAAAAAAAAACAGATCAAAAAAATCTATAGAGGTCTTTTTATTGACTGATAAAGTGCTATTCATGCAAATGAGACTAATATTACTGAAATGGCTCACCAGTAAATGGGTAACCTAATTTTCAAACCAGTATAATTTTTAAAAATCACAGCCATACAAAAAATAGAACGATATCATTCTTGCAAAAAATGAGGGAGAAAAATCACTGTACACAGAGCTGTTTAGAAATACGGGCTGTTGTTTGACATGGAAGGTACTGTGCTTACTATGAAGAAAATACCTTTTTTAATTCATGGCCACCTAGTAGGAAAACTGAAGGGTCTGAAAGAATGTGATAAAAACTTTATCTCTCTCTTTCTGAAGTCTGTATTGATTTGGATTAGATTCTGTCTATATTGCATGATAAGCAGATTTGTATTTATTCTTTTGTGTACTATGCAAAGCAACAGAATACAAAATCAGATGTGCTTAAGCTTTATGGGTATGGTCTTATAGGAATGCAGCAGCCACGCTAAGCCATTTACTGGAAAGAATTGTTACTAGGAGAAGATCCATTACATTTTTATAGAGAGAAATCATAAGCCCATACTTCACACTTCTCTTCAGGTATTAACAATAAACTAGATAGGAAATCATTCAAAATGACATGAAGGAAAATAATTTTATGATCACTAGAAGACCTTGAAGAGACTGAGAATTACACTTGTAAAAATTACAATGAGAATACATCCTTTACAAATGTCTTGTAAAAGGAAAAATTTATTATCATCATTATATTTTGAGGATCTCATTTTCCTGTCATTTTTAGCAGCTCTGCTCCTTGTGGCAGTTTTTTTTTTTTTTTTTTTTTTTTTGATAGTTGACAAAATGATGGATCATTTTCACATTTTTGGCAAGGACATAGGAATGAATGGGATAATAAAAATTAGGAAATGGCTGTTTATTGATAAAAAATCTCATATTTACATCCCAATTTCAGTAACCAATGAAAGAGAGGACATATTTACATAGATAGCTATCATCCATTTTTTACAAAACTCAACAGCTGTTCAGTTCTACACAGCTATTGCACTTTTAGTCAGGGCCAGCAAATAAGTGTTTTGATTGGAACTGCCAAATGTCTTTAGTTAATCGAAATATGTATCTCTGAGATTTCATATGGCCAGAAGTCTAACTTCTCTTTGTGCTAAAAATTAAAAATTATCTTTCACAGCTTCAGGAGGGTAGAACTATGACCCTGTATCTCAGTTGAGATGACACACAGCTTTGGGACTGGCTCATGGACAGCTTCCATTTTACTGTTTGACCTGTCATGGCCCTATTTTATGAGACATTCACAGAAGAAAATTTAATATCTGTATCTGCAAAGAGCAGGAGTCTTCTCAAAAGAAAAGGAGAACAGTCATCTTTGTACTAATTTACTTATATGAATATACACTTAAAACATATACACTTAGGTATAGGATTCTAAGTTCTTTTAATTTTCAATGAGTACTCAGAAAAAGTGTTTATTTTCATGTCTACATGTCTCTTGCCTACCTAGTTTAGTTATTGCGGGCAAGTTTCAGAGTGTAAAGTCTAACTTTGGGGTTGGCTGAGAACCTAACAGCATGTGCTTGGAAACATGAAGGGAATTTGCATATGGCAGCCAAAGCTCCTGCGTAAATATCTATAGTATCCACTTCGTAGATGAATTAACAACAGTAGGATCCAGGGGTTCTGCTCTCTCATAGAATAATATATCTGACCTCACTTTAACCTCCCCACACTCTAAACTGGGCCTGCTGGAGTCAATAGCCCTAAAGTCAATAGCTGCAATGAACTGCACTGAGGTCAGCAGCAGTGTGCTTCTGTAAAATTGGCATAATCTTGAGAAGAATCTGTCCCAGCATCTCTAACTGTCAGCTGTCTCTTTTCTTCTGCCTCCTTCCAGTGACAATGACTATGGAAGACTTGCACTCCAGGGAAAAGTCATCTAACACAGGCAGGGGGAAAGGAAACCTCAAGGACAAACGTTACAGTCAGGCTTATAAATCTCTGCTGAGACAGGTAAATAAGAAGATGTTCTACCAGAGGGGTGACCTTAAGTGAGTAATGAAACTTCTTTGAGGCTAAGTAGGCAGTGTGTATCAGTTAATTAATGTATAATGGAACATCAGTTGGGGTTTTATAAATATGCAGGGTTCTTCCTTCCACTCCTTATACCAAGATACCCTTTGGAGCAACTTTTTCTTTAAATTACAGTGATTTGAGCCTGAAAAAATAAAAGAGCAAAAATACAGAAAATAGGAACACACAAATCTCAAGACAGATTCTTATGCAAGTAATATTCTGACAGTGTATCCATCTTGAGATTTGTACATGCTTCTCCTTCTCCTCCCCTAACTCTGACATCTTCAACACATTTCTCCAGATACTGGGGATGTGCTGGTATTGTTTTTAAGGGGTGCAAGACCTGAAGGGGGCAAGTTTTTCTTGTGAGGTTTTTGATGGTGACCCAGGTGATGCTGTGAGCAAGCCCCAGTGCTGGCAGATGGATGAAGCCACACTCCCTTCAATGGAGTCAGAGGTAAGCAGCTGATGGTCTGAGCTTATCTAACAACAAAAGGCACATAAGGATCAAAACCTCTCTGTTATTTTGACCTTTAATAGACTTTCCCATTACTATACATTGTGAGCATTAGCAATTTTTGTTGCCTATTACCAAATTATAAATTACAGTTAAGCGGGATAGATTTTAACCATGGAAAGTATTAAGAGAAAAACTGCTCCAGTTTTACAATAATTTCCATCGTATAAAGAGAAGTATGTATGAAACTTTCAGAAAGTCTATTCTCTGTGTGCAATTAAATTATTTATATGGTGTATAATTAATATGTTCGGTGATTTTGGTAAAGAGGCTTAGCTTTTAATCCTTCTCTAAAGATAAGAGATCACAGGAATGAAATGCAAATTTGAGGCTTATTTTATGTTTGTATAATAATATCAAGCACTTTTCACTGTGGATGATTCTCAAGGAAAAAACAACAAGAAATCCAGAAATCTCCACAGGGTAATGATTACATTATCAATGCAAGCAAATTCCTCAGCACAATACTGAAAGGCTTAGGCATACCAGCAGTTCCGTGCTGTCTGAATCCACAGTGTAGCAGATCAGCTGTCAAAATACCTTTGTTTCCCACAGGTAATTTGGATATCTAGTAGGTGTACTGCCTAAATGCTCTAAATCCATTTATTTGAGGAAAAATCTTCCTGGTTTCAGAGGCCACAGAGGCCCCAAATACTGCTGAACTGTCAGTTTTGTTATAAGAAGCTGGACAGAGTGGGACAGAAAGACAGACTGCAGATGTCTCATGGCCTTTGGCTTCACAGCCTGCAGGCAAAGAAGAAATGTCATGACTGTGGTCTGCAAAGCGTGTGAAGCTATTGGCCATGAACTCAGAAAAGGAATTAGAAAAGGCCAATGACAGAGCAAACCCTGAGATCACAGGAGATGAGGTCTGAGTGATTCATGCATTTCCACTGATGGATGCACTCGAGTTGCAGGGTGGTGTGAAAATGTCCAGCAGTGCTGTAAATGCATGTCTCTGTGAGGTACCTACTGTCACTCACTCTTGTTGCAGCTCACAGTTTGCTTCAGAGAGCAAAACAGCTTGTAGAAACAGGCAAGCTTCCTAGTGAACTAACAAAATCTGATTTCTTACTGATTCACTTACTACTTTCTCTCATCATAATAAAGCACCTCTCTTCCAGGCTCCCTTTAACCACACCCTTTTCAAGTCTTTTCCCTTGACATTCTCTAACCCCAACCGCCCTGCCCACCCTCCCCTGTGCAGGGAGCTTGCTGATCACAGGCCAGGCTGGTGCTCAGACACTCCCTGCTAACTCCAGGCAGCCTGGGCAGGGGAAGAGCAAGCTAAAAAAATAACTTATCCTGACTGCAGGGTGGTCCTGAGTCCTACTGCTCCTGTGAGCTGCAATGTCCATGCAGGGGTTTAAGGCAGGAGATCTCTGTATCTCTGTCAGATCTAGATGAGGCTGGATGAGAGATGTAAGGTTTGTGTTGTAGGCACAGACTAATATACAGATGGGCATCTACCCTGTGTAAATCTCACTTCATTAGGAAAAAGATCTTAAAATATCCTCAGGTTTCCACTATCTTTAAAAACAAGTCTAATTCTCCCCATGCAAAGTGTGGTTTAGTCTTGAGCATGAAACAGGAGGAAAGTCATAGGAAAAGTGTCTATCCTGTAAAAATGCCAAAGATGTTCTCCAAACTCAAGAAATTTTGTTTGCAGAACCCCAGGTTATTTGGCCAGCCCTAGGTGAGCACTGCAACTTCCAACAAATTTGAATGTTGCCCATATTTGAAATATTTTCTGTTATTAATGAAGGTGACAGTCAACAGTCTTTCTATACAAACCCTCCATATGTTTGAGTTTGTAAATAGTTCATTTTTCCCATGATAATTCTAATCTGAGGAAGGTTGAGCAAGACGCATTGCATATATTTGGTAACTACAGATCCAAACCAACAGTCCAGGTTTTCCCCTTAACTTCTGCACACACTAAAAAACATTATGTGGCCTATTCTGTGTTACTGTGAAAATGTTCAATATTAGCAAATATGTTTGGTGTAAGTTTCTGGGAAAGACAGCGAGGCGTATTAGCACAGCAGCCAGGTTCTGAATGGCCCTACTGAGCTTATATCTCACATGTTAACATACCCTTCATTTGATTTTACTGTTTCAACCCTTATTCTATCAATCTGGGATTAGTCACTTGGTGGCTGTAAGCCACTAATTAAGACACAGTGGAATAAAGCAAGAAGTTTGATAGCTGGAGGTAGGGCAAACAAGATTCAGCCACATGATAGAAAGTTTACTCAGTTTGCATTAAGCTGTAAATTATTAATTTTTCTACTGCCTAAAATATATAACTGCAGTACTAAATGTATCTACATAAAACCAAAAAATCTCAACAAAGCAGCATAAAATTGTTGGGACAAATAAAGGCATGAGTTATATGCAAAGAGTTCACACTAACTACTATTCTATTATCTGAAAATAATCTATACCAAAGAAGAATTTTGTTCTACAATACATAGGTGAAAAGTTGCTATATTTTGTCATTCTAGAAAACACCATTTCCCTAAGAGCTTGAATGAGGGAAAAAAAAAAAAAAGGCAACTGTCCACATTTTGCCAGTTTATCTGAAAGAGGTTGAAATTTTTTCAGTTTCATTTGAGAAGAGTTTACATCCCCTGTGTTTACTTTGAGATTGAGATTCAAAGTTCAGAATACAAAGGAAATCTACATATTGGACTGGAAATATTTATTCATTTCAGACCAAAACACGGTGGATTTTACTCAGTGTTTTTGCTCATGCTTGTTGATATTATTCTTCAGGGTCTAGCAAATGCCACAACTTTCTACAAAATGAATCTCACTCAATTGCTAAAAAGGCGTATTTAGTAAGTTACTGCATTAAATTAACTTTGGAGAATGTCCCAATGTCATTTTCATTCATTACTTCTGTCTTTATAAAAAACTCTAGCATCATACTCTGAAAAATTACTGTGAAATTAAAGTTTTCTCAATAATTCTGAAAATCACAGAGACAGAGATTATAAATTCAGCCTTGTCAGTGCCATACTGTAGTACAATATATCCTGTTTCAAACACAGTGAGAGATCTTGTTCCAACAAATTATATTTTATTTTGCCCATTCACATGTTGCAAATAACTCCACATCTTTCACGAATGCACAGCAGTAAATAGCTGCATATTTCTGTTGAATTTCTTCCTTGTGCAGACCAAAACCCACCACTTTTGTGGTACTCTCTCTTTACCTCCCCACTTGGGCAAGGCTGCCAAATTTGTAGTTCATTCCAAGTGGAAGAAAACAAGTATCTGCTATTTGAGATGACAGTGACTTCTGTCTGGTCCATTATCACATCACAAAGTGTGATTTCCTTAGGATGCCAGGAGAAAGCCAATCATTATGAAAGCTGCTTTATTTCCATTGCTTTAGACACAGCTGACGTAAGAAACAAGTCTCACTTATGTAAGAGTAATTCTGGACAGCAAAAACCCGACAAAATTAATGTAAGGGGTTCATTTTATAACATTTGTCACTCAAATCTTAACACAAAGGACCATTTTAAAAATTGATGGCCTTCAAACCAAGTGAGTTGTGATTGATAGTAGATTTTTAATATAGATTTTTAAATAAATATGCATAGCTGTGGTGCGTAGGGACATGTTTTAGTGATGGACTGAGCAGTGCTGGGTTAATGGTTGGATTTGATAACCTTAAAGGCTTTTTCCAGTCTAAAGAATTCTATGATACTACAATTTTTTTCTTTTCCTTGTACACTTACAGAATGGTAATTTCACCCAAATACATTTCCTACTATTTGTTTTAAGATATCACTAATGAAAAAAAGGCAGTTTTTATCACTTCTTCCTTCTTATCCACTACACTGCATATTGGTTACAGTGTCAAGAAGCACAAGATTTGTTTAACATAATTAGTTCTTCGCATAGCTCAGCTGTTGTTATCACCCAATTATCCCCCAGCTCCTTTGAAATCAATTGTTAAGAAACTAGGCTTCCCAGACAGCAAAGATTTTTAATTTTATCAAGGAAGTTTTACCAGATGTTTATATAAGAGCACATAGGGGGAAATTATGGAAAATATACACTGCATTACATGATTCAGCCTTTTGGAAAGATTGTCTCTTTTAAAACTTGCATTATGCAGAACCGCATCACTGTGTACAAAGAACATTGATAAGACAGTCAATTGTTAAGGCAATTTAATGTGGGTTTTATTTTTATTTTTTATTTTTAGAACTCCTGTTAGTACATTTGCTTTTAACAGGTGTTAATGCACCAGGCTTTCAGCAAAACAAATTAGAGAGGAAATTTTGTTTCTTTTATGGGATTGCTATAGACTTTTTTCTCATTTAAGATGTTGCATATTTTAGTCAATTAAAATTATCATCAGTTTGTTAACAATTCTCATCTGTGATGTCAAGACAAAGGTTGGGTGAACACATGAGAATTGTATGTGAGAAATTTCCTTTAAAAAAAAAACAACAACCTGTTCATTGAATTGAGAATTATATTCCCTGTATTTAGGAGGACTCAGCCTTGTGTTCCCTGGACTCTATCTAAAATCCCCATTGAGTTCCCAGGCAGTAGGAGTGGGGCCTTAGTGTGTTAGTGCAGAGGGACAAGTTTCTCATTTCAATTCAAGCAGGGAACACATTCCTTCCACAACATTTTGGTCATTTGTGAATATTCCAGTAGAGATGTCTTCACAACGCTGGCAGCACAATAAAGACCAGTAGTAATGGTCAACATTTCTTTAAATGTGTAGTATTTTTTTTCTTCTCTCACTATACATCTTAAAAAAAGTTTTTGCTTACTGCAGGGAAATAATACAATGTTCACCACGTCCTGCATCTCTTGTCATCTGCACACTTATTGATGTGCCTCTATTTAGGCTCAAGGACATTTTCACACTGTGTCCAAATGCCTTTCTGGTGGCTGATTACATTGGCATTTTCCTCCTCCATTTCTGGCATGGTTTCAGAGTGTGTTTTGCAAGTATAAGTGAAGTATCAATGAAGTTAAATGAAAAGAAACACAAGAAATGAATTGTTCAGTTTTGGCTTCATGGTCATCCAGTTAAGCATTAAGATGCATATGTTGTCTGGAATATTACAGAACAGCTGAACTAAAGTGATGCAAACAAGTCTTGTGATTTGTCAGGTACAGCACTGAATTATTTTTATCTTCTGTTTCTAACTTTGCAACAGTTCTACATTTCTTTTATGGCAACCTATATCATAAACACAAGACACATAGAAGGTACAGAAATGAGTTGGAAGGACCTGATTGCTTAAATTCTCTTGTCAAGTTAGAATGATCTTTTAGACTAAATTCAATTGCCAAGTCATAATTATTTCATGTGATCTTTCTTTGGTGGAATTAAATCTCTTCTCCCTGGTATCCAGTGGGAATGGGAATGGTTCAGAGCTGTGCTAGGGGAGGTTCAGAATGGACATTAGGAAGCATTTCTGTACAGAGAGGGCAGTGTTTGAACACTGGAACTGCTTCCTAGAGAGATGGTTGATGCCTCACGGTTGTCAGTGTTTAAGAGGCATCTGGACAATGCCCTTAACAATATGAATTAGAATTTAGCTGTTGGTCAGCCCCAGACTGGTCAGGCAGCTGGACTAGATGGTTGTTGCAAGTCCCTTCTAACTGAAATAGTCTTTCCTATTCTGTTCTAATTACATTTTTAATTCACTCTCAAAATTTCTCGGTGTCTGTATTTAGATAAAAAAATCCAAATCTGCAAATATAGAACAGCCCTTCTGTATTTAGGTTTTTGCTCTTGCTAAAAATAGTTGGGTTTGTGTAATGTGATATTTTTACTCTTTATAATCTCATTTTGCTATTAACACTGAAGACTCCTTTCAAGGATTCTTCTTAAGAAGAGATTTGAACATCCAAATGATGCATCTGATTTTAGGCAAGCAGACCATTATCCCATTTCTTTTGAATCATGACTGACAAAGAGTCAGCCTGGATCAAGCACTAAACTCATATAATAGTCAACCCATCTATATTCAGACAAATCCTGTGGGTTTTCAAGCACTTTTGAAGAGGATATGAAAATCATTACATTAGGAAAGTGATAGTTATTGCTGCTACTCTCACTCTGGATTTATGCCTTAATAGCAATTCTGGGCAACTTTTTTCATTGTTTAAATCCTAGAGGAAAAGGCTGTTTACATTTCTTTCTCCAACATGAAGATGGACAAATGATAATGTGCTTTGCAGGTTTTAGCTATAGCAACTGAAGATTCATGGCTGTATACATCGAGCATAAGTACTAAACTAAAACTACATAAATAAAAGAAAATGGAAATTACTTTCCACTGAAATTAAATTCAGCCCCAGAGTACATCCACGGCTGAGGGGGAAATAGAAATATGTAATGATATTTTATAATACAAATAATAACAGAAAAGCAGTAATATATTGTTTTTTTTAAAGTATGTGAAAAAGTTGGTTACATGAGAACAAACCTTTTTTGGTTTGTTTTAATTTAGTTTGTTTTTCTTAATCAAGAATGTGCATAGCTAGGAACTCAATTCTTGTAAGAGAAATAGAGAAATAGGACATTGTGGCTTGGAAAGGATTGCCAGACAGGAAAATCCTTACTTGCTCAGTGGTAATTGCTGTGTTTGCTATTCACAGTGTTTTCAGCAACACCCCAGTAATCCAGCAGTGACCATCATGTGACACGTCAAGGTAGCGATGGAAGATGTGTTCAGTGTCCCCACGAGACAGAGAGAGCTGTCAGGTACCTATGGAACCAGGAGCTTGAGATTTTCAAACAAGGTTCTGTCTGTTTAACTGTGGTTTGGATCCACCATGCACAGTGCACTTGTGTGTACACCAAACAATATCACAGGTGGCATTTGTACCAATTAACTGTTGTATTTAGGGACTGCACTGCTACATATGTTTTTCCTCCTTCCTCCTTTTCTCATCCATTCCTAATCCATCAGTATAGTTGTCTGCTACCTCACAGTGCAAAGCGAATTTTCTGCAGAGAAGCTCCTGGGTTTTACTTGTGATAGCTGTCTGCACATACCAGTGTTGCCCGTTACATAATTGCTCCAATTGTTTGCATTGTCTTTGAAAAGAGATGTGTTTTTATTTTCAAATGTGAGCTATTTTATGGAGTTATTTTAGCCTAAGCAAGATTCCTTGCTTAAAAAAAATTAGTTGGGAAAACATGTGAATACTAGATAAAGAAATTGAAAATATGGGATCAAGAAGGCATTCAAAATTAAGTCAAATTAACACAGACAGAGTGAGTGTATCAAAGACTGCATAAGGGAATGCCATTAATTTTCACATTTGTATGAAGTTCTCCATTATTTTCCTATTTTAAAAAGAGTACAGCCATTTTTCCAAATATGAGGAGCCCTATCTGATGGGTCTAGTTCCCTATGAAGACTGTTCATGCCTTTGTTAATGTAAAAATTACAACAGGGTAATAATTCTAAGAAACTCCAGGAATGGGGTGATTAGGAAATATGTGATGTTTCAGATGTAAAGCCATTTACCCTGGATACTGCAAACACCACCTGAAAGCCACCTACTAACTTGTCAGAACAGCAGCATTTGCTCAGGACAGCTGAAGAGGAACAAAATTGTTCATTATTTCCATATTAAACTGCCATTTTTCCTTCACTCCTATTGCAAGCCATGGTTCATTTCATGACACTGGTCTCTAGGGAAGTGCTCTGTGGAGGACCTGACAGAGCACAAGTTTAGGGGCAAGGGGAAATAATTGATGCAGCAACTTGATGCAGCAGCAATTATAAATATTTTAATTATAACTGAGGTTGAGATATGATATCTGATCTACAAGACTTCTTTAGCAAGATTAATGCTGGGAAAAGACACAAAGGTAAGATAATATGGGTACAAGATTTAAGAGAAAAATACTTCCTAAGGATCTTGGGGAAAGAGGAGATTTTCATCAGGGATTTGAAAAATGCATGATGCTTGCCTTGGATGAGAAATCTTTGTGCTATATGTGTGTATACTTCCTCACATTTTCAACCCTACCTTCCCAGCCCAAGGTATCAAAACTTGTCCTCGCAGCCTCTAGAGCTCCCCCAGGTAAAGACCCCTGAGTGCTGCTGCAGCGGGTGGGGCCTAGAGCTCCCACAGCAGATAAAGTTTGCCTCCCTGTGAAAAGCCAATCCCCCAGGTAATATTATGAAGAGCTCATCTAAATGGAATAAGGAATCTAAATGGAATAAGGTCACTCGGATGGTCAACTCACTCAGGCTACAATTTTAATACAACAGTTTGAAGCCTGTCTCTTCAAGGACCTCAAAAGTATCTTGAGATTCCTTCAGCCTGTGATGTTTTCTTTCAGAATACAAAGAAATATAAACACATCCAAGATCTACTTTGAGTGCTTTGTTAACAGAGTTTGTAGTCAGAACTGATGGCAGACTAGTCCAGGTCACGCTCTGTAGCCCCTCTGAGCTTGTAACCATAATTCTTCCCAAGGTGGGTGTCGCCCTGTTCTTCTAAGCTTTCTGATGTTTACATTTTTGTAATAAATATACATAAATTTGTAATTTTAAATTTCACGCACTTTTCATATAAATAATGATTGTTTTGCATTCCTTTCTGGAGGAGGAGAGAATTGATGGACTGTTGGTTTGACCAGTGTGGTTGGAGAGGTGGCAATTTCATCCTCCAATCCATGGTCACCTTTGGAAATCTATAAAAATCGAGGTTGGGAAATAAACACACCTTCCTTGCCGTGGAATATCAGAGTGTGTGTGTCATTCATGTCGTGTAGAACTGCAACAGATGGGAACTGGGGTGACAATGTCAGATCAAATACTCAGTTCAGGCCTTGTGGATATTGTCAGACAGATAAATGCTCAAGGAAACCTTCACAATTAGCAAGCTTCAAATGCCACATACTAAAAAAGAAGAGCCAGATTTAGGCAGGACATGTGTGTAGCTCTCAAATAACTTCCCATTATCCCTCCTGAGTCAGTATTGCCTACAAGGTAATTTAACTTACTGTCTTGTCTTCCTATTGATAAAAAAATAATCTCTTCCTCTGAGACACCTAACAGATGATCTGCTGAAATACATGCCTAAATAATTATCTGTCTAGGAGACTCTTTTATATGGTGAGTCATAACTCACTGTCACTATAAAGGGCTTGTTCTAATTTTGAGACCCTCATTAGAATTAAAGTATCAAACAAAGTATATGCCTCTGACAGCTAGTCCACCAGAATTGCAGCAGGAATTCTGTACAGCAGGAAGCAAACAAGGAGTGTTCTGAAGACACAAGTCTAGAATATACAACATTTTCAGCACAGAGTGAAGTCAGACTTCAAGGCACAGAACATTTGAATTCAACCTGTTTGGAGGAATTTTCTCTTACTAATTGTCTGTAAGCAGAAGAGAAAAATGTTGAGAAAAGGAAAGATGCAAAATATTGTACTCCAGTGCAAACTTCCATGGTATCTCCAGGGAAGGAATAGAATGTAAGCTACTAGACATAAAAAAGCAATATTTTTAAATTTTTGTTATTATTGTGGAAGAGAGGGTAGGTTTGGGATTGCAGGGGCTCCTACAGGATACTTTATTTGTTCCTATGCAGACTAGCATGGAAGAAAAAATTTGGAAAAAATCTAGCAAGAATGTTGAGTGATTTCCAGCTCCCAGCTGAAGTCAGGTTCTCATATACTTTCTTCCAAACACTTTTGTATTTAATTTATATTAGAAGACACAAATGTAGTAGGCTAAAATTGAAAAAAAATATCCCTTGCCACAAGCTAAAACAGAGCTCAGTGTGACATTGTACTCCAGAAGTCAAAGTTGGAGCAGAGTGGGAGGAAGCAAACTACAAAGTCTCAAGGAATTGGAATCGTTACAAAAAAAACCTGCTCTTTGTGTCTGATCTCAGCCATTAGGGAGCAATGCTTGGTTAGTAGGATTTGTTTAAACCATACATCAGAACAGTTCTTTGAAAGAAAATTTGACTTCTGACTCAAAAAAACCATTGAACTGGAAATGGATGCTGAAAAGCTTTCAGAGCACAAACCTCAGTCTGTGGATGAGAACAGCTGTAATGTAATAGACTTAGACAAGCCAGGGCTTTTCCTCAGGATATTAGGGGGAGATGCAGAGGAAGTTTAGGGTACAACTGAAGGAGTTAAATGTGTGGGTTACCTGCTTTTACAGCAATTGTGAAAAAGGAATTACAGCAGCATAATTCTGAAAGTCAGTTTATACTACATGTGAACTGCATAACTAGGTTATGCAGTTCACATGTATTTATGCTGCTGTTTGCACTGACTGGGTTAGCCTGACGTGGTACAGCTGCTCCTGCCACAGAGGGTTCTGAGAGAACTGCTGGGACCTCCCTGCCACTGTGGGGACAAAAACCACTGGTTCTTCTTTCTCAGAGTGTCTCTTGGCTTTAAGCTCAGCTGTGACTCAGATGACATGGTGGTGATTTTCTCCCCAGCTCCCACTGTTTAATCTTGGTGTGAGAAATCCTCCTGCTTCACATCCATTCAACCAGTTTGGCTGCTACTTGACAGGGGATTACCCAAATTCCATCACATGCCAATAGCTGACCAAGAAAAAAAGAAAAAGGACAATCCCTAGCCCCAAGATCTTCACACTTATGTTCCTGTTTCATGGGTCTTTGCCATGCTTTGATGACAGCCCTTGTTTCAGTGTCCCACACCTGAAATCCCCTCCACGTTATTTTTCTGCTTACCCCCATATCCCCTTCCTCACCTGTAAAAATATCTTCTTTCCATCTCCAGAAGAGGTTCATGTGGATCAGTTGTCAGTTAAATAGATAAAGAAGCAATTGATAAGAGATATATAGGTTCGTTTCTGGAAAATAAAATATTTCTGTCTTTATTGTCTTTACATCTGCTCCTAATGTCTCTCTGCTTCCTCTTTGCTTTTAAGCCTCATGTGGGTGACCTCCATACACACAGACACAAAAATATCCCTACAAACAAACAAAAAACGCACACCAAAGGCTTAAATAAGTTTAAGTGTGGGTAACCCATGGATATTTAGCATTGCAGTGAATGCTTGGCTCCTCTATATCACACTGAAGATATTCACATAGGTCTACCATGGCTCTGCTCAGAGAAAGAACTGTGATATTTAGGGTGCATCCTTTCTGAACTGTGATATTTCGGGTGCATCCATGTTTTGCACAGCCTGTACCTGCTCCCAGCCCATGCTGAGCAGCAGCAGCACCTTAGATGTTTCTGATCTGCTGCCTGAACAACAACTCACAGTTTCCGGCATTTTTCTTCCCCTTGAGAAACCTCTCCACTTTGAGCCCAGGTACAGGTAGAGATGTGCCCATCACTACAGTGCTGAGCTCTGTAAATGGTGAGCTGTGGTACAGAGGGCACCCAGGGGGCAATGAGCTGGCCCTTTGCTTGACATTTGCCTGTGCCAAAGCCTGGAGAGACATCCTGGCAGCTGCTCAGTCAGCAGTGGAAACACCAGTGTGCAGGGGTTGGCTGTTTTCGGTGTCTCCCTCCATCCCAGTCCTCATCCCCATCCCTCTCCAAGCCTCTGCCCCAGAACTCCCATTTCAGAACCCCACCCAGCCCCTCAATACCATCCTTTGGCAGCAGCCACTGGGTCCTCATCACTGGCCCCTCTGTCCAGCCAGGTCTGTGGGGCTGAGCTGCTGAGCCATGGGGTAACTGTGGGGTCTGGGGCTTCCTCCCCACCCCCTGGGCACAGGCTGAACCATGAGCAGCTCTGGTGAGGCACCTTCCTCCAGGAATCCGTGATGTGGCATTTTACCCTGGCAACAATTGTCATTCCTGACAGAGCTGGGTTTGATCTGCTCAGGAATCACTGTGTGCCACTGGAACCTGGCAAGAACACCCCTGGACTAGGGATCACAGTTTTTTGAGGGTTTTTTTATAAGAGCTCTATATATTTTTTTAATCTAGCTCTATAGTAGCTGATCTTTTGTGTCAACTGTCCCAAATGTAGCAGAAAATTTTGTACATATACACACATGTATATTATATTTACCTATTGTATTATAAAGCAGTCAGGATTAGATACTTTTTTAAAGGGTCTTTTTGTTCCTTGTTGCAAAAATTAGGCTTAAAATTATCAATTAGTATGGTCCATCACCTTCTGTGTTACTGCTTTAAAGAAAACTGCTGTAGCAATGGTTCTAAGTCTGTCTTGTGTAGCATTTCATTCAATAGGCACACATTGTCACCAGAGTCATTTTGTGACATTTCCTCTGCTGGTTCCTGAGGAGACTTCTGTAATATCTATATCTTATATAAAAAAATAAGGAATCCCCAAATATTTTTCTTCCAACCCAGACTAATGTGACATCCAGCTACCTCTGATTGTTATTAAACTGTGCAAGTTGCCAGCTCTGCTGAAAGTTTTGTGAAGTTTCAGCAACTTTTGAGTCAGCCTGCATTTGTGGTTTTATGTGGAAATTGTGCCTAATCAACAATGAATGTGAATGCACAGCTTTGGGAAAAATGTGGATATGTAAATGTAGCTGCACTGACACTGAAGAAAAATGTCCCCTTTAGTTCCTTATAAGGTGAGTCTTATACAGCTGAAATATAGAGCTATGAAAATGATGAGAAATTCGATTTTATTAGAATAAATTAAGGATGAACATAAATATTTTTCTGTGTTCTACAGCTGGGTTCATTTTCTCCTGTACTAGTTCAGTTGTGCCGAGCACTGCAGTGGCAAGCAGAGTGCCATCTCGTGGATGAACACCTGTACTCAGAATAAAACATGGACCTGTCTTTTCTCCACTGGTTGGAAGAAAATCAATTATGGTCTACAAATATGACCCAGGACAAAAAGCTGTATGCAGAATTATTGGTGGTTTTTGACACTTCTCCCCTCCTGATACAGAGCAACCCTGCTGGGAGTGTGCCAGATAGCAGCACCAGTGGAATCCAAGCATATATTTCCCTAGAGTGTATTATTTTGAATTATGCTGGTGGTAATATGTAGTAGATATTCATTCGGTTGGCTTATTAATAGAGAAAAATTTCCCACAGTGGAAAATGTACCATTTTTATCATGGCATGTTAATTATAATATTTCACATGCCAGTAAAGATCAGTCACAACTTATATTTAGAGAAAGTCTGAATGATTAAGAACATTCCTGTAGCTTATGTTTTAATCCAGTTTTGGAATAGAGACAAAACCAGTATTGATGGACTATTAATAGACGATAATAATTTTAAGGCATATTTCTGTGCAATCTGTCCATAAATTAGGTTTAAAAAAAAGAGAGGAATTGCCATACAATAGCATTCAATACACTCTCTCTGCAGTATCACAAGCACACACATGGATTTCTCTGTTCCCTCTAAATGCTGGCCAGCTCCAGTAAATGGCTAAACCATAAACTGAAATCTGATCCTTTGCTCATATTTTATCTGTGGTTGCATCCATGCCTTAGCCTTCTGCACCCCACTCCTGCACAGCCAGAAAGTGTCCCCACACTCTTCCCTGGCTGCTCCTCCTGTGCCTGCTTCCACTGCCTGTGCATTTCTTCTTTCCCTTTAGTTTGACCAGCAGTTTCCTACTCAGCCATGTCAATCTCTTCCTTCCTTGCCTGATTTCTTGTGCCTGGTGATTGAGAGCTCTTGTGCTCTATGGAAAGTGTCCTTAAAAACGTGGAGTAGGGAGAAAATTACTCCTTTTGCAGTCTACTGGCCCAGCTATGTCATCTAACTGAACTCTGAGATGCCAAACAGACCAGCGAGTGCATCTGGGCTTCCTTTGGGTTAAACTGTTGTTGAATGAAGGACAAACCCATTTGCCCATGAGAAATAAGGACACTACAGTCGCTGAAATTCTCAGATCCCTAATGAAATTTATCAAATTAATCTCACTACAAAGCAAATTGCAGTCTGAACAAAGCAGAGTAGCCTAATTTGCTAAACTGATCTGGGTGATTTGCTCCTAATTCAGAAGAATTTCAAGTGAAAACTGAAGAAGTACTGTGCAACTGTATGTTGCATGCCTTTTCCATGACTTTAAGCTGTAAAACATGCACCTAATTCACTGAGGACAGAAACAAGGCACTCACCAAGAGTCAGGCCAACTCTTCTCTTGGCCAGCAGCAAAGGGAGGTGTGCCAGTCAGCTCATGGGCAGTGCTGTCTTTACACTTATAGGGAGGGTGGAACGTTTTCTTTGTTCTCCTATTCCACAGTAAAGACAAGGCCTTGGATTCAAGCAAACCTGCAAAAACTGAAATCCCTGTGCCGGATCTCCAAGCTCATTCAAGGGCAAATGTCCAGCTCACAGCAAGCACTGTGAGGCCAAGGACTGTTTGGTTTACCTTGTAGAACCAGAGAGTTCTTTCTTAAAAATTGACTTGAGCAAAGCCTGCTTTCCCCTGCTGCCTTAGCCACCATTCTCAGTTCTGTCCCTGCACTGGCCTGTTATTTATGTGCCAAAAGGTCCTTGCAATTTAAAGACCATTAGCTGCAGGGCCATCAATCTGTGACAGAAGCATGTTGTCTTCTGTCCTAGAGCCCAGTTCTTGACTGAAGACACTCTGCAAGAACTGAGCAAATTGAAGATAAGTAGGTTCTTATCAGATGGATCCACAGAAAGTTACCAAACACTGAATAATATCTAAAGGCTGTACCGTTGAAAAATAGGCTGTTCATTGTGTTCATGAATGAAAAATTACAGAGTAAGTTGCTTTTCTCTCTTCTTATTAATAGGGATAGTTTCTACTTCCATTTACATCATATGTGCTGCATTCATTCAGATGATCATTAATTTGTTTTTGCTGAGAGCCAAGTTTTGACATATACTCTTAAATCAAATGAGGAGCTCTTCTAACAATTCCATACAGCAGTACCAGGTAGCTCTTTAGCAGATTACTGGGTTTTCCAGACCTATTAACTATTGATTCTGTAGAAGGGACTATACTCTAATAGCTCTTTGGTGGATTTCAGAAACTGAGTATATACAAAATGATAAAAAAATTTATGGAACCTCTTAGACATATGCTGTGTCTAGTCTCACTGATGCAGTTCTGTGAAAAGCAGTGAAGCAGACAGGATCTGTCAACAATTATTCATCAAATGCCTGATTTGTTAAATATTGCATACAGATTGCCTGCTGAATAACAAGAAGCCAATTCTGGAACTTGCTTCAGTGTAATTCAGAGCTCCTCCCAAACAGCTATTAACATCTAGACTTTCGAGTATGTGAGACCAAGCTACCAAGCTATTATTTTAATTTCATTGCTGCCTTCTTACAAGTTCCTATCTAATTAACTATAATGGTGCTTTTTGAAAAGCTCTCAATTTTTTTAGAGAAGCTTAGAAGCAGTGCTAGCTGTCTTGGCAAACCAGTAATTTGTTTTGGTAACCTGAATGATCAATACATTGAAATGCCACCACCTTATCTGGACTCAGAATTGTTGAAAATTAATGCACAATGCATAAAAAAGCTCTTTAGAAAACATTGATGCTTTAAGCATTCCTCAGTTTGCTAGCTCCAAGAGAAGAAACAATGAAAATAGCCAAGGAATGTTCTTCCTTAGTGAAACTACAGAAGGTGGCCCTTTTCAACAATGAATAAATTTCCTTTCCTTGATGAAACAAAGTATGGGTTTGATCCAGCTGCTACTCCATCAGAGAAAATGAAGTGGAGATTTCCACAGTAAATGGTGCATATTCCTTCATGGGAATTAATGCATGAGTAAAATAGACAATAATCAAATCACTGAGGGTGCATTGTCAAAAGAGGCACTTTTAAGAGTAAAAATTGTGCTAGAGCATTTTGGGTCAGAGGTTAATGCCCATAAACACTTTTCCTATATTTATGCAGGCAGCTTATCCTGTTCCTGAACTCCAAACAAGGTTTTAGGATAGATCTGTGATGATCTCTGACTCACTCAGCATTTGAGCCCAGCTGTCCCTGAGTGCTGGCATGTTGTTCAAGGCCTTCCAGGAATTGCAGAGCATGGACTGCTGAAAAGGCCTAGGATCCCAAGTAGAGGTGGCTGCTAAAAGCAGATTTACTCATGTAATTGTGACATGAGCAAGTTCACTTTCTGACTCCAATCTGAAATGTGTGATTAGAATCTTAAATTGGGAAACAATTTGTGTCCCAAATTCATAACATCTCTTCCAGAGATTTTCCAGACCTTCAAGCCCAGTTTCTGTACAAAGCAGAGAATTATAGCATTAGGCTAATGACAATCCAACCTGGAACAGCACTGAAGGCTCTTCAGATGGAAAGGACAGATATTTGCATTCACTTCAGTTGACTCCCAGCACAATTCCTCCATTTCTCAGAAGTGACAGGATAAAGTACTTGCAGATAATGCTTTTCCCTGGCTCTTGGCAGTCTGGTATGTTCTGTTCCATTTTTGCAGGCAATGAGAAGGTGTTTACAAACAGCACAGTGTTGCATTACTTAAACCTGAGATCCGCACTAGTACTGTAGACACCAATTTTAACCAAAAGATTTTTATTTTTGTTTTTTAAGACTGGTTCTTATACAAACAGTTCTCTCTTCTTCTCTTAAACAAGCCCATAAGCAAACAAACAAAAACTCCACATCTAAAAACGTAACACCAAGACTTAAGCAATGATTTAAAATGGAATTGGGAGGGAAATGGGAAATGGGCTGCTAATATTAAGTTCCTCCTGTTGTCAGCAGCTTAAGGCATATTAGGACACATTCCCAGGCCATGTAGCTGTGTTGACTGATCCTGTACAAGAATGAGGAGCAAACCCAAGCTGCTGGAAGCAGAGACAGAGCTTTCACTGCCTCAGATCTAAGAGCTCGGGTTAGGTTCTTCTGCCGTGGTGTTTGAGTGTCAGGGTAAGGATTCAGCAGATGTAAAACTGGAACAGCTCTGCCTGTCCCAGGAACAAAATGTACCAGGCGCTTCCTCTCCCCATCACCTCCTACCCACCTGGGTGCCCTGCACAGGACTGTGCACCTTGTACGAGCTGGCTCTCTACTCTGGCAATGTACATCCAGTGCTCATTGCCACATTTGGGTCACAGGGAGTCTCAGGGCCACCCCTGGATGGTGACACACAGACACCCACCCTGGTTTGCAGACCAGTGCAACACTGTAGGGCATTTTCCAGACTGTTGTAATATTAATTCACTGTGAAGTACAAGGGCCGGCTAATTTCTGCAGTGTGAAAAACTTAGCATTTTTAAGGAGCCATTAAGGAAACAATAACTCACCTAAAAATCACTGCTTGCCCTTTCTCAGACCCTGATTTTGCTACCATCCATTGCAGGGAAAATAATTATGTCAAAGGATGCATAACTAGTCTTGGTGTATATCAACATGGGCTTCTGCTGTGCATCCAAATAGATCTCTGCCAGCTTCACTGGGGCTCTGTAATTATCTTTGATTAACCTAGACATAATGATAGGAAGCTGCAAGATTGTAATGGAGATGAGAATTTCACTTAACAAATGGCCTTGCCAGGTGCTCTTCTGTATATCTTCTGTATATATTTGCTGCCTCACTCTTGAGAAACAGGCTGGAGAGAATATAAGAGACATGTTGAAATAAAATCATAGGACATGTGAGCTCAAAGCAGTTCAGAGATGCAATGAACCACAATGTCCTCAAAACCACAGGCTGCGCTCTCTCACTGCACGTGTGTTTTGATGGTTCTGATTTACAAATTGTTTGGAAAAAGAAGGATTAAAGTTCCTTTTCTTTGTCATTTGAAACCCTCAAAGTAGTTCACAAGAGAAAGTGATGTGATATTTTTAGTCAGGCAGACCAGCACAAAGGCAGACGTTGCAGGAACTGTGGCTTAAACAAAGCATTGATACGAATTTGAGAGCTGAAATCCTTGATCAGATTACACCACCCTATCCACCCTATCCTATGTTTATTTATACAAATAAGGTAATTAAGGCAAAAAAGCCCACATACCTAACTTTTATTACTTGAATAAAAGTTCAGCAACTAAAGACCCTCATAGATCAGTCTGCTCCAAAGACCACTGCACTAAGGAGGCTCTTACTCCTGATTTTAAAACATAGGCTCATTCTCAGTTCCTCAGTTTTTCCTTCTGACAAGTGATGGGGTGTTAAAAACAGAGAAGTGTGATGATTCATAAAATGTGTTATAGGGAACATTATCAGCTGAGATTAATGTTATATCATGTGCAATATTTATTGTCAGAACAAGTGGAAATATTTTCTAAAATTTAAATTCCAGCTATGAACTTTGGCTAACTTTCAAATGTTAATGATTTTTTGCAAATGCATATTCAAAACTGCCAAAGTGTTTTCTGAATTTGGTTTCCTAGCTTGTCCCAATTTATGTTTGTCCATTTGCTTTCTCAACTCCTTTTAGATGCAGGAAGTTTTTACTTCCTAAGTCTAAGCCAGAAAAGGTTAGATTTTCCATTCATATGTGGCAGCTTTGTTATGCCTTAGACTGGAGGAAGAATCTAAAAACCTCATCTTTAATGTTCTTTTTCAGAGAACTGTCTAGTGATGCCACTGCAATGTAATAGTCCCAGGATAAATGTTTTGGGATAGATTTCCTTACTGTGTTTTCCTGTACTTCATATCTGACACTTCAACTTTAGAATTATTAGCTCTGCTTAGCATTAGGTATTGTTGAGAATTAGCTTTTCAAAAATAACAATACTTTTAAATATACGTTTTTTTAATTAAAAATTAAGTCATCAGGGAAATACAACAAAATGATTAAATGTTGGGTAGGGAATTTTCATATAATAGAGACGTCATTTCTTGAAAGAAATCCAGAGCTGACAGAAGTTGACAGAATAAAGGCCACAAAATTCAGCTGTTTGCCTCTATGATGCCCTTGGGGAATACTGATTCTCAACTCTCCCTACAATATTAAAATTGGGTCTGGAAGGTTCAAGAATGTCCCCATTCTAACACCTACTCAGTGAATCTCTAGAACTGAAATATTCTTTTTTCATGATTTTAGAAAAAAAGCATGAGTACACAAACATGAATAGATGTTAATGTGAGATGGACTCAAGGTGTGCAAGAACAATAATGTGAGTGACTACTTCCCAAAACTGGATAATAAATAGTCTGACTGAGCAGCATGAGATTGACTTCATTGCTTTATAGACTGGCTCCCAAACTGCACTTTTGAATGTCCAACCATGTTTGGGTACAGGTAGAGAAATGCTATTAAAATGCTGGTAAGTAGTTCCAAAAAACTTAGATGCTAAACCAGAACCTGACTGGCAGCTCCAATGCCACTGACCACTGGCCTCAGCTGAAACTTGGACCATTGGATGCATGTAGCCATATTGGCCTGCCAGCCATAAATCAGATTTAAAGAGCCAAAGGGATACAGATAAAGACCTTTTCAGCTTCCATGATGTGTTACTGTGCACCTGTCAACACTAACCACTTGGGAAGGGAAACAATGCTTGAATAGCATTTTGTGGTGTTAGATAATTGGCTTTTGAACTGCAGTGTGAGCTAATGCTGATTTGCACATGCAAGTTATTTTTGAAAGACATTACATACTGAAATAATTTACGTACTGAAACAGGAAAGCATCAAACTCCTTTATTTTAAAGGAAGCTTAGTCTGACTGGCTTCACTAAAAGATGCATTACATCTTGACTTTGTCCAAAAATTACTTCACAACCTCAATGAAAACCACAGAGTTACTAGCAGGATTGCTATCAAGAAAATAAAGTTACATCCACTGCAATGTCAATGAAAGTTTCCTTCAATACAAGCAATGATTTTAGAGATAAACAACACGCACACAAAAAAATCCCAAACATAAGAAAAAGGCACAGTCAATACAGCATGTTTTCAGAACAAATTGAAAAGGGGAAAAAATGAGATGTCTTAGATCCCTTGGCATCTGTAAACATCTAGAAGACATTGCACCTGGGCTAATCTCAAGGCAAAGCAGCCTTATAAAGTAAATCTACAGGCTATCTAAAGTAAATCTATGGGCTTTCTTTGTCTTCTAAGGTATGGAAGATAATATAAGAATAAGAAGACAAAAGGAAGTCCTCTTTCTTTTTTGTTAAAAAAAGTTATTTTAAAGTAGGGTGAACTTTTTTCCCTCATTTTGAAGGATCTATTTTAAATGACCAATTTAAATGTTCTGCAATTATGATGCTTTTGTATATTTTCCATGTAAAGCTAGCAGAAAGGGAATCCCTTGAAGTCATGGTATTTTAACCAACCAAAGAATAATCTTCTTTTTCTTTCTTGCTGAATTCTTCATACAAGGTGTCTTAAAATAGACAAGACAGGTTCATTACCATTGTCATAATTGTCAGCTTCTGTCAGTTCCATTAGTGGATAAAGATGTCTCTGGATATTACTCATGCACTCCTAGCCAGCTTCCCAAACTCTGTGCATGCCTCCTAAAACCATTTCTCTGCTGCTTTCTGCAGTCCCTCAAACCTGCTCTTCAGCTATTTAATATGTTCCCTGCAACGCTCCCCTTGTTGCAGCATTTCACTTTTTTCCACCTTCTGTACTGCTTCTGGATTACTTTATTGATATATGAATATCTGAATATATTTATTGATTTATCAAGCACTCTTTTAATAAAATTTATTTCCCCCTACATTTCACGCATGCTGGTTTCAGATTTGTCTCAGAGGTTGGTAAAACTTCACACCTTGGAGAAGACCTGAGATGTTGTATGGCAGAACAGTATGAATACTGTTGTAGATCTTGAGATTAGGCAAGACATGGGGTTTTTTATCTTTTTTGTTATGCTCAATGTGTCTACAAGCATATCCTCCTCTTGGCTTAAGAGGATTCCAATAATGGTAGAATTTGCCTCTAGACTACAAGGTTTCAATTATTCAGGCATCAGTTTAGACTTTTCACGTTAATCTGTCTTTGATTGTTTCACTATTTAGTAAATATGCATAAATGTTTCTTCTGAAAATGAGATTTCATGTTCATGTGGGAAGAATTGATATTTTTCCTTTTTAAATATTAAAAGGCACAAGTGTGAGAAAATACAGACTTTTTTCTGGTGAAGTGAGGAAACTCTACAGGAATATATTTTTCTTCTTTACTTTTCCATCTAAACTTTGATAAAAATTAAATTTACATGACTGTGAGCTACAATAGGGATTTTAAAACATTTAACATATGCTATTGCTGTTGTTGAGTCCAGCTCATCCTCCTCTCAGAACTTGTCCCATCTCTCTGTCACTCCACAAGTGTCTGGGTCCTCACACACCAGCTATAACACATGCTGGAGCACTTTACAAGCCAGCTCGGTTCACTAATTTGAAAATTAGCCTGATCTAGAGAAGTAAAAAGGGGTTATTTGGGCCTGGAAGGCTGGTTCAAAGAGGGTCCAGTAAATGCCAGAGATGGCATGAGAGTTTGACAAGACTCTTTGGCTTGTCATTTGGAAAACTTCACTGCTCTGAAAAATTATTTTACACACCATGAAATCTAGCTTTACATTTTTTAAAAGATATTTCTGGGTTTTTTCTGTCTTCCTGCTGATGGTCCACCTCCTGTTCCCCGGTGTGTCCATCCAGCAGAATGCAGCAGAGCTGCCTCTACATATTGCTGTGCTTAAGCCTTTGCTCAGGTGAGAAATATTTCATTTTACATGCTTTTGGGACAGTCTGGACTGGCTGCTCGTCCCTCAGAGACAATTACATGAGGCAGACAGGTAGTGAGAGGACATTCCTCCCTCCACCCTGATGGGGCCAAAATTCATAGAGAGGGTGGGACACCCATATCAAATACAATCTTTCCTGAGAAGAGAAGATATGTCAGGGAAGACTTAGGTTGGATATTAGGAGAAGGTTCTTCATCCAGAGGGTGTTTGGATACTGGAACAAGCTCCCCAGGGAAGGGGACAGAGCACCAGCCTGCCAGAGCTCAAGAAGCATTTGGAAAACACATGGTGTGATTCTTGGGGCTCTCCTGTGAAGGGCCACGAGTTGGTCTTTGATGATCCTTGTGGGTCCCTTACAATGCAGGATATTGTATTATTCCATGATCATTTTGATACAGTGTCAAAATGTTTGTTGTTAAAAGCAAACATCTCTTTTTCAACTACAGGTTCAGCATCTCTTCCTGAAGACACTTTACATCAGGCCAGCACTGGTTTTTAATCATTAGGTTAAAAAAGTCATAACTTGGTTACTGAAGTAGCTGCAGTTTCTTTCTTGAAAGATCATGCTCCTACTTTCCTTTGCGATATTCTAGAGGTAACAGGAAAGCTAGTATTGGCCTGCTTTTTTAAAAACAATAAAAAAAAGTCTGTTAACTCATGAGCCTATGGAGGCCTTAATTGAAATTAATATAAAATGCAAAAGTAGAGGAAATTAGGACAGTTGCAAAAGAAACCCTAGAAGCAAAAGCAGATTAAAGTAGAGCAATGAGCAAACCCATGCAAACACTTAATGTTGCTTCAGATGTTTCCCCCTTGGTGTAACTTTTTCCCTAAATTGAGCAACAAGTCTAAAGCACATGGTTTCTTCTGCAGATGCCTGTTAGTTCTACCAAGTGGTCCTTCAGCTGATGAGCACAGCACAGGCAGTAGCTGGGGAGTGAGTGAATCTCCCCATGTGCTGAGAGACAGGAGTAGCTGTCAAGCTGCTCTGTGCTTATCCCCCATTCTACAAGCTTGAAGCTCTTCATTCAGGAAACAGCACCAGCCTAAACTTCAGCAAAAACAGAATCTTTATTTTTCATTCTAAAGATTGAATGACAACTATTTTATTTTCTTTCTTGTAAGCTTTATTCTTCAACTATCCAAGAAATAAAGTAAGGGACCTTTCTACTTGCATGTAGATGTATGAAGGAATTATTCCATCAACCTTCACATATGTGAGAAGCCTCGTTTAGGTCTGTGGAATTCCAGAAGGTGATAGGAAACAGTCTCATGTGTGAGAAAAACATGGAGGAGTGAGGATTTAAATTAGAATGTTAAATTCATATTCTGTTAATATCAAGTGATCTCAACCCCCCCAATCCTCACTTCAAGCATAGCGGGCATGGTATTCATGGCATAAAAGATTTCCCTTGCTCCACTGTTGAAGACAAAGTTATTAGGAGCAAACAAAGAAACAAGTCTCGTAACACAATACATTTTCTCCCCTTCTTATCCTTTAAAATCTCCAACCACAGTCAAAGATCTTTACATTTTCTCTGCAGTTCTTTTATTTGGTTAATAGGCTGTCTGCTCAGGGAGAATAAACTGTTATTTCATGATTTGGTGTATTCAATAATGTCAGAGTTTTCTAGCACAGGATCCTTATTTTAAAGATATTTCTCATCTTGAGAAATAATTTAGTGAGCAGTTTCCACATGAGGTGGGTAGGACAAGAGCAGTTTTGCTTGTAGGTTTTGCATTTAACCTTATATCATAAAACCTTATAGAAAAATATCCCCTGCAAGTTCTTTACCAATTATTTTCCTAAATTTTCTCTGTTCCTGATTTCACATTTTTAGTTGTTCCAGGAGTCAAGAGAATAGGCCAAGCTTGGCTTTAGCCTCTGACAGTGAGCTGGATGGTGAACAACCCCTGGGTAAATGAGCACAGAGAAAGAAAATAAGTAAGGCACGGGACATCTTGCAACTTAGTGAAATTAAATGCCTGCCCACTGTGCTCTGACAGCACAGTTATGGAAAGCTGGCAAGCACAGTGTTATGGAGCTGGACAACCCCATGGGCTGAGTTTACAAAGAGAACTGGTGAGAAAGCCCACTGCCAGCATCATGACCACTTGATCAAGCATTCAAGACAATGACTCATTGCAAATGAATAGCAAATGATGGAATTAAAACCCCTCCGGCAATCCCTGTGGAAGGCATTGCAGTGACTCCTCAGGTTTCCTGGATGCAGGTGATGGGTTACTTGTTGCATATTGAGGAGGGGTCCTGGATAAAACGGAGGAAGTGAGGTGGTAATAATATAGAGACAGGCAGAGACATATATCTGACAGTTTCTTCCACTTTATTTAGCACAGTGCTCTCTCATAGTGCTTCTGACTTGGGTCTACTGCAGACTTGCACTTTTTCCTATCACACTGTGTTTTTAAAAGGATGTACCTGGTGGGACTCACTCCAGTACATACAGAGTTTTCAAGGATGCTCTTCCTCCCCCACTTTTGACTGACAGTCTGGCAAAATATAGACAAGATGTGGACATTGAGTGGAGCTATTGTTTGATTTTGGGGATTTCTCTCCTCCTCAAAAGGCTATGACCTATTAGTTGAAGCCTTATTAGAAGACTGCACAGTCATTTCTGTATTCTTTTGTGTTGGATGTTGTTTGCTGAGTATGGCTGTTGTTGGTGATCTATATGAAAGCAGAAATTTGTTGTACATCTGTTAAACTGAAATTGCTTAACCACGGAAACCCCAGCAACAGACAGAGCCCATACAAACCTTTGCTTTCCTATTCAAAGGATTGTTAACCAGCTTCCCATATGTTCAAACAAAACAAAACAAAAAATTTATTCTTTACCTGGGCACTGTGTGAAAGGCCAAAATATTAACTCTTGGGCTATTTTTACCATTCTTTGGGAAAAGGAAGGTGTAATATGTAGTGTTAACATAAAATTAGAGTCTGATCCAAATGGATTTGTATTAATTTATGGAGATCTTTTATGAGAATTTCTACTCCTGGTATGAATCTTTTCAAACAGAACAACCCAAATACATATATGTGCACACTGCTTCTCTCCCAGGTGTGTTTTTGCCATCTGGATACACAAGGCTTGCTCACTGCTGGCCAGTAGAGATGTTGGCACATGACCAAGGAAAGAGTGTTCCTCTGCTGCCCACAGCAATTGCAATTTCTTGTCTTGGTCTTCTGATTTCAAGAGCCAGAGGTGTGTGTGTCATAGGCATCTTTGGTTAGTTCTCACTGCTGAGGACTAATCCTTATTTGATTTTCAGGATGACAGCAGACAAACTGGAGAGAGAGCAGAAAAGTGTAAGGCAGTGCCTGTGGAGAAAGCGTTTAGGATGCACACAAATCCATAGGTAAAATAAGGGTAGGATGATGGCACATGTATGGAAGACATCTCTGCCACTTATGTGCACACATACAGCCTGATTTCAGGTACTGCATCTTAAATTGTACTTGTAAGTGCTCAGGAATGAGTAGGATGTTTAGCCCCTGTTTCCTGTCAGTTCATTTCTCACTCAGAAATTTACTGTGGATGAGAAAACAAAGCAAGTTATTGCGCAGAACGTCCTCGCCTTCAGCTGCAGGTCCATTTGCATGTGTGCCAAGCGGCTTGAGGAAATGTTCTCCAAGGTTTCCTGCTGTGAGCAGTAGACTCAGCATCTCAACTGGCCTCTGCATTTTGATGACTCTGTTACAGGAAGCTTTTTCTCCTGACAGATTTTGAATGCATGTAAAGCTCAGTTTCAGTCTCAAGTTCCTGCATCAGCCCAGAATTAAACTGGGAGAGGTAGGTGATCAAGCATGTCTGTGTGTTTAGAAGAAAAGTATTGCTTGAAGATCTCACAAAAACATGAAAGGAAACAAAATATAAACAGGCTTCTGTAATTTCTGAGCAGATTTAATGATGAATGCCAGTAGCCAGGAGTAAAAAAGTACCTTTCTCTCCCAAGACCTTCTATTTAGGCATTATAAACAAGCTAATTGTTGATGTGATACTGAATGCTACCCTGAGTGTGTCTGTTTGGGTGGGAAGTAGTATATGTCACATTTCTACCTTTTCTTCAGCTACTTCTCTCTGCATAAAATCCTGTTATGAATCTGTCTGCATGTTAGCTTTTGCTCTCCTTTTGCTAAGCTGAAGAAGGAAAAAATACATGCTGCTATGGCAAACAACAGACGGGGAAAAAATTAAAGGAGATGAATGAGGTTCCATCACAGTAGGAAATTTAAGAAAAGGTTAGAGATGACATTAAATGGGCATGGTGTGTAGCCTGAAGTAATCTTGTAAACTTCAGGGAACCAGGCCAGGTACTCCAACTTGCCCTGTGTGGTTCTCCTGTCTTCTAATTACTATCTGCCATCAGCCTATACAGAAAATGTCTCCTGATAGTGACAGAATCTCAAGCTGGATCTCAGAAAATGGGTGCAATCAAGTGATTCTAATATGTAACCCTTTAAAGTGTTTTATTTCTGAAGCACATCATCATCTTGGATCCCAGTCTTGACCTTAGCTTGTGCTTATGTTATACTTTAAAATTCCCCTCCATTTGCTTTGGATTGTGGTCCTGACACGTAAGCCTAAATATAAGTGCATTTGACCTGATGTAGGCTAGGGCAAGTAGCTTAGAAGTCACTTAAGATTTGGAGGAGAAGATATTTTTAGTGACTGTAAATTAGAAAGAGAAATATATGACATACTGAAACCCTAATAATGAAATTGTGCTGCATAACTAAGTTTCCTTCTCAGATAAGTTCTACAACACCATAAACATACATCATTGGTAATAGCCACTTATAACAGAAACATCAAGAATTATTTACTTAGAATGTAATTTCAGTTCTCAAATATTTATTCATTTCACAGTTTACTTGGTTAAAATACAATATTTTATTATGCTTCTTGTTTGATGTTTAATTCAGTCTCTGAGTAGTTTGAATGTGGTGGGAGCAATGATCTCTTTGAAACTGCCAATATGCTCTTTCACCTACTAAATAAGCAAGGAATTAGTTTAACATCCAGATAAGGTTGCTGGTTAAACAAAACTGACGTCTTGATCTTTACACCTGCATTTCTGTGCCTGCTGCTAAAATAGTTATAAACCAGCTACCTTCCTAAATGAATTTAATTCTAGACCTTTGCTCTCTAATTCATTAGTTTATTTAAAAAGTGTTTGAAAAATTCAGCTTAAACTATATGCAAATCCTTCTAAACTGGGCCCTTTATATACACACATTCCCTTTTATGTGAACAGTACTTTGTTAATGGCTCAATAATTAAGAGAGTTTGCATTTTAAAGACTTCAGTTTTTAATTGGCTGAATATTAATCACAGATCTCTTTCAGTTCTGTTGTGATATGCAAATTATTGATGTCTCAGCTGCACTTGTTTTCAGGTATCAGTCTATCCGCATAATGCAAAATAACATTGTGCAATTATTTCAATTAGATGCAGTCAGCCTTTGGAGCAAGCTGTTTATTTCATTTCAGTAAATGAAGAAAGCAGTTGCTGTTTTCCATTCCCTGGTGTTTATTGCCCAGAACTAGCACTCACAACCGGTATGTGTACAGCACATAAACAGTTTTCTAACTGGATCACGTTAGCTATTCGTGGTAAAGGACAAGCAGCTGAACTCCCCTTGCAAGATTTCATTTGGTTAACTGACTCTTCTGCTTCGGAATGCGATGTCACCTTGTTTGAGGGTATTCATTACCATTTTAAAGTGTATTATGAAAGGCAGAGTTAATAGGAGTTGTTAATTTGCAGAATCTGTTTAGCACCAGTGCATAACATTTGAGGATTTTTTCCATCAGACTGCAGCTGTTACCTACGCAGAGAAGGAATTTCACCTAACCACAAAGAATGAGACAGACGAATAGCTGCGTTGTCGTAAGAACGGGTCGGGTATGTCTCCTCGCAGCGATTTCGCTCCATAATTGCAATTCACATTAAATGCAGCAAATGTTACCATCCTGCCCACTCAGTTTCCACCTCTACTTTTGTTTCAAGCCGGGAGGGAAGATCACCAAAAAAGAGAGGGGGGAGTCCTTTCTTGCCTTCTCTGTCCTTCCCCCGCTCGGCTCTCGCAGCCGCGCTGCCCTGCGGCTCCTCGGGCGTGGGGCCCGCGCTGGCCCTGTCCCGGCCGCGGGCTGCACTTGTGGCTGCTTCGCTCGCCCATGGCAGCCCCCCGGCTCCCGGCGCGGCCCCG
>VXBC01010021.1:0-88700 GCA_013399945.1 Ploceus nigricollis | reverse complement strand
CCTGCGGCCATCCATTCCTCTCATCCTTCCTTCTCTCCTCTGGGCTTTTGTCCTTCTGTCCTGCGGTCTTTCCTCATCCCTCCTCTCCCCTCCCTTCCAGGACCCCCGGCACATCCTCCCCTTGTGTCTCCCTCCAGCCCGGTTCTCCTCCCTCTAGCTGGCTCCTGCTTTCTCCACTTTTCATTCTGGCTCTCTCCTGCCAACTCAGTGGCTTCCTACAGCAGGAAATGAAAAGGACAAGTTGGGAAATGGGGGTAATGGGAAGATGGAATGCATCTGTGTGTGTGTCTGTGCAACGTATTGATTATTGACTGATTGTTAAAAAAAGGGGAAAAAACCCCTACCTTATAACTCAGAGGAAATGCTGTGGCTCGAGTTTTTCTGCGTAAAAAATGACAGTTCAGCTGGCCGGAGTATATACAAAGGAATAAGAGCAAATTACATAATGTTTTAGGTGGAAAAAAAATAGTTCTCAGATTTCAATAGCATCAGGCTGGCAAATTGTGACTTTGTTTTGCCCTGCAAGTCAGTGTATGGTTATTCCTGGGGATGAGGCTGTATGCTTGTGCATGCTTCTTCCATGTCTGTGTGCTTCCATTGGTCACCCAGAGCTGATCTTGTTTTGTGAATAGTTGTATTTCTGCAGTCAGTTTACCACCTACTTATTTAAACTACGTATCAGAAGTGACAGAAACAATGTGTGTGTATGCCTATGTAGCCCTTGAGTGAGTATCTTTACCATAGTGATATATCTGTATGTGTTGCTGCTTTAGAAACTTATACTGAGCATTGGCATTGCTTTTCGTGTCAGTATCTCCATCCTTTCTATATTGTGCTATCCTATCCCAGATGTTTGGGCATGCATAACATCAGCATTTGTGTTTAATATCCCTGAAATGCACAGCAACATATGAGCAGTGCACAATTGAGAGGAGTAAATATGCATAAAATTGGAATCTCCTTTGGTTATTTTACTTTATTAGTTATGCGTGCTTGGCATGTACAAGAGACAGAAATACATTTGACAGACCTGAGAGTTATTTGTGTTTCTCTAAAGAAATTTACATTCCGTGTTTGAAATCATCCCAGCTCCTGTGCATTTGTTTGGTTGTTAAAGTCTTTCATGTTATTTTAAATTCAGGTTTTGTAGTTTATCTATAATACTTGGCAGGTACAGTAGCTCAGTGGGATACAATTTCTAACCCAAGTGACGTTTTGGAACAATGTCAACTGAAAAACGTTTTCTTTTTCTTTCCTTCTTTCTTCTTTAGATTCTTTATCTTTGTTCAGGAGCCTAAGGTTGCTTGCTGATCATAAGAAGATGATTCTGTGGCTCTTTCTGGTTCTGTCATCTCCAGTTTCTTCTACAACTGCAGATGCTGATATATCTGTGGAAATTTGCAATGTTTGCTCCTGTGTGTCAGTTGAGAATGTACTCTATGTCAACTGTGAGAAGGTTGCAGTCTACAGACCAAATCAGCTTAAACCACCATGGTCTAATTTTTACCACCTCAACTTTCAAAACAACCTGCTAATTATTCTATATCCAAATTCCTTTCTTAATTTTACACATGCAGTGTCCTTGCAACTGGGTAATAATAAGTTACAGAACATTGAGGGAGGGGCCTTTATGGGTCTTAGTGCATTAAAACAGTTGCACTTGAACAACAATGAATTAAAGATTCTCCGGGCTGACACTTTCCTTGGCATAGAGAACTTGGAGTATCTCCAAGCTGACTACAATTTAATCAAGTTTATTGAACGGGGAGCCTTCAATAAGCTTCACAAGCTGAAAGTCCTGATACTTAATGACAATCTGATTTCATTCCTTCCCGATAATATTTTTCGATTTGCTTCTCTAACCCATCTGGATATACGGGGGAATCGAATACAGAAGCTTCCATACATTGGGGTTCTGGAACACATTGGGCGAATTGTTGAATTGCAGCTGGAAGACAACCCCTGGAATTGTACTTGTGATTTGTTGCCTTTGAAAGCATGGCTGGAGAACATGCCCTATAACATCTACATTGGAGAGGCTATCTGTGAAACACCCAGTGACTTGTATGGAAGGCTCCTGAAAGAAACCAATAAGCAGGAGCTGTGCTCCATGGGGACAGGGAGTGATTTTGACGTGCGCATCCTGCCTCCCTCGCAGCTGGAACCTGGTTACAGTACACCCAACGGCCACACCACTCAGACATCAGTGCACAGATTAGTCACAAAGCCACCAAAGACTACAAATCCTTCAAAGATCTCGGGGATAGTAGCAGGCAAAGCACTATCCAGTCGCAATCTCAGTCAGATCGTATCTTACCAGACCAGGGTGCCTCCTTTAACTCCTTGTCCAGTCCCTTGTGTTTGCAAAACTCATCCTTCAGACTTGGGATTAAGTGTAAATTGCCAAGAAAGAAATATAGAATCGATGGCTGAACTCATACCAAAACCTTTAAATGCCAAGAAACTGCATGTAAATGGCAATTATATTAAGGATGTGGATACTACAGATTTCACTGAGTTTGAGGGGCTGGATTTGCTACATTTAGGCAGCAATCGGATTTCAGTGATCAAAGGAGATGTTTTCCGCAACCTTACAAATTTACGGAGATTGTACCTCAATGGCAATCAGATAGAGCGTCTGAGCCCAGAAATGTTTGCTGGCCTCCACAATTTGCAATATCTGTATTTGGAATACAATGTTATCAAAGAAATCCTAGCAGGCACCTTTGACTTAATGCCAAATTTGCAGTTGCTCTACCTGAACAACAATCTTCTGCGAAGCTTGCCAGCTTATATTTTTGCTGGTGCACCACTTGCTAGACTGAATCTGAGGAACAATCACTTCATGTATTTACCTGTAAGTGGTGTTCTTGATCAGCTAAAATCTCTTACACAAATAGATTTGGAAGGTAATCCATGGGACTGCACTTGTGATTTAGTTGCTTTAAAACTGTGGCTTGAAAAGCTAAATGATGGTATTGTGGTGAAGGAATTGAAATGTGAGACACCTGTGCAGTTTGCTAACATAGAACTTAAGTCTCTGAAAAATGAGATTCTCTGTCCTAAACTTTTAAACAAGCCATCTGCTCTATTTACTAGTCCCATACCTGCTGTTATTTTTACAACACCACCGGGACCAGTCCGGAGTCCTCCTGGTGGCCCAGTTCCATTGTCCATCCTAATCCTGAGCATATTGGTTGTGCTGATCTTAACAGTGTTTGTTGCTTTTTGTCTTCTTGTTTTTGTGCTTCGGCGCAACAAAAAACCAACCATAAAGCATGAAGGAATTGGAAACCAAGAGTGCAGTTCTATGCAACTGCAGCTAAGAAAGCATGATCACAAGTCAAACAAAAAAGATGGACTGGGTGCAGAGGCCTTCATTCCTCAAACCATTGAGCAGATGAGCAAAAGTCATTCCTGTGGCTTGAAAGAGTCTGAAACAGGCTTCACGTTTGCTGACCCACCAGGGCAAAAAGTCATTCTGAGAAATATGAATGACAAGGAGAAAGATTTATTGCATGCGGATACCAGAAAAAGACTTAGCACAATCGATGAACTGGATGAGTTATTCCCTGGAAGGGATTCCAATGTATTTATTCAAAATTTTCTTGAAAGTAAAAAGGAATACAACAGCATAGGGGTCAGTGGCTTTGAAATACGTTACCCAGAGAAACTGCAAGACAAAAAAGCCAAGAAATCTCTAATAGGTGGTAATCATAGTAAAATTGTAGTAGAACAAAGAAAAAGTGAATATTTTGAACTAAAAGCTAAACTTCAAGGTTCACCTGACTACCTACAAGTCCTTGAAGAACAAACAGCTTTGAATAAAATATAGGTCATACAATCTTATTGCCTACAGAGGACATTTATTTAATGATGAAAGTGCCTTTTGTTGACTTTTAACTTCCAAATACTATATTATATTGATAGGCATAGAGGCAGATGTATCCAAGGGTGTCTGATTAACTGTAGCGGCGTATGATTTGTCAAGTAGAGGAGAATTTCCTTAATAGATTTTACTCCATAAAGCTCATGCCCTGTGGAATCCTGTAGGGATACTGCAAACTCTATTGCCAAAGGGATGCTTTATACACGTTACACTGAATTTAACCTCAAGAGGCATATATGTTTTGTATCTTAAATGCAAACCATCGTCTCCTTGTGATTTGTTAGAACAAACACAAGAAACCTGGTACTGATGTTTGTACTCCAGCTGGGTCCTTCATCCTGCACGTGGATTTAAGTTGGTGGAACTGGAGTAATCCTTTGATTTGTGGTGTTCTAATGGCACTGTTTAAAGCTTATCTGGAAAGTAACAAGCATGCAAAGAGAGAACATTCAATAGTATGTGTAAATTGGTTACATTTATGGGCTGCATCTTGAAACCACTGGAATTATAATGTTAAATTGTGTTTAAAATATACCATGCATTTCATACCTATGAAATAAATCTGACCACTTGAAGCATACATGTCTATACAGAAAATTTTAAAAAAAGAAAGAAAGAAAGAAAATAATTCAACCTGACTTCTGCAGTATTCATGACATCTGAAGAAAATATTTGATATTTATGCAGAATCTGTTCTAAGACTCATCTCCAGTTATAACTAGAGTTCCTTCTCAGTTATGTGAAATTCTTGCAACCCTAACAGGTTGTCCAAAATTGTCAAAGTGCTTACCGTGTGAGCGTAGCAGAAATTATTTTTGTAATATAATTCATATTTATGAAATACTTTGTATACTACATAGGAAAAAATGTGTACTCCTTAATATGTATTTAATATGCCTGACTTGTTTTCCTGATCACAATGCATTAATCATTCAGTATAAATAAAACCAGAACAATATACCAAACAGCAACCGGGGATGTAATGTATAGCATCATCCAGAATTAAGTGATCAGATATAATAATAATGATAATAATAATGATAATAATAATAATAAAATTGTTCTGTACTATTCTTGTGAGCTTAGCATATTACCTTATTTCAGATCTGTTACCAATGGTGCATTTTAAAATAGATTGATTAGTTTTTTAGTATTGTGTCCCAGGCTGTTACTTGCCATCAGTTTTCTTGCTTTTCAGGTCTCTACAGCTTAATCTGAATACTTTTCACAAGCATTTACAGGAATTCATGCTAAGGGGAATATTTTTATTGTACATGCAGAAGTTTTCTGTTCTTATCTCTCTGGCTGCTTTAGTCAGCAAAACCTGATCAGAACAGTGAACAATATGGCAAATCCTCTTCAAAACCACAGTGCAAAATGGATATAGTGGTCTCAGTTCAGAGGACTGTGTAGCTCATAACTAGAGAGTAAAAGCTTGCCTTTGTGAAAGCTGAATCTGAATAGCCAGGAAAAAAGGTAGGAGAATGGAAAATCCCCATTGTATCTCACTGATAGATGATACTTTGTCATGAGAATGGAGATATATTGGTAAAGCATCCTACAGCAAATCTATGCGATGAGATTAACAAAATTTCTTTGACTCAAATGGCTTTGGATAAGACCCTCTTTATCTCCTTTGCTTGCAGAACCTTTACCCCTCCTAACCTTTTATAATCAATACATTAGTCCATTAAGATAGTAGGATATAAACGTGAACGTTTTTCATGAATTTGAAGCTAGCAAAAATTAGAGCAAGACTCAATAATGATACTGTGGAGAAGGCTGTGTCAGCTATTTCCAATATAAACCTCTCATTTCAGGGCTTTGTGACACTGAGTTGAAATTTTTATTCTGGAATGATACTTGGCAAACAGCCTGCAGTATATTTTTATCAAAATAGACCAAAAAAAAAAAAAAGCACTGCTTCTTTATTTAAGAGAAAGTAAACAAAATGTTTCTCTACTTTCAGACATTTGTTTATGCTCTTTTGGCTTAGAAAGAGGGTGGTTTTATTATTTTTCTCCATACTGCATAGTATATACATGACTTCAGATAATAAAATTGCAAGAGAAAAATGAATGGCTGAGTTTCTTTCAAAAAGCCGCATCTATCCATGCACAATAATTAACTTAATTCAGAATGTCATCGGGATTTTGAGGACATGGATGCTGCGTACATGTGCAGTTCTGGCATAAAAAGCTCCTGGTTGACCAATGATGCAAGGCATGGCTAAAGTTGAGAACGTGTGAGTTTATTTATTGTCTGTGGATTAAGGAGTGTCCATGATGCACTGACCAGGTGGACTCTGCTGGCTCCTTCAGTAGGCTGAAGGTGACAGGTCCCTGGTCTGCTCTGCACAGAGCTGTCTGGCTTCAAGGATGGGTCCAAGTTCACTGGGGTTTGCCAAAGCAGAAGGTGTCTGACACACTCAGTGCATTGTCACTGGCATGTACTGTATGATCCTCCTGAGAGCAATGTGCTAAAAATATTAAAAATTGCAAGTAAGGAAATACTTCTAAGTGATGGTAAAACTGATGTGCTTATGACTTGTGTTGCCCTGAGTCAAAAAAACAGAGATAAATGACCATACCTTCCTAAGCTAAAAAAAATGAGGGGTTTTTTGTTTCATTTTGTGTTGTGAGGTTTTCTGGGGGTGTTCTTTCTGGGTTTTTGTTTTGGTTTTTTAAATTTGTTTGAGTATTTTTGGTTTTTGGAGTGGTGTCTTCTGTTTGGTGATCTAAAGAACTGAACCGTTACGCTGTGCCATTACACTGGGTCAGAGTTTTCTGATCACTGAGGCCCCAGTTCCAGTAAAGCATTTCACCTCAACCTAAATCATGTGCAGAGGTACTATTCATGATACAATAATTAGATACCTGCCCAAGGGTGGGCCTTAGCTAGAGTTTTGTCATTGACTTCCAAACAAGCCAGCTCAGAACCATTGTATATAATCCATAGAGCCCAGTAGCTCATCTGGGGTTATGCAGTTGAGTGTAGGTTCACCAGCATCAGTAAAGGTTGCACAATCTGGACCTTCCTGTAGAAATTGTCCCTAAGTGTTTTACAATGTATGGCGCAATATATAGGCATAATAGTGTGAGTGAAGAATGCAGAAGCTGGTAAAACACTATTTTTCTGTGAAATTGTTACTTTGAATGGCAACTTTAGTGTCAGTTTATTTTCTCCATGTTTTGAAACGGTGTATGTGTCTGCACAGAAGTTTTAGTGTGACATCCATTCAAATCTCTGGTCAGTCTTTCTGAGAAGGTGACTCGGATGTGGCTTAACGGGTCTGTCTGTTCATTATATTGGTTTGAGTGGCCATGCTTGTAAAATGGCTGTTAAGACCCATGGACATAAACTAAATCAGTTAAGGTGTTGGCATAATCTGTTGTCTCCATTGTATTATAAAGAAGTTTCCATTTTTAAATGAAATCAATAAAGTGTACTCATTTCCTTGAAAAAGAAAAAAAATTGTGCAATTTTATCAGAAAGCAAATACCGCGGTGCAAGAACACAAGAACAGGTGATTTATGTTTTGCATTTAGTGTTCAAGATTGACAATAATGCAACAATCTAGTATAAATATATTTTTAAATGCTTTTTTTTTAAAGCCATAATGATGATATAAATTATAAAGGCATGGCCTTGTGAATAATGTTAACAAATGTTTCAGAATCAAGAAAAAACATCCAGAACTTGATGGTGGTATAATATCTATAATATCTTTTGCATGATTTGTATGTTGATATTGTATGAAATGAGCACAGTGAGACTTTTTTTTTTGGTTGCATCCAAAGAGTTAGGAAGGAAATATAACAAGAATGTACTCATAATCACTCTATTTTGAAATAAAGTAAAGAAAACAAAATGTATTGCTTTACCCTGTTTTGATCATTACTATTTGAGGTTAGTTTATAATTAAGGCAGTTACTTACCACATCCAGTTCAATGTAAAACACAGAAACCTATTGTTTATTAATTTTGTTTGCCTTCATCAACATCAAAATACTAGTCAGTGTTGACTTCAAAATTTGTATGAAATATTAATAAAATTGTTTGGTACTATTGTATTTCTGAAACTAGACTTTGTTAAGTGCCTGTGATATTCTCTTTTGGATTATTTGTATGTGGATGAGAGAGAATCTGTAAAGCAGTTATGCAGTAATGTTTTCTAACCACCTCAACAATTTGTTCTATTTTAGAAAGTTTTTCTCATCTTCTGTTGTCCAACAAAATCTTCCTTTATCCTGTTATGCAAATAATCCCTCTAAAGTCAGTGATTTTTTTTCCATTACTACCACAAGCAGAATCTAGTTTTCAGTTGGATTCACAGTTCTTCAACCCAGAAGTGCTTAGAGGAACAATTACATAATGTTAGGGGCATTTGCTTTGATTCTGCTCTCTTCTTATTAGTCATTTTCAATAACAATTTTTCAGAGGAAAGTAAGGGTGATTTGTCCATAGAAAAAGCGAAAAACACCAATCCATCTACCATTTCATTTGGTTTGGTTAGTTTTATAACTGAAAGTTGCAAAGACATCTTCAGGTAGTTTGACTTCCAAATTTGTATTTTGTAGTTAAAATGGTTTACAAAGCTCATAAAAGTCTTCATGGCAAGGGAGAAGAACAGGAACAGAATTACATTTAGATTAAACATTCCCTGTTGTGCAGGGTTTAACATGCATTATAATAGCAGTGAATGTGAATCAGAATGGAATATGGAGTGGAAAATCGGGACTTGATACAGATTTTTTTCACTTCTACTTGAAGTGTAACATTAGGAACAAACCCACAGCACTAGTTGAGAAAGGCCTACATATAATATTCCACATAATTTCTTTCTAAAGAAAAGCTCTAGAATCAAGAATTAATTATTCATGTTTTGATAATAAGTGTGCACTGCTTTCCTGAATGCAGAGGAACTTGAGAGTTTTCTGTTAATATGTTTTGTCATTATTAGTCTTTATTTCCAATTTCAATTCACTCATCCTTATGTATTATGATTGATGCTGTGTTGAAAAACAAAAATAAGAATATTGTTGCTCAGGGACAAACTCTTCTCAAAAATTTACCAGTGTAAATCCAGACTGACTGATCAGACTTCAATGGAGTCAAATCCACTGTTACCCTAGTGAACAAAAAAGCAGAAAGTACAAGATCTATCCATCATTGAAATAAAAAGAAGTAATTTTTGACTTGAAATGTAATATAATCTTGCTTTGTACTCTGTTGATTTGTGTGGCAAAGCTGTTACTATTTTCAAACGACTGTAGGGAGAGCACAGACCAAATGCAGTCCTGTGTCTGTTTGATGCCAGTGGAACTCTACAGTGATTCAAGAGCTGTGGGCATCCCAGAGCTGTAGTATGGGTACAAAACTATATAAATTTGCTGGTTTATACATACACTTGGGGTACATCTCATATAAAATAGAAATGCTTTCTTAACAATACAATTTACTTTCTCCCTGTAATGGAGCAAAGTTACTCTGCTCTTGTTTTTCATTAAGTGGGGAGTTTATTGTAAATATATTTGTTTTACTGCTAATTTTATTTGTATTCACTTGCAATACTTGAGGTAACTAATTCATTGTCTGAAAGCAGTACATTTCAGTCTGTTATTTTTAGAATACCGGTCATTGGTAACAGACAGATACTGAGTTATATTGAATTTCCATTCCCTAAGTAATAATTCCATAAATAATTCCTCAAAAAAATAAAGATCAGATAAGAAAAAAAAAGTCCTAGCTGTTACTAAATCTGAATTTTTGTATGCGTGTATGTCAAGGCTTAACACAGTGTCGTATAACTCTGATGGGTAACAAGTGGTACCTCACTTCTCTTTGGTCTTTGTTTAACCAGAAAACAGAAAGTGATCTCTAAATGGTTTAGTTGTCATTTTGTAACAGTAGAGTAACAAAGAACAAAGAACTAAACTAAACTAAACTAAGTTTCCCTCATCCATGAGGATTTCATTTCTTGGATTAATTTCATATAACTTCCTGGAAGTGTGTGCACTATGACCTTCCAGAGCATTCTCCCACTCCATGCTCTCATTTCACCTTCAGTGAGCCAGTCTTTCACAGCTGAAGGTTTTTCTAGGCTTGGGTTGATGGCAGTATCCAAAGAGTGGGATTTGTCAGTTCCTAGAAAAAAAAGATGAAGGTTTTTCTAGGCTTGGGTTGATGGCAGTATCCAAAGAGTGGGATTTGTCAGTTCCTAGAAAACAGCTAGAAAAGGAAAACTAAGAGCCTGTCCTGGATGGTTTCTGAGTCACGTCAGATGGTGTATGATCCAAAACAGAAATGTGGGAAATGGTTTAAGCTTCTTTTGGGAAGTTTTGTGCTTGGCTTTTGAAGCTGGACAATCGTGGCTTTCCACGACTGTAAGTTGTGCAGTGTAAAGGAAATGTGATTCAGTCAATTGAATCCTGACAGACTGTGGCTAAATCCTGCAGACATCTGCACCCACTTACCTGAGCTAGGCTTTGGTATCACTGTTCACTGAAAAGTCTTGCACAAATTACTCAGGTTAAACCAGATGTGATACAGATTTCTCAGGGATGCTTTTAGCTAGGATGTGGATACATTTTTGTGCACACTGGGAGCTGTTTGGGTGTGGGGGTCAGTCTGTGCGCAGTGTTTGCTGAGCAGTGGCTTTGGTAGGGGCTCTCTTCATGTGCTACATTAGTGCTCACATTTGAATATGAGACACTGTACAGGATGTACATCTCAATGAGCAGAGTCACAAAGGGCAGCGTGTTTTGACAGATTTTGGGCTCCTCACTGCAAGAAACTGCAGGAAACGATATACCATACAGCAGATTTTCGTGCTCCCTGGCAGGATTTCATAGACCCTGTGAGTCCTTCTCAGCAGGGTATTCTTGTCTATACACTGCAAATAAGGCTCCAGGTCACCAGTCTCGTGTATATGCAGTCCGTGTTTGCTTATAACCAAAAATAGTTTCATGGAGAAGAGTAGGAGAATAAATTCCTCTTTTTTTCTTTTTCTTTCCTTTTTTTTTTTCTGAAAAATGAAATGGGCTGAATTTCCATTTTTCTGGATTGAAAAAGAAAAATAGAGGTATTTGAAAGAATGGTCACATTTTTGGTTAATATCAGCACTATTAAAGTATTTTGCTAAGAGAGAGAAGAAGAAAGCAGTTGTGTTTATATTTTTAGCACGCAACTTCTCAACTTCCATTCTTGGGTTAGAATATGCCCCTGGATGCCAAGGGACTTACATGTGCAGCTCAGGGCACAATTTAGTTGCAGAGATTCATCCACAATGTCTTTCTGCCTTTTGTGTGGTAGAAATGAAATGCAAAGTTTTGAATGTTCCCTCTCTGTTTGCTTTAATGGAAGTTACATCAGCAGGCATTCCTCAGGACCAGACTTCCAGCTCCTGTTGAGTTGTGCCTGCAGTTTGATGAGGCTGGTTAGCAACAAGAGTACAAATGTCATACAAGGGGTGATCTTTTGGATGGGGTTAGCACTTTGAAATAATTGGGGTTCATATGGCTTCCTTCTTAAATATCACCATGTCATTGCACTCTTTTATACTTACGAAGACCTTTACTTCTACGATCAGTTCAATAAATCAGTAGTTTTACAAATTTGATCAGGAAATTGGGTCCAAAGGTCTCGAAAAAAAACCGTTGCTTTTAATTCTCATATTTTTTAAGAAAATAAAGAACAAAAACATCATGAATAACCCAGACTTAAGATTTCTTTTTGTTCAATGAAAATTACTTTTGATTTAATGAAGTGAAATATTCAGAAAGTACAAGTGAAATATTTTGGAATTAATTTGGGAAAATTTGATTTGTGCCAACAAACGAGGCCTCTATTTTGTAATCCTTTCTCAAGAATATAAGCTGTGGATGCCATAAGAGGTTTTATCTTTTAAGTAGCTTCCCCAAGAATCTGGAGTTTCATTCAGTTGTTGGAGCTATGCCATGAGCATGATTTTATAATTTTGCTGTATTGGTCAACAAAACAACAGTGTGACGCATTTTCTCTGTGTAGCTTTTTCAAGTAATTTATACCACTTATGACAGCAAAGATAGTAAGGATTATAAATTGTAAAGTGTGTTGGTAAGGATTCCTATACATTTGAAATGTGCTTTCAAAATGAAAGCAGCATGCAAATGATGAGTATTATCAGCATACAATCCATTTCAAAAGGGAAGTACCACTGTACTCTGCACAGAGCTCTATTGTTCAGATTGAGAAATATCACTGAGAGTGGATAAGCTGTGTTTTCCTCTTTGTAGACTTTTCTTCTTCAGCTATTAAATAGACCTGTTTACTCTGTACAGAGCAATACAATTCTGAGCCATCTGCAAGAAAATATGTAAGCCTAAAAAGGACAAGCAAATACATTCCCTCCCAAAAGAACATCTGCATTATAATAATAAAATCACTCATATTTTCCAGTGTCATTGGCACTTTTGGCCGTTTTTGCTACACTGACAAGCTGTGGGACTGAGATGTGGAGTCGGCCTTAGCTCCTGTTTCCCTTCTCCACACCAGTATTCCCTTTGACATCATACATGGACGAGGTCAGTTTGCCCAAGTGCCTGTCAGTGCCATACGGGGCTAAGGCAACAACATGAATTCACACCCACTCTGCAGGCATTTGCAATGAGCTAGAACTGGCGTTATCATGGACTAGATACACCCAGAGACAGCAGAAGCATGACAGTGACCTTTGCCAAAATGCCTTTTCCTTTACCCTCTGGAGCACACCTGTGCCATGGCCCACAACATCCTTGGGCCAAGGAACAAGGTTGTAGCAGGGCTCAGTAACATCCTTCTTTTAGCACTGCAGGGAGGAAAAGTAACACAAGAGCTCTGTAATCAAGAATGTAAGACTCTCCTTGGCTGTCTGCTATTCAGTATGTGGGCTAGTCCCTTTTGCAAGAGGAGAAGTAATCTTCACTGCTGGGTCCAGTCTAAACTCTGGGGAGCGGATAGGAAGAACTTGTTTGACCAAATGAGATTTTCCCCACAGTACAGCTAGCCCAAGTTCTCTGTCAGATGGGTGTAGACACATGTTTTTCCCCGTCTGTAAATAGTATACAGTCAAACTTGTATTAACAGTTCTAGTGGTTTGGTAATATGCTACACATAATGCATGTGCACATGCAACATTGCATTTCCATGTGGTATTGCTGAATGTCACTGGCAGTAAATGAGGACAACCATTTTTTACCTCAAAACCTATTGCGGTGTCCAGATTCAGATTGCTTTGCCTAATAATTACATATCATTCTTGTATAATAGTTTATTTTCTTAGTAACAATGCTGTCTTCCTTTTTAACAAAGAGAGAAGGCTTTCACCTTTTTTTTTTTTTTTACTCATTCTTCTGCAGTTGGAGTTCTATTAATCCATTTCTGACCCATAAAGAACAAAGAAAAAATCCTCTACAGAAAAATTCCACTTTATGTAATGCACTGAAGATGGCACTGTAGTAACAACTTCACACTGTGAATGATAAGATATGCTTGTGTTTGTTACTGGGAAATTGTGATTTTTTTTATTTATTTAGCACAGCTAACATAAAGCCAAAGGCCAGTTTAATGCAGCACTACCCAACACTGCTACTGTAATTAAGGGTGAAGAAGGGTTTCTGTTACTTGGACTTATCACAAGGAGACTCCAACTCAACCCAAACTGTGTGGAATAGTTTATAGTTGATCTTCATAATGAGAGGGGATTTTTTGTTAAAAAAGAAAAAAATCCAAGGAAAACAAAGAAAATCCTTTCTGTAAAGGATATCTCCCCATGTCTGTAACCTTTACAGGCCATGTTAAGGCACATTAACACCACAGCAAGTCTCTAAAGACCCAGTGAACCTTCAGGCCTTCGTGGCTTTAGTTGCACTACACAAATCTTCCAAAATTCAGTTTCCTATAAAGATTGGAGGCTTTAATTAATCTGAAACAGGAGCTTCAAGTTAAAAGAAAAACAACCAACCAACCACACACTAAGAAGACCAGTCACAGCTAACAGCCACATTTAGGTTAATGATAATTTGTAGTAAGAATAAAAAAAAATAAACAAACCCAAAATTAAACTGACACTTATATAGATCTGAAATGATGCTTCTATCTGTTTCATAACCCACAACTTTTAAGCCCTTCATTCATAGCAGGTGGGAGTTTTGGGTTGTTTTGAAGTATGTGAGTAATTGGGCCACTGTGCAGCAATTACCTCTCACAGCTACTTCCATCATACATGCCTGAGCTATTTTGAAGTGGATTTAAAAGGGAAACTTTATATTCTTTTTGCTTTGTCTTGCTCAAGAGAAGTCAGTGGAAGAATTTGTGTGAACTACCACAATGGGGATCTTTTTCAGGTGTTGAGAAAAAACTGCAGGATTTAAAGCCCCACTGATTTCCATGAGAGACAGCATCTGTCCCAGACAACCTAATGCTCTTTGTCAGCAAACTAATTTTGGGGAGGAAAATTTTGACTTTTTCCAAACTCCCCTCCCAGCTGTCTGGTATTATAAGTGTGCAGCTTTTCAAAGATATGGGAGTTAAATAACTTTAGGGCCTTGATCTTGGAATAAATCTGGTAGGAGCTCTCTAATTACCCCAGCAGGATGCTCTGCTCTTTACACAGCACTTTCCAGCTGCCTGAGCAGCCTCCTCAGCCTCCCCTCCTTTGCCAGCTCAAAACTTCCCACAGAACCTCTGCAGATTCCCCAGCAGAAGAAGATGCTGGGTTTGTTCTTGTGTGAATGAAAGCAGGGGTAAATTATTTCTATTTGTGCCACCATGACCTCCAGCTGCAGTAAAAACTCAGTGTGGGTAATAGAGACAGACACAGGCAAGCCAAGAAACCCAGAAGCCCATGGTGAGGTAGGGGGATGTTTGAAGGATGCAGAAGGAGGAACTGAAACAACTTGGGTTTGAACTTCTAGAGCTGGAATTTTTGCTTAGAGGTGATTTTGGGGCCATGGGATTGCTTAGAGGCCTATGAAGCAGTTAGCAGGGAAGATAGGTGGGAACAGACTGAGCTGCTACCAAAATAAGCAATAACTTATATACTCATATAAACATTTGGAGATATCTGTGATGCATTGGCCATTAATATTTAATTTATCACCTGTTAAATATTTTATTTTGTATAGTTCTTTACTGGAAAGGTGATGGATTGTGTCATCCACAAGGACCTATATATAGAGATCTGGCAGATTTCTCTTTTGAAAAATAATTACATTTATAAGCAGTTTGCAGGAGGTAAAATGCATTATGAAGAGATTAGTCATGTGCAAACGTGTTGTCTCATTTTAGTTTGTAGAAAAGCAGGAGTAAACACCTGCAGGCAGTATTTGTATTGCAAAGGGAGAGTTATTTTGAACCTGTAGAGAAGCTGCCACCTGGATCTTCACTACCCCAATCATCACAGAAAATCTGAGCTGTTTGCTTCTACCTCCCATGGCTGAGGGAGCATGGAGCAGTGTGAGGGTTGAGGTGATAGCACAGGGCACTGCCACTGTGCTTGTGCCCCCTGGACCTATGGGCAGCACAGCTGTCTCTGCATACCATACCTAGGAATTCAGGTCTTTGCCTCTGTGCCTCCCTGGGACTTGTGCCACTCTAATATCTGGAGGGTGAGATGGCCCAAGACACAAGCCAGTAGATCTTAAACACTGTCAAAAAGCAGTTCTGTGCAATTCCATTTTTTTTTTTTTTTTCATGAACATGGCATGTGAAAGCTCCATGCTGTGTCCTGTTCCATGGTCACACTTGGCCACCATCTCCACTGACTGTCCCATCCCACACACACAGATCTTGGCAAACCCTGAAAGCAGTTCCCTCTCTCTGTTGTCAGGCCTCTGACTATGCTGTAGACAATGAACATCTCCTTTATTTTTCAGTAGTTCTTGTTCTTAATCCAGGAAAGCATTTCCTTCGGTCCTTAATAGCAAGCTTAAGGTTAAGCATTTATTTAAGCACTTTGCTAAACTGTGTCTTGCCGAATGCCTGCCAGATGAAAACAGATGGGCTAATTTACCCTGGTGCTCTTCCATGACTTCAGGAGAGCTGTAAGAGCAGGAATGCTGATGAAAGGTGGACTCCAAAGCGAGTGAGGGCAGAATTACATGCTTCCAGGCCACAAGATATTTCTGAGTTCCCTGAGAATCTGTAGATTTGGAGACTGACCAGGGGAGAGTACAAGCCTCTCTGCAAGGAGCATCACCCCAACTATTCATCCCTGGTGCTATCTCAGTTACCTACAAGGAAAAGAATGGAGGAACATCAGCTTTCTCCCATTTGTCACCAAGAAACAGCTGTGCCTGGGTTGTGCGCAGTGAGCAGGGCTCTTTTCCTAGCTTATCACCCAGTCTATGCTGTAGGGCTTTTGAAACGGAAGTGTGCTCCTCTTCTTATGGCATTTCTGATGAGCCAGTGGAGACACAAACTGTTCATGGATCCTAAAAACTACTCCCTTTTATTAAAGAGCAGCCAGACATGCTGTGGGATTGAAAGATTCCAAAAACTGATGTTAATAGTTAGAATTTGGTATAAAATTATGATCACTGTAAGTCACTCATGAAACAACGTGGTAAGTTTAAGATTTTGCAATATGTCACATGCTTTTAAAAATTATTAAATAACGGCTTATAAAATGTATTAATTTTTGCTAACTTAGGAACACAGATTTGTGGAGATGCATTTTTACAGTAAATTGTTTTTGTTCACAAACTTGAGAATGTTGCTAATGCTGGCAGTCATGTTTAAATCCTGTCCTATAAGATCTCAGAAAGATCTTTGCCTTAATGTAATATGGTCTTAAGGAAAAAGAGAGAGAGAGCATGGAATTAAAATCTTTACATATTTCAAGAGTATACTGAATTAATACTGTCTTGGCAGTATTTATTGTTCCAGTGTTATATTTAAGGGTTTTCTTCTGTGTGTGGTTTTGTTTCTCCAACTGATGATACTCCTGCTATCCACAGGCAGTCTAGCTTGTTACCAAAATGTGCCTGTTTATAATAGCTTCAATGCCAAATGAAAAAAGTAGGAGGAAGAAAGGAAGGGTGGAATTTGGGCTTTAAAATGTCTTTCTCATGAATTATTCATATTATTTATTTCACAAGATCAAATGCTGTTCTTGAAAAATAGTATGACAGGGTGAGCACAAGAGATTTCAGAGGTTGAATATGAGCAGCAAACCTTTTCTAGGAGAGAAAAACAATAAAACCGTCTCCAAACCTCAAACAGAAAGCTTGCCTAAGAAATATCAAAGATCAATGTTGTGGGACTGTAAAATGCAGACCCAAATCTATCATTTTGTTTTTACAGCAAGGTGTCATCAAGCTCTTCTCTGATCCAAGACTAAACAGCAGTTTTCGAACTGTGGCACCAGAACATAAGATCACCTTCATTTTTAGAACAGCATAGCTTGGAATGAGCCACTGCATGTATTAACCTCTGTAAAAACAGTGAATTTCAGCTTCTTGAAGAGCACTTTATTCTCTTTGGGTAATTAACTCTGGTATGTGAATGGTGAAGTTCCTTTATTTAATCCAGAGAGCAGAAAAGGGAATCCATGGAGTGCCAGTCTCACCCTCCTTCTTTGTTTGTACCCACTTAAAGGGCACCCGTGGACATCTTCCTGAATTTCATTGGATGTGTACTGGGGAATGTTGCAGTAATAAGCAGACAGGACTCAGTTTCCTCATGCAGGAAAAGCCAATCTTTAATGTTACAGCCCATTTTTACACAGTTTTCAAGACCTTGTGTATAACTCTAATTGGTTCGTAGCTTTCTTGCTATTCAATTCATTGGTTAGTAAATGGCATTTTACATGTACATCAAATCTTTCTATTCCTGGATAGTTTACATGTTTTTTTCACAGATTCCCATGGGACAGATTTCTTGTTTTTCACAGGTGCAAACGATTCTCTTACCAGAATAGTTTGTTGTGCTGACTGCTTTCGTTCTTATGATTTTTCACATGGGAAGTTGCAAGCTAACTGTTAGCTTAGCTACAGTAGCAGGGCCTAAACCATATTTTATAAGGCTGTTCTTTTATAATATCTCTACCTGTATGCAACAGGGGAATGCCCCCTGGCAAAGAAGCTGAGGATGTTCCTAGCCCTGCTTCACTGTGGGGATGGCAAAGGTAGGCTTGGCATGGAGACCCTCTGACAGCCTCTCCTGCATCTGGTGGGGCCAGCAGAGCTCCTGAGTAACCCCAGGATGACCTTTACAGTGGATCCAGGCTCTGCACTGTCACTGATGTCCATGGAAGTGCAATGTGCTGGAAGTACAAGTAACAGGTTTTTTCCGCTTGATACCATGGAAAGATGATGTGGGCTTGGAAAATCCTTTGTAGTCTCTAATGCCTTTTTCTCTCCTCTTTCCTTGCTTACTCTGCATATAAATTAAGACCAACTGGGGTTGTACCAGCTGCCTAATTTATTCAGATATTCAGATTTGTATTTAATGTCATCTCCTTGTCAGCCTTGGTAGACTCTGGTTCAGACCCACGGTTTTTGCTACTGCAGAAACCCTCACAGAAACAGAAGCTGGAAAACAAGTAGGATGTAATTCAAGAGCTCTTTACATCTATGTAACCACGGATACCTAAGTGATGCATATGACCAGTGTTTACAAAGTAAAGTGCGTTGTTTCCAGAAATGGGAAGCACAGACTGTGAATTCCCCTGGGACATATGTGCAGGAGATAAAAAGTAAAAGTAATGCTCTTCCACCTTTATATAGTGTTTAAATAGTGTTCTGTAGTAAGTTCTACTTTCAGTTGTTGTGACTGTAGTAGAGGTGGATGGCTGTGGGTTTGTGGCTTGGATGGCCGCGGCAGACTTTGATGGCCCAATTTCATATTTAAAGTCAGGTGTGAGGGGTGCAACAAATTGCTGACAGAAACTTGTCTTCATAGAGAATATTGTATGGGGTAATTAGTTAATTGGTTTAAAAAAAATTTAATATTGGTACTAAATATCCCAGGCTTTCTTATTGTAAGTATAAATAGTAAACTGTCCCACAGAAATGTGATTTTTAAAGCAAAAGTTTATGTGTACATATCATACCTTTTATATTTTATTTGTATTGTATCTCCTTATTGATGCTATCTCTTAACACAATTCCCTACGTAAGTCAGTTTCCTAAACATATCTTTCATTTAGCACTAATTTGTTGAGATTTTTTTCTTCTCAGACACAGTGAGGAGTTCTAGGACTCTACTGGCATCTGTTTCTTTCCTTACTGCTTCAGAGTACACTTACTCTGCCTCAGTTTCTACTTCCTAAGTTAAAGTCCTGTTCATTCATTCATACATTCATTCCTTCACTCATTCATTTTAATCATTCAGTTTCAAGATAGGTTTAGAAATTCTGACCAGCTAACACTATAAAATATCTCAGCAATAAGTAAAGGTGTACAAACAAGAAAGCCCAGGTCTCTCATGAAAAAAGTCACACTAGGCAACTTTCTTTTTCCTGATGCTTTCCCAAAGAGCACATCAGTATCATCATGACCTGTTGGCTTTTTTCTAGAACTGGAAAACCATACTATGGGGGCAGGGAAGAAATAAAAAAATGTATTTTTCAGGAAGAAAGTGTTCTTCAAACTGCACTAAACATTAAAGTGTTTTGCTTTGTAATAAGCTTAAAATAATTTCTAAGTGTTTATTGCTAAACTACTGGGAAGAATCTCATTTTTCAGTGCTGAAAAACAGATAATCTGTTTCAGGTTGATATGTATGTAAAAGCCTGTAGGGAAAATTTATATGAAATTGAAGATTGCCCACAATTTTTCCAGAGCTCGAATAAAAAACAGACAACAAAAAACAGTCCTTAAAAATTCTGATACTTCAGTATGTTACTGATTTCTGTAAGTACATATGACAGTTTCTTCATCTTATATAGCAAATCCCTCTAGGTAAGGTCAGCAGAGGCAGATGTGGTGGATGCTCTAATACTGGGGACTTGAGGGCTATTGCTTTTATGGCACATTCGTTATTTCTTTGCTCATGTTCACAACTTTCTATTGGGTGTTTTCCTCTGTATCTGATTCGATATGGAAACACACAGCAGCAGCAGCCACCGGAGCCACAAGCTTCAGGACATTTGTTCAAAGGTGGAGCTGCAGTAGCTGGAAGGCCAGTGCTGGCAGTGTCTGCAGAAGATGATCCTTGCTCCTGGTCCAGTCCTGGGCACAGTATTTTACAATCTGATAATGTACACATAAGTAGACTGTGGTCTGAGAAGGAGGAAAAAGATGAGGCATTGTTGGACAGTTTCTCTTGATTAAAAGCATGACATTACCTTAGAAAAAGTATTTCAAACTAAGGCACCAGGAAACAGAAATTCCCCTTTTCCTCCAGAGCCCAGCCACAGACTTGTTTCAAAGTTTGAGGGAAGCAAGAAGTTTTCTTTTACCAACCTTTTAGAAAGTCCCCCTGTCTGGTAAAATGTAAGCAACCTATGGTCAGTAGCTCTCTTTGATTCGGAATTACACCGGGGTCTAAGGGAATTTGGGAGCTCCCTGCCAGCTGATTGCAGTAGTGGGGGTAAGAATGCACATGTACACACATGCCTGAAAACTCATTACAGAGGTGAGGCCTGTTTGTACAAAATCTCTCTATCATACAAATGTGACAGGTGTAAAGATGAAGAAAGCATTAACTTCAGAGCTGGTTTCTGTTAATCTGTGCTATGTAGCCAGTTCAGCATTATGTAATGGGTGGCCACTGCTGCTCAAGGGCAAAGCAAACTCCCCAAAATAAACAGAGCTGTGAATCTGGTGGAAAAACTGACCATGAGGAGCAGCCAGAATTTGATCCTTGCTGCTGCAACAGGCTTATTTGCTGGCAAAGTAACCATACTGCTAATGAACCTTTCCCACACTACTTTTGTTTCTGTCAGTTCTGCTTCTGTGGCCAGGAAGTCAGCTTGGCATCTTTATATTTGTTTTTTAGTGATGATTTCAGTTTTGCAGTTACACCCACCAACTTGAAGCCCATGATGTAAGGCACTATTTAGGGGCTTTAGCCTGTACATAGCAGTGTGGGAAATCTGCAGTACAAGTATGTTCCTCTGCAGTACTTACTTTTAGCAGGTAATTGATTCAGGTTTCAATAAGGAGCAGCCCTTTGACAATTCTTTTTTCTTTCCTTTTTTAAACCAGTGTTACAGGACAGCTACAATATGCCTAATTTATAGCATGCCACTATGAACGTTATCCTAATGATTGTTTGTTTAGATCCTTTTTGTCCTGGGTCTGACCTCTTTTGTAAGCAGCTTACATTTTATTAATTTAAGCCAACACCACCAAAAAATACCTGTCTAACTTTCAATCCGACCTTAGTATGAAAAGAGGCTTAAGTTTTATAACCCAGAAGTCAAATTAAACCTCATGCAAAGATACTCATTAGTCAAATCTCAAGATTTTATATAAGTAAGTCTTACTAAAATGTAATTTCTGAATGCTTTCAAACTTTCACTTGTTTGAAAAATCATGTGAGCTCTGAAGCCAACACTTGTCTATGCAGCCCCTACACTTCAGTGTGTGAGGGACAGTCACCCGTCCAAACGGGGCTGGATTCCCCCGGAAGCGCCTGTGGTGAGCGTGAAGAAGGAAACCTGTGTGGTCAGATGCAGGGGGGAGGAATGGGGTGGAGATGAAGTTTGGCTCAGAGCTCCTGCATGATCCCCGTTGCTGTGGAAACTACAGCCTTTGCAGTGCCTATCACATCTCTATATGTTCCTAAGAGCCATCTCTTCTGTGTGTCGTGAGGAGGAGCCTGACACGGAGCCCATCAATTGGGGGCCTGTGCTGCAAGGGAGAAATCTAGACAATAACTTCAACTATGTGCTGAAAAAGAAGTAATGAATCACCCTTTTATGCAGGGACATATAGTGACATCCAAATGCCATGCTGTGCTTCTTAGGGAGAAGAAAAGGAGAGAATGATAAAAATGGAGCTGAGCTGTTCATTTGCTCACAACCTTTCCTAAGTTTTCCTTATCCTCCAGAGTGAGCCAATCACTATAATATCCCTCCTCCATTCATCCACTGCCTTGTGAATAAGATCATATAATATATGATTATTTCTTAAACTAACAAGGCTCAAGCTCAGGGAAGTAGGTGCTTCCAGTTAGAGTACATTTCCTTCTGCTGTTTGCAGTTTGTTTGTAGGAGCAACTGTCTGATTGTTACCCAGGCAACCAATGCAGGCGTGAATTTGATTAGATATAGTTTCACAGATGTGGGCAGTGTTTCAAGCATTGTTTGGTGTTTCTATCAAAAAGAAAATTCCATTTGTTAACTTTTAAGAGTTTTTGTTTGAAGAACAGAGAGGAAAAAGTCAAGGATCTTATAATAATCATTTTTTGACAGGGTTATCTCAGCTTGTTAGTTGCTATTTGTGTTTGGTAGATGGTTATTCATCCCACATAGAGAAAAAAATGTGGAAAAAATCCAATATTGACAGCAGGGAGATGTGTAAAAGTACACGAATTTTTATTATCTCTACTGAAGCAGGTTAAATTATTATCATCCCACTAGAAGATAACATCATTAAAATGTGAGGACTTTTTGTCATATCATAATAACAACAGTACTGGGAACATATTTTGATGCTTAGCTATGCACGGCCTGTCTTGTGAAGAGGCAGCTTGGTATTTTAACTGATGGCAACATTGTGCTCAGTGTGTTTATTTCTCCACTGGAACTTGCAGATGTAAACATTAGTTGAATGTGCAGCTAGAGGACGATGGTCTGACATTCTGCATGAGCTCTCTTGGTGAGCAAAGCTCACTTTCTTTTGATACAAAAGACAAAGGGCGAAGTAAACTTTATGGATAAAAGAAAATGAAAATTACTCCCCCTAAAGCTGAGCATTTCAAATTTCAGAGTGCGATTCAGTCTTGTAAAGACATAAGCCTGCATAGTGATGTTCAGTTCAGTTTCCAGATAAAAAAATCAAGGGTATTTGAGATTTTCTGTTCTGTTTCAAGCTTAACTCTAGAATAAACAGGATTAGCTGTTTAACTGTGATCACTTGTTTGGGATTGCAATGACCTGCAGGCTGGGAGCAGGAAACAAGTCTTCCCTCACTGCAGATTCAGTAACCTTGAGAGCTTTACGCACTCTACTGCAAATGCACATCAGAATTACTTCTCTTGAGTAAACAAACTCTTCTTTTATGACCCTGCTCTTGAAAATGGATGATTTGGCTGCAAGTGCACTATCATTCATACCTGGTCTGTGATTTTATAAGACTGTTACCTTCTTTTGGGAACATTTAGTCTGGCTTTTTAAGGAAACACAACTTGTGATGACATTGTCCATCTGTGAGTCATTTATTTCCTAGCAGCTTTTGATTTTTTTTAGCCAACTCCAACCAAATTTGCAAATATCCATTACTTTCATAGCATAGAGAGATCTGGAAGGTGTTAGTCTCCTAAATATTCTGTTAAAGTTGACAGCTAGCTACATAGCAAAGAGCCTTTAGTGAGAGATAAACAGGGAGTACTCCCTTGCTCTCAGCTGAGTTTATAGCAGCCATATAGCCGACAGCCTTTCAGCCAACTCCTCGCCAGCACAGCACAGGGCAGAGCAATCAGCATGACAGGTTGGCTGCTCTGCTGTAGAGTGTGGCAGGGAAGGGGCCTGGGGACCAGAGGGAGCTGCTGTGGGAGAGGAGAATAATAGCAGGGGGGCTGGGAATGTGCAGGGCAGAACCACTGTGATAGAGCTGTGGGGAAATGGGAATTATTGAGGGAGCTGGGATGGGGGTGATAATAGGACAGGAGTAATCTGGAAGCCAGACTTTACACTGTTCATGAGTCAATTTGTTCTACCACATCATTCAGCTGTGATTTGCTCCTGATAGTCTGTAATGTAAATGAAAGAAGCTGTTACAGATCAAAACTTCATTAATAGAATGACTCCTGCTGAGTTGAATGGCTGTTGGATTGGGATCGTGTTAGGGCAAAAACAAGTAATAAGGGATCAAAAAAGAGCAGGACTAATTGAGAGTAATTAAAAATCCATAACCAGAAGGCTAGATTTGTAGTATAGCTTAACCATCTTGATTGCTGGTCATTTAAAAGTGCAGCCAGTGAGCAAAAGATTCTTGTAGGCTGACATGATATTTTTGATGTAAGGATTGGGAGAGAGGCTGAATAATATAGTTCAAAAATGTAATGCTTCTTTTTTAGGTTGCTGAAAATCACATGGGTACTTACAGCTATTTGGTCTAATAAAATTACCTCTTTTCCTGAACATCATCAATACAGGCTTTGATTTTCTCACTGATGTGAACTGGGAAAGTGAGAATGAATTCTATCCTCCCAGCTGATTGCCAATAAGTGTTAATCCTCTATGCTTTGTAATCAGATAGTATTGTTTCTGCATTTCAAATTCATTCTTTGTGAGGCAATTGCTCAAAATACACACTTTTTGAGTGTGCAAAAAAAGTCTGTTTTTTCCGTGTGTAACTGGGAAATTTGCGTGTTCCTATTTCCTCATTGATCTTTTCTTTGTCAAGTTTATATTTGCACAGAAAGAGACATTTTTCAGTGCAAGTTTTTTCCAAATCCTTTTTACATGTTTGTTAAGAACAGCAAAAACTGAAACCTCTACTCCACACAGTTTGCCAGCATATCAAGCCCACTCACTTTGTTGCCCTCCATTTGCTCAGTAAGGGGTACCAGTTCTGATTGTTTGACACTTCTTTGCCCTTTTAAAACAGAACATATTATTTGAAATGAAGAAAGAGAAGAGGAATTGACATAATTCAATACAATTTCATCACCTAATAAATGGAATGGGAATGCATTTTGCTTTCTCATTTGAATTCCAGGTACCTAATCCTCTGCATACCAAGGCAATTATTCTCGTTTAAATATTCATTTATACCAAGAAATACAACACACCCACAGCACACACACTCTGTATTATTAAATGCAAGCACAGACATGGATCAATATTTTGATTTTTAATTTTCTTCATCCTCTAGATTGCCAATGCACCACCACAGGAGACTATAGCCCCTCTATCTGTGTGGCTGGGTGCATTTTTTGCAGGGTGACTTCACAGGAATGGACTCAGGTAAAGAATGTTAAGTCACATGTTAGTGATGATTTATGTCCTCTAAGAAATGAGGAAAATGCAGCCCTGTCAGGGCTGTAAATCTGGTAAGTGCTAATCACACTGGGCAACAGATCACATTGTTGTAAACATAAGGTACTTGGACAAAAGCTTTCCAGTCCTTATAAATTTTTAAGCCACATTCAGGGAAGTTGTATTTTTCTTGTGCATTAAATTCTCCTCAGGGAAGAAATTAAAACTCATGCTTTTTAATGGTAGCAATAGTGGAACTGGTTTATATGGCACCTTTTTCATAGGAATAATTTTAATAATTGCTTGACACAAAATCATATGCAGATGTGGAAATATTAAAAGTGCTAGAGAATAAAACAGCTGGAGTTTGGATGCTGTGCCTGGACTGGTTCAGATGCTGAAGCTGTGTTATGATTTCATGGGAATGAGAGCTCACTAATATCTTGCATTTAAGTAGTCACAGAAATTATCCAGTATTTAGCCCTCAGCATAAACTTTTACACCCTCCACTCTCCCCAGCTCACCCTAGTGTCCTGAGCAGAGGCAATGCCACAGCTGCAGTCTGGGAACTCTACACAGGTTCAACAGCTCTATGAAATCCTCAGTGTTGCTTGAATGGGAAACTCTTCATCAGAAAAATGCTGCACTATAGATTGAACATGGTTTACTGTTGTCACTAGTAAATCTAATTTTGCTTGTATGGTGTAACAGCTCTGTGAGAAGGCAAAAGATAAAGAATCAGTGTGAGGGTAACTGAATACTGATTGTAGCCATCAAGAATTTTTCTGCTTCGGACTTAAAAAAAAATAAGGCAACAACCAAAATCAAACAATAAGGCACTTTAAGTGCCTTTAAATTCTATACCAAACCACAGAAGAATTCAAGATTCTATGTAAATAAGTTGCATTCTGAAAAAAAACCCAAACCCACAGCAAACACAAAATTAACTGCTGCTTTGAACATGACTGAATAGTTTTTCACTAGCTAAAAATACCCACAAAGAACTGATACTGATCTAGAATGTTTATCTGGATGTACCCCCATTATTTCCACTGCTGTATTCACATTCCTGCACTAAGATGAGGCTGTGTTACCTCAGAGCACAGAGAAATTGCTCAGGCTTTCTGGAAAGAACTGGGAAGACAGGTAGGAGGATGTACTTGTACCATGCATGTACTTTGTACTTCTTTTTTTTTTCTCTGCTTGTTTGCCAATAGAGCTTTCTTACAGGCAAAACCAGTTTTTCATTTGGCATCAAATTTTAAAAGAACTTGTGTCTCACCAGGGATCCAGAGAGCTCAGCATCAGTTTGTCCACTTTTCAAAGAGCTGTGTGGATCTACACTGAGAATCCAGTCCTTAAAGTGCTTTAAGTGCTTGCAGATATCAAGTAGCTATCTTTAAAGATAGTGGCAGCACACCTTTGAAAATAGGGCTGTATTATCTAATTATTGTATTTATTATTAATCTACTGTGTTATAGCAACCTGAAGACACATGGATATCAGTTTTCTCTTAAATGGGCAGGTCTGCATAGTGAGCCCTTGTAGATGTGCAGTGTCCCTGTCATGTCACCTGTCATGTCACCTATAATGTCACTGTGCAGCCCAGCCCAGGAGCTCCATCCCTGGGAGCCAAGGGACACTTCTGCCACTGAGCTATTGCAAGGGTTTGGGATCTGAGACAGCAGTGGGCTGGGAGCTGAGCAAACAGCAAGGAAAGTCTCCTTCTCTCTGAGTCCCTGACTAAATCACAGGCATGAGGTGGGACTGGCTTTGCTGATACCAGACTCCTGTGCTGACCTGGGACTTCTGGGAGTGAATTACCTGCGTGCTGCCAGACCTCCTGCTTTGGGATTTGCCTCTATGTGAAACACTAATTTACTGCAATAAAAATACACCAAAACTGACAAAAATAAAAACCAGCACTAAAAACCAGTGCCCAAAAATAAACCCAGTGCTGACAGCTTCCCTACTGGATAACATGGCATTTGAGCACCATAATATTTAGACTGATAACAATGCTGTACCACCTAGAAGAACAGAAAATGCTGCCTCAGGTTATAGAAAGGACAATTTCTGACTCATTGAAAGAAAAACAAAAAAAGCACATTTAAGCTGCTCTTAGTGGAGCAGAGGAAGTCTCTCAGAAAGTCACAGTGAGTAGTCATTCAGCTGTATTGTGCTTGGGGCTTTTTCATAAAGGTAAAACTATTTCAAGCATGAAAGTTTAAAGTTTTAAACCTCGTAATGTATTTTTCCTCATTTATGTGTTAATCCTAGCAGATCACACTTCGGACTCTGTGATAAACTGGAAATTCTAAGCATCTCCAAAAGGAGTAAATGATGTATTGTTTCAGGATGACTGATATCAATAGCCCATCCCACTTCTGAGTTAAGATTTTTGCATCTCTCTGCTGCTTCATTGAAGCCTCAACAGACTTATCTTCCCTCCAATGCATTGCATTTCTAATTTGATTGGGGGGAAAAAACCTAATGACAAAAAAACCCCAAACCAAATCTGATTAGGTAGAACTTCAAGCTGTTTATTATGATTATAAAAAATGTACTGCTCTGCAGTGCCCCCAGGAAGGAATTTTTTATAGCTTTGAATTAAGAAATCTTAAGTACTTTAATTTGTGATAGCAAAACTACTTGAGTGACTTTCTTTGCTCCAAACACAGATCTATATCACACATTCTATTTTTAATTTATTCAGCACTGTAAGTATTTTGATGCATGGATTAAATTGCTCTGAGGATTGTATGTGTCTAACCATTTCCTCTTATAATAAATTCACTAGATATTCACTTGCAGGGATATTAATATGGTTTTTGCTGAGAGAAGAAATAACTCTGGGAATCAGCCATGACTATGTGTCAGAAAGTGAAATATAAAGCAATGAATTCTATGATTTAGGTATAAATGTATTTGGTAGTATGAGAGAAACAGGATTGCACTGTGTTAGTGGAAAGTCAGGGGATTCTTCTTATATTGCCATTCACATTGCTGCTGTGAATGGCAATATAAGAGAAAAATGCATATCTGCACACATTTCTTAGATTGCTGGTGTGAGTGGAGTCATGTTCTCTTTCAGTAGCTATAAATCTTGCCTAATTTGTGTGATTATTTTTTTCCAGCTGCCATCCAGTTTTATTATTGTTTTCTCTCAGAAGCCTGTTTTTTTTCCTTTACCTCTTCCTTTTGTAAAGCTCTTCAAAACTTAACAAAAAAAAATTAAAAGATAAAAATAAAAATCGTGGACACAATAGATAAATTACATGGAGGGAAAGTGATAAGTTTATAAAGGATGGATGATAGAAGTTGGTTTCATTTATGGTGCAGGGAAAGACAAGGTGGAAGAAAGGATAAAAGTTCATTTGGTCATCATTTGGTTTGATGTGGTCCATCTAATGGTCATTGCATGCTAAAAAGTTCAGCAAAACAGGGATCCTGTAGGCAATGATTGTAGGTAGCAGAAGTTTAAGGGAAAGCAGGTTAATGCCCTCAGGCTGCAACTTGTCTCTATTTTAGTAGTGTTATCTCCAAATGTTGTTGTCTGTTCCTGTTTGTTGTGGTTTTGCACTTTCTTTTCCACAGAGGAAAGCACATTGCATATTTATTGCTTTACTGTCCCACCTCTCAAACAGAGAAATCAAGCAAGCCTTTTGTTATGGCTGCAGGCTACCATTTGCAAACTGCTGGTTATCACAGTCTATTGTAACCTCAAGATACCTAGAGGAGTTTCAATGGAATTGTGTTTTAAGCCTTTAAATGTAGGTGTTGCTGAGAAATTTCTTAATGGCTCTACTGTAAAGATACAGGTGTGAATACACAGGTAGTTTTTTAATCTAGCACTACTTAGACCAGAGCACATAAACAGCAATGGAGATTAGAGAGCAACTCTGGTTCTTTCTAAATTTTTTCAGGAAAGGACATCTATTTCCCAAAGAGCTTGCAGTCAGAACAGGGAGTCAGAAACGGGAGGGTTATTATCTGCATTTGCTAAGGCCCTATGATCTAGGCCACAAGAAAAGACCCATATTGATCTCATTAACTGAAATATATATATGAAAAAAAGTTTCTTTGGAAATACCTTTTGATGTAGTCACATGCTATTCTTACCCTGTCTTCCTTTAGCCTGCTTTTGATGAATATTTCTGTTATAACAGACTTTAAGCTGGAAAACTTCATATGTGGCCACAGAAAAGAACCTAGGTGTGTCTTTATGATCCACCTGTTCCTGGCACAGGGTATCAGCAGACAAGAACTGCTACCCATCCATCAGAACTGATAATGATCCCCCCTCCTGCTCATTAACCTGTTAGTTTTTGTAATGAGCTGTGTATGTTGGTGTGGTGAGCAGACAAGGTTTATTGTATAGAGATTGATGCAAATATGTGATAGAGCTTATAAAAATGTGACATGTTTCTGGCTACTAGAGGCCTAAGAAAGGAGGGGCTGACGTCTGCATGCTTTTGATTGTCTCTAAAGAAATCTGCTTGCAAATGGCAGTGGGTGTTTAATTTAAGAAGACAAGTGCACTTGCAGTCAGTTTTCCTGGAAAATACTTGTCAGGGCCTGAAAGATGCTTCCAAAAGTAGAAGGAAACACTCTCTGGAATCTCGAAAAATGGTGATGTACTGCAGCAAACCTGGAATGAAGGGTTTATTTAAAGAAAAGAACAGCTCGTTGAGCAGTCAAAATATAACATAATGAGATATCTATCAAAAATTCCCATCTTCTTTTAGAGACTTCTCAGTTCTCCTTCATTAGTTACCAACTGCAGTTTCCATTCAATTCTTAGAATAAAATTTATGAACTGTGAGAACAGAATAGAAAAATTGTATTTCTGTTGGTTGTATGGTACAACTGATACAGATAGGCAAAGCTTCTGGTTCCCTCATGCAATTAAAGAAAGTTGTTTCCCAGAGTTTCATTCCAAAATTGATTGGCTTGGAAGAGACCTTAAAGATCACCTTGTTCCACCCCCTCTGCCAAGGGCAAGGACACCTTCACTGGACCAGGGCGCTCCAAGCCCCATCCAGCCTGGCCGTGGACACTTCCAAGGGTATCCACAGCTTCTCTGGACAAGCTGTGCCAAGGCCTCACCATCCTCACAGTAAAGAACTTCTTCTAATCTAATCTAGTCAAATCAAATGCAGGGAAATGAATCTCTGTGGCGCTCTCGTGGAAGTCAGAATCAGATCCACTTTGATTCATTTTCCATTTCCCTTACTGCCTCAGGGCAGCTGCAATACAGTTGGGCTAGATTAGATCTGCCCAGGGTAGGGAATGCATTTGCTGTGCCCGAGCTGCCTGCTGAAAGCTCCAGTCTGGGACTTGCCATGGCTGCTGCTAAAAGATGAATTATTCCAAAGGCTGAGCATCCTAAAGGAGTCATCACCTTCTCTGTCACTTGTTCTGGCTTTGTTAGTAAACACTTCTCACCTGTGACAGTCGCTGATAAATCTCAGACAGGAGTTTCTGATCTATTGTAAACAGCTTTCACTTGCTCCCCTGAGGGAGGTGTTTTTCCGAATTTGGCATGTCTTATTGCTCACATGGCAGCATTAGCAGTATAGTGCTTTTCCAGTGTCCTTAGTGCACTTGTCAGGAATGTTAACAAGATGATAGTGGGATGGTTCCCTCCCTTTCTTGCTCTTCTACCTGGTATCAAGGATACCAAGGGTACCAAAGCCTTCACATTCAGAATATTTCATTTGTAATATCCACAACTGCAGCATTGCCAACAGGCAAACTTCCATCCTAAGAGACTACTTTAAAATACCCACTGTACTCAGTGCAATTTCATTTCCTTTCTGTCTAAAATCAGTTTCTGTAGTAAGTTGATTTATGATGACCTTCTGGTAGGATATTGAGGACAGGTGCCACCACAAGCTCCTTTTATGCGGTTCCTAAACCTTCCACATCCCATAGAGTCCCATCCTGTTCTCTGCCTGAGTTCTTGCTAAGTCTCAGTGAAGGCAACAAGAATAGGTACAAATTTAAAGTTGGGCCTGAGCGTCAGTGCCATGTTGGACTGACAAAAATTATGACATAAACAGAGAATGAAAACTAAATTATATGTTTAAACAAACTAGTGAAAAATTTGCTAGGTTCCAAAGTTCTCCCATCATATTTTCTCTCAAAAGACATGCAAATCCACAGTGGTGTTTATATTTAAAAAGGTTTATTGCCACTTATGGGTGTACAAATGCAATGTAGTAATTTTATTCATGTTTCAGACCCCAGGAAGTGGGGAAGATGAAAAGGAAATATGAATAGCTATAGCTCTAATCAATGTGTAAGAGGGTTTTTTTTTCAGCTGGAGACAAGGTTTTAAAATGCAAGATACATATTAATGAGTACTGTGCTCATGAAAGGTGCTAGATTAACCTTCCCAAAGAGGAGAATATTTAATTTATTCATTGGAAAAGTGCTTTGTTAGCAGCAGTGTTGGTACTGCTGTGTCAGGAGCTCTCTGTCCCTGTTAGGTCCCTACTATGGCAAAACCTGGAGTGTCTGCCTGCCTTGACATATGAGGAGAGATCCCCTGAAATCCATGGGCCTGGTTCTCTATTTAGCAGGTGTCTAACGAGGTTTGTTATACCCTCAGTTTGTAGAAACATTGGTTTGGAATGAAAGACTGCTAGAGCTGTGCTCTAGAGCTGTCCATTCAGTAATGCTTAGGAAGGTGCCTCCATAAAATGCATGGGAGATGGTCAGAGGTTACAACCATGCAGCCAGCACCTCTTTTCAAATGAAACAGCTTTTGGATGGCTATGTCTTCTAAACCAGCTTAGGCCAGCTTCAAAATAAAACCTTAGAGGTGAGAAAGTCTCAGTCTGAAAATCTTCCCTTCAGCATTGCTGGTGGAGTCCATCAGCTGGGCAGGAACATTTGGTGCTTGTAACTACAACAGGATTGTCAGAGGTTTTCAGTGTTACATAAAAGTCATGGGTTTTGTCTGTTTCTGTGAGAAGATCTTACCCAGGGCTGTGTAGATAAAATAGATGTTGGTACAACACAATGTTCTCTGCAAAAGTGCTGTTGCTCATTATCTGGTGGAAACTGTTGTATTTATAGATTTCAGTGAACCTGTGCTGATTTACTGCAGCTCACATTGTGGCTCGCATGACTCTTTGCCAGTGGAGAAACGGGCATTGCAAATTGAATATAAAGTTTAAAGTGATATTGGAAATTAGCTCTTAGAACTTGATATGGACTGTAATCCATGGACTGGGTGCAATTTAAATTGTATTTCCTTACTTGATGTCTACTTTTTTAATGTCATAATTTCCCAAAAGAAATCATTCCAAGACAAGCTTAATCTTCATTAAGAAAGGTTTTTCTGCAAAATATTTTATTTTTTGTATCATCTGATACGTTTTCTATTTCTATTAGTAGTCATGAAAGTGAGGAATCATAACATTGCAACTTTAAATTTAATACCAGTAAAATTAGAGATCTATAGCAGTGAAAGGAAAAAAAACATTGAACAAGCTTCAGTTATACTCTTAAAGTGAAAAAAACCCCAATAGTAAATCATTAACATGAAGCAAAATATGGAAATGCATCAGCAAAACAGAATTCACAACTCTAAATAAGATATATAGGCTACTGCAGAAATGTTTTTAAAAAATATTTCTGATAAATAAAAGAACAGTCTAAGCAGAATTAATTGTAATTCATAGTTCCATTACATTTTTATTGTTGGGGAATTGCATAATATTCAAAGGTAGCAGAAAAATTTATAAATGTTCTTGAATAATATATTTTAAGTATAACCCTTTAATGTGAAGAAAAATAAAATTAAACATAGTTACTTTTAGATATATGTGCTTCATATTTATAAGAAGGAAACCAAAAAACTACTGACAGACAAAATCAGGCAACTCCAAACAGGTTATGCATAAATATGAGAAGATATTTGGATCCCTTTGGATAACACATTTATGTGATTGAAGCCAGACATTCTCCTTTGGATGTAGCTATAAAAGCATTGGAAGTCATCTCCAGCTGCACCTTCTGTGGCCAGCAATAATCATTCCACACTTGAAATACCTGACAGGACTGTGTCTGCAGTGCTCATTGCTTTCTCTTCTAAGCCACCTAAATTAGACCAAAGTCACCTCCAGGGTAGGCAGAGGTAACAGGAGTCTCTTAAATAAACAGAGGGGTTTTTTGGTTGTGTTTGTTGGTTTTTTTCCAGCACTGAGGTAATAACAAATACCTGGCAGGTAATTACTTTGGTCATTCTAACTATGAATGCAAAAGAATGTTTGATGATGCCTAAAGAACAGGAAAGTAAGTCCAAGGATTTATTTTCTGCAAATCCAAATTTTGATCATTGTTCCATGCTAAACTCAACAACTAGATGGATTAAAATTTCAGTATTCAAAAGCCTGTTTCAAATTTTATTTTATATGTATGTTTTTATCAACTAGTTAGACAGAATGTATATATAATATACATATGTACAAACTTATATATAATATGCAATAAATAAATCAGCTGTAATTTGGAATCAAGGCTATTGGGTGATTCTGGTCCTCTGTCAAAGTTAAGGAAACAGGTGAGCTTTGGCATCATTGCTAAGCAGGTGTCTGTATACAGCAAATCCCCCAAAGAAGGTTTTTATGTGGCACCATGATGTCACAGATGTTCATTGCTTCCTTCCATTATGTAACCTTTAGAGTCTAATTTATTTGAAAAAATGAACTCGTCTTTGTGCCATGACATATTTATAAATAAATCAGAACAACAACTTAAATTAGACTTTTCAGGAAATCTGATCAGGTGATTTAATTGACAGTGATAAAAAAAGAAAAAAAGAAACAAAACAGTCTTAGAAGGTATTTGCTGTTAAAATTCCCCACACTGTGCCTCTTGATTTTACCAAAACCTGGCATTCTTCAAATTTATTTGCTCAGTTTTTTATTGTTCCTGTCACATCATTAGGACATTAGGACCACTCCTGCTTTGTTTTCAACTTGTCAGTAAATCCCCAGAAACAGTGAAATACTAGAAGTGGCATAATGAATTCTCTTTGCACTGAAGGTGTAAGAGGACTGAGACGTGTTTTCTGGTAAGGTCAAATTTAGTAAAATAATAAATATCTGCATTTACAAACAGAACAAAAAAGAAAACCCAACTCCCCCCTTCCATCCAGGTTTTATATCTCTAGCTATGGTCACAATGTGGTTGATCACTGATAGTGAGGCTGTGATTGCCAAGCCTACAAGAGTGAGTGAAGATGGGAAGATGAGCTGTGTGAGGTCCAGGAATGGGAGCTGCTCCCTTGCATTCTCCATGCCTTTGGTCTGTGCCTTTCTCCCATGGCTGGAACTGCCTTCTCCTGCCTGGACGAGAGGGCACAGAATTTTTATTTGCCACAACTTTAATACCCTGCAGCAGCAAAGCAGAAACAAGGCAAAGGGTAGTTCTGAGACTGTTTTTGTCTCCTCCTATGGTAATTCTGAAACAGTACAGGAGGTTTTTTTGTTGTTGTATTTTCTTTCCTGTTTCTTTGGAGGCTATTTTATTACTGTTTCTAGGAGTAAACATTGTATTTCAGCCAGGAAAAGGAGGAGCAGTGCTCCTCTGACCTTCCTGTTGTCCCGTGGTGGTTTTGTGGTTGGATGTTTCGTGATGCAGAGGTACATGCTGCAGGAGCCAGCGAAGTTCCTACAGAAACCCAGAAACCCTGCAAACACTGACCCTCATGGAGACAGAGAGAGCACTGCATCAAGTAATGTCAAGGTAAAACACATAATTGTCCTTCCAGCAGCAGGGTGAGATAACACTAACCCTGCCTTCTGTCACAAAAAATCACAGCACAGCAGAGAGAAACTGCCACAGGTAGGTGGCCCCTACCCCAATTTAAGTTATTACAAATGCTCAAACCTGACTGTTTCTACAGCTGTAGCCACCAGACCCAGCTGTCCTTGCCATTGATTGACCTGGGCTAGCTCAAGCCACATGCTATGCTGTAAAACCTTGTGCAGTTCCCACCACCCAAGCACCACTTTACTTCATATATGAGAAGAGAGAAAAAAAATAAAGGTCAAAACCTGAAGCATCCCTCTCCCATTGCTGAATGGGAATGCTGAGAAGTCTGACAGAGTCCAAAATAACAGAAGGGGTGGTTAATTCATCACCTTCTAACTTACCTTTCTTAGGGTCTACTATTAAGGGCAATGACATCCAGGATCTCATAAAGCACAGCAATGCTGCTGTCTCACTCTCTAGGAGTGCTTTTGACAAAATTCTTATGGCACACTGATCATTCTTGCTATGGAATTGGGAAAACAGTTCATTAGAGATCCAGAGCTATAAATAAGTTGATTTCATCAGGGTACTCTGCCAGCTGAAGTGCCTCGTGCATTTGACAATCCAGCACCTGCTGGTGATACATGTTGTTTGGTTGGGAGAACACATAGCTCCTCCTATCTTCCTCACAAATGGAATATCTTTCAGATTCATCTGGCAATCTGGGACACTTTTTTTTCTTTGTGCTTCTGTTGCTGTTGCTTGTCATTATCCATCCATCTTCAAGAGATATTTTACATTTCCTGATGAATCCTGACCTCATGGTGAGCTCTGTGTCCCCATCACTGTCTGAAAGGCCTTATCTGAAGTCATCTGTTTAAGATTATGCAATAATTTGAAAGTTATGGTTCTGTCTACTGAAAGAACAGAGGGAGATATTGCTGGCAAAAAACCCTCTGCAGATCTGGTGATGATTTTGATGATGAAGCTTATATAAATGCCCCCAACCTGTTCAATATTCTCCCATTTCTGGAGGAAATTTTCCTGAGCACAGCACAATATAACCTGCCCTAATATTTCATACTTATTTAAATATTTTGTAAACGTCCTTGAACACTATGTTTTCTGAAGACTTTAACTTATTAATCTTTTTTTTGCAGCTCAAACCTGCAGTCTGTTTTCTGCAGATCCTTGATGAAAATGTACTCATTGTGGTTCTGAGCACTTCTTGAGTGCACTGAAACCCCACTTCTATTACATACAATAGAAGTAGCATCTAAGATTTGTCAGCAGTGTGGCTGACATGGTTTAACCCCCATAGGCAACTAAAACACAGCTGCTCTCTCATACACGCACCTCTATCCCACCCTGGCTGGATGGAAAGGGGAATTGGAAAACAAAATAAAATTCATGGGTTGAAATAAAAAACATTTAATACTGGATGATGATGATAATAGATATAAGGGCATACAGTCAGACTGTAGTTTGGAATGTGCCTTCTCCAAAACCCCAAAACATCTAAGAGAGCTTTCCTCCTTACTAGTTAGTGAAGAAATTGCTGTTAGATCATAACTTCCTAGCAAAGGCCCATTCCCTCTGAAATACTCCAGTAGCTCTTTATGGGTGGGATGATATTTGGTCCCAAGTTGGGACCTTTATTGTCATTGCTGTGAGAACATTAATTCCATTCCAGCAGAAATGGGTGTACTGTGAGGATTTGAATAGAAAGTAGAAGAATTTGAGAGGTATCTCTCACATCTACCTGGCATGAATAGACAAGTCTTTGAGGATGACAGCGAGTGTTAAACTGATCCCGTTGGGTGCTGGTGCAAAAACATGCTTATATGATGATGATACCATTTTGTTTAAGTCAATGCATTTTATGTTTATGAGAACAAAGCTGGAAATTGTTTTTTTAAAAATCTACTGTATAGCATAAGCTTGACCATAGTCTGGTTTTAATTTTTATGGTCTCTCGAATTTGCATATACAGAACAGATGAAATAGAGCGAACCGGAAATACCCCATCTAAGCAGAAACCCTAAATTTAAAAAAAAAAAAGCATAAAAAATGCAAATAGTCTCACATTCATCCAGTGTATTTGTAGTTTTAACAGAGCAAAATGCTTTCCTTAGAAACTAGTGTATCTTTACAATATACTGCTGAAAATTTACTTATTCTGTCCTGAAGCTGAAATGAAAAATAATTTTCTACATTCAGTAGTATGGAGGTGGTTGTTAATGATACATCTGAGGTCTGCACCATGCTAAGAAACAGTACTGGTATGTTACATGCATGAGTGGCTTTTTACATATAATGCAATCAGTTATTAAATTGTGTATTTAAGCAGAAAATAGACCAGGTTGGACAAAAGTATTAAGAGGAAGAGGCAACTGTATGTACTGGAGAAAACATGTGTGTTTTGGTCACTCTGCATTGACAGAAGCAGTTTAGGCATTGTTGTCAGAAAGCAAGGGAAACACAGCTTTTCATTATTGCCTTTGACTAGAACAGAACCCATTGCATCAAAAAAGATCAAGATAAAGTTCTCAAAATCTCCCTCTGGGCTCTGCAAACAGCATTCCCATTCATTTCAGAAGGAATTGGGTGTCTCTTTCCTTCAGTTCAAATAGTTGTTGCAGAAAATTCAATGTGAATTTTCATTACTCACCAAGTTAGAAAATATTATCAATTGCAGAATTTCAATTCAATTTATAATATATTTACATCTACTTTTTCCTTGGCTCCAGTGCTGTAGTAGTTTCATAGGCACAGTTCTTTGTCTGCACAGAAATTATCAGATTATCAAATTATCATTATCCCTTTTTTCTTCTGCAGCAGTAAATAGCATGTGCCACTACTTAATTCAATTGGTAATTAAGAATCTTGCTAATGATGTTTAACACATTTATTGTGCTGAAAAGACAACAAAATTCTTCCAGGGAGATAGTGTGCAGTGTCTTGGCTGTTTGCCTGTTTGGGATCACCCAGAGATGTGCAGCAGACCCTTGGAATTATGTGGTGCATCTGTCACCAGAGCTCATCACCACTGCCTCTGCCTGTGCTGGGACTCAACACCTCATCAGATGCCACGTGAGAGGCTATGACATGAGAGATCTGCATTGCTACAACTATAATTACATTTTCTTTGCCTTTCTGGAGGAATTAGAATCTGTTCTGTCACAATCTATTCAGAATATCTGTGCTTGAATGTGTGAAGTCAATGTTCAGGAGCAATTTGGTGTCATTCTTTTGGGATGTAGAACCCCATGAACTCCCACCTAGTGAAAAAAGTCCAACAATCATTCACCCAGCCTGTTTTTTTTTAGGGTAGGTTGAGGAAAGTTCATGATAGATTTTTTTCTGTATTTAGTAGTAGAGCTGTGTTCTCTAAATTCCTAGATCTGAGAATAAAATCACAACAGGAGGCCTGGTTCAAAGCAGGTAGGAGAATTTCCATCAATTTCAGCAGAGTGCAGGGGAGGCCAAAGTATTGTTCAAGTGTTTGTTTACTGTTTCATTTCTGATCAAATGTACTGGCCAAATTTAGAGAGATTAACATACTGCATCACCAACAGCTTTAATGGAGTTAAATAGGTTTACATCAGCTAAAAGTGTGGTTCTGAGCTTTCATCTAATTGCAATGTACTGAACAACTAATGCTGCTAATAAATAAAACTTCAAACCAAGAGAATTGCATACTGTAAGTTTTGAAATTTTATCCAAACAAATGCTGCTCTCTAAATGTGTTGTATATTCTACAAAAGGAGAAGTTGTTCACCTTAATTATTTATGATTGACTGATTTATGGATTTTAGTTTGTGGTTCACTTTTGGGTTTTTTCCATGTTTGTTGTTTTCCCTCATCTCAATTTAACAATCTCTTTAATATTGATCTGGATATGGCGAGCAATGCAAATTTTTAATGTTCTGCATCATGTGGCATACTGCACTTATTAGGATTTACTGTCATGAAAAATTTATAGCTGTGTTCTTTAATATGTTATTGATTGTTGCCTCTTTTAATAAAGAATGAAGTTCTCAGTTTTGCTGGATTGACAGATATGGGTAGGTGTGTTCTGTTCAACTGCTCATAGTACAAAAAAACCAGTAGTAGTTAAGAACTAACAGAGTCAAGAAAAATTGTCTTGAACTGAGAACAAATCAGGAAAATAAATAGTGCTCCCTTTCACATAGAAATAACAATAATGATTCTTTCTAGTTGTGTCTTGAATTCAGGACACTACTGAAAAAAGTTTACAACCACAGGAAAAATAAAAACATGTGATAGAATGTTTAATCTTCTGCACTGTAGCAATCTCAAAACTGATTTCCTGATGATAATCATTTGTAGATGGAATAGCTTATTAATAGGAACTTATTTCAAAATCAGGTGATGGGATAGATTGCCTAGTAGAAGGATGTACGTTGTTCAAATTACTGAAGGAATTTGTTACTCGAGTTTCTGACTCCTCTGCAAATGATAAAAATAATATCCAGACAAGGTCACTGCATGCACATTTTCCATCTGTCAGTTGGGGAAAAAATGGCATCAGTAGGGAATAAAATCTTAGAAACAATTGGTACTTTCTGAGGGCCTATGACCTATCTGAACTAATTAAGCACTCTTTGAAGTACCAGTATTTCAGCCTTCATAATACATCATGCATAGTCATTGCCTTTTTTCTGGAGCAGCAAACTGCAATGCAGCAGATGGTATTTCCAAGAGTACTGCCCTGTCCTCACTTATGCTGGAGTCAGTGGGAGTTTTCACATCGATATTTATGGGTAAGAATCATGATAACACTAACTCATTGACCTCAGCAGCAGCAGAGAGAAATCAATGATGATGGCCTTTGAAACAGCTTTTCCTCAGTGACTTCAGCCAGCTTGGCATAAAAGACATAATCAGAGGCAGGCAGGTCACCTGGGTCACCCTTCCAACCACCACACTGCACTGCCTTTGTAGGAAAGTTTTCAGGTGCTCATTCCCCTGCTGAGAACTAAGTGTGCAGGGCTTATGAGAAGTCTGTGAGTGAAATCTCTGTTTTTCTTCCCACACAGCAGGAAAAGAGAAAGAGTGGTATCTCAAAATTATGAATATTTTTGTAGCTCTGTGTGACTAGGAGGACATTTTCTTTGCACTGTCACATGTAGAACGAAAATATCAAAACTTTTAACTACATTTGGGATCACAGAATTGAAGTTAAATATTACAACTCATTATATGGTCACAAGCCATTAGTTGCAGCTTCAAATTGGCAAGAAAGTAGTAGTTCAGGACTCATATGCATGTGGGAAAAAATCAGAAAAATCTAAAAATTAATCAGAAAAAATGTGTTTCATAGCAATTCCCTTTTTTGATTTTAACACCCTATTGCTTATGATGATGGCTCATTAGCTTCTGTCAAATATTTCATCATTTAATCCTCAGCCTTACTTGAGAATGGCTACATTACATTTCTGTTCTGGCTCTAAGGAGGTTTATATTTGTTAGTCTTGATTTCAAATTTACTTAATGCTAATCCACTTCACCAATTCATAGTACTTCAACTACATGTTTATTCATTTGTCATTCTTCTCCAATACTAAATCTGTGCTTCAGTAATAAATTGTGCAAAATAGTTCTTCACAGTGGTAATTATTCTAAGTCACTGCTCAAAATTACTTTCATGTTACATAGAGAAATCCACAAGAAGATATGATCTGAACAATTAATGACTTCCTACACAAGTGCAGTCCATTCTCACCCTCTGTTCCAACAGCCTGTTAAAATAATACTGTTGGCAGCTAGCAAAAATTCTGAGTGCTCATTAAAAGAAAATGACTTTTTTTTTTCCCTTGGACAGTATATGATGGTAAATGTCTGAGAATTACCAATGCCAAAGACTTTAACTGCAGCTGAGTGCTACCTACTAAAACAAATGGGAAATATTTTTTCTTGGTTTGACTCTTGTTTTGTATTGGAGAAACTCAGAGAGTATATAATTTTTCTGCTTTTGCTGAAGGCTTAAAATGACCACCTGTTGTCTTTAGGAAACAGAATCCTGTGGAACACATGGAGCCCCCCTGCCAGGATGTGTAAGTTGTCTTTGTACAAACCTGTGCTGCATGGTTTGCCTACTGATGATTTTAAAATATGGTGGAATATGACACAATGCTGGTGGAATATGACACAATGCTGGAGTCCTGTCAGGATTGAACCTCTGTTAGTGTGAGTAGTCTGTCAGAACCCAAACAGTTTTCTCTGACCTTTGAAAAGGCTGTTTAGTTCATTCATATGTGTGTGACAACAAGAACACCTTTAAAATGGCACAAAGCTGTGCACCACTGTGACTCCAGGTAGGAAAGATACCAGACACAGATGCTTGTCTTTGCACAGCTCTCACCAGCCTGGAATCCTGGAGTGAGGTTTCATCTGTGACCAGATGCCTTTGGAATGGTGAGACTTTGGAATGGGGTGGATGGTACATCTCAGCCCAAGACAGATGTCTGAAATCACGGAGAAGAATCACACTCTGGAGGTGCTATACTCTCTGTCGACTTTCAAGTGAATCCAGATGAGTAGCTGGAACAAGATATTTCATTCTGGATAGCTGAAATTAGGTGATATATATCTATACCAATTGCCTACAAATTTTTGCTGCCAGCATGGCTTACAAGGACTAGTTTAGATTGTGTGTACTTGTCAGAAAGCAATAAGTGAAATTTGTTGTGACATTGTTTCACTCTAATGCAGCAGAAGATGGTAAGAATATGCATGCACAGGGTCCTTCTGCATAATTTGTATAATGATGATGATTATGGTGCTGGAAACATTTGGGAGAGCGAGAGCAATTGACAGAGGATGGGAAGAAGCACAAGCAAATAAACTAACACAATGATCTAATCTCACCAGAAAAAAAACAGAGCCAAATTTGACCCAAAGATTGCAATTGCAAATAGGCATTAATAGGATTCCTCAGTGAATGTAGCAGAACATAATTTAATCTGAAGTGTACTTGAGAAATTAGAAATGCCCGCTTTTGTTGCTTTTTGTCATGGCAGAGGTCTGGATAAGTGTTAGGTTTTACTGTAAATTAACGAGATTAGCATGTCTGCAATTTGCCTACAAATAGTCTTCATCTGTTTAATTTCCCTCAGTGCTGTCACCCTTCATTTTATCCTCTTGAGATGCTTCAAGGGGAAAAGAATTGTCAGGGCAAAAAAATTATTTCAATTTCATTTTAAAATACTGTCTTGGTTTCTTAGGCTATCTTCTAATCAGGCTAACCATCTTGAAGAGTAAATACAGAATTAATCAAGCTTGTGCTTTCATGTTCACAAAATTCCTGAAACTCATAGCATACACTGCAAAGAGGTTAAATTCATAATATTATAGAACTTTGTAAAATGACCTGTGCCTTGTATTCTGGAGAAAGGTTGAATAAGTGAACAGGGTACATAAGCAATCATTTTGTCAAGTACTTCTCTAAGAGCAGCTAATTAGATCCACTTCTATTCAAAGATAACAGGAATTACATAGGAAAAGGCTTGAAAATAAATGAAACTTTCTCGTCAGTTAAAGAATATTGAAATTATCTTTGGTGTAATTTTGAAAAGTCCTTTCATTGCTGTTACTCAGAAATTAAAATGAAATCTGCTCTGAACCACTCTTTCCACTTAGTTTCCCCAAAATGATTTTCACTTTCAACACTTTCCATTTTGCAGTGAAAAAAAAACAAAATGAGGAGGTCGAGTGGAAATCGCCGGCCTTTGCAGGGCCTAACCTCAGCTTCTACTTCCTTGGGGGTCAAATAACATTTCTTCCTCTCCACAGACAAAAATATCACATAGTGAACAAAAAATGCTTTTCACTGTATCATTAATCCCAAAGTGCTCATATGGACTCCCCATGTTTTATGCCATGCAGGCACAAAGGGAGAGGAGGGGATATACAGCAGATGGTTATTACATATGTGGCTCTACTGTATGTGGCTCTACTTTCATTTGCAGATGCTGCTCTTGTACATGAACCCTTTCAACTCTCAAACTGTACACCACAAGGGCTTACACAATATCAAGTAATTTTTGGCAGCTGCTGCTCAGTCTTACATTGCTGCCAGATCTCTGGCAGAATGAGCCGAATCCCTGTCTGGTATACAACCAGCACAAGGTCCTCATTATACTAGAATTTAATACTCAGGGCCAGAAGGCTCCACACACAATGCAAACCCAGATTCACTCCCCTGCCTTTTAAGTGAACAACTTGGTGCCTTACAAAGCTGCCATAATTAAATGGATAACTATATACACATTCTGGTCCAATGTAAATAAATAAGAATGAAGAAATTATTGGGATAAATATCAGAAGTTAAATATGCTGGAATACATGCATTTTTATGCCACCAACGAACAACGACAATTGGCACAGGAGGCTACATAGGACAATTATGACATAGAGAATGTCAAAGGCTGCACAGAATCTACAGTACATGCCATTACTAGTAAAAGTGTGTATAAATACGTACTAGTTTTAAAGCAAGTGGGGGAGCCCAAGTCAGAACTACAATTTAATAGGAAAATTAAGATAAAGGCAAAAATACAGAATCACTGGCTTAAACTGACAGTCAGGATAAGACCTGACACCCTATGGGTCAGGGTGATGGTAGCAGAACAATCAAATGGTGGCTGTAGTACTTTTGGAGTGATGGATGTGATTCTGTTGAAGTGGTGATCCTGTAGGAAAGTCTGATCCTTTTCTGGAGATCCAGTGGTGATTATGGAGCTCTTCTCCTCTGGGAATCCATTGGCAGTGCTGTTTGTCATGTTCCAAACCTCAGATTGGTAGAGGTTGGATCCATACAGGATCCAGATCCAGGTAGGAATGCTTGGTTCCTCCCCCTACATGGAGCATCTCACAATGGGTTGATGTAATTTTATCAGTCATACAGTGAGACTTGAGGGCCCATTAGCAGAAGATAGTCCCCAGAGGGAGTTATCAGGGATGTGTCATGGAAGAGATAAAGAACACTGCCCCACTGTTTTAACAGCTTATGGACATGGCAGTTTATTACCCANAGGACTAAACCATTGGGATAACAGAGACGGGGTACATGGAACAAACCATTATAACTTATTTAACAATAAACTATTGAGAAACAAACAACAACTTTAACATAACAAACCACCACAATCGAAGACATACTTTTGGTTCCATCTTACATTGTAACCTAAGACAACATAAATACACAGTTCTGCACACACAACACAAATTCTTTTCTGCTCATTCTCCAGGACATTATTTTAAATATTAGTTATAGATTAGAACAACCACAAAACTTTTTTCCATGGCCTTTTAAGTTTCAAAGTCCATCCATTCTCCAAGTGGGAAAGAAGGAATATCTTACTGAAGTTCTTAGCAATATGTTCTTGTGAATATAAATTGTCCCAAAAATATCAGCTCAGTGCTATGTTTTATACTGCCTACATGCACACCCAAACAATTTGTTACACATAAGTCCTTGACAAAGCACCTTCCTTCTAAGACTAGTCTTGTACATCCAGAGCCTTAGAAGCTCTGCGGCCCCCAACATAGGAAGGACATGGACGTGTTGGAGCAAGTCCAAAGGAGAGCCATGAAGATGCTCAGAGGACTGGAACACCTCTCCTGTGAAGAGGCTTAGGGAGATGGGTTGTTCAGCCTGGAGGTGAGAGGGCTCTGGGGAAACCTTACAGCAGCTTTTCAGTACCTAAAGGGGCTACAGGAGATCTGGAGAGGGACAGTTCACGAGGGCATGGAGTGATAGGACAAGGGGCAATGACTTGAAACTGAAAGATTGATGCCTCAGCTAGAAACCTTGAGAAGCTTTGTGTGGAAGACAAATACTGAGGCAGCATTTCTGAACATGCACAGCAGCATAAGGCTGAGAATCTGGGGAACTTTTCATCTTGTCAGTCTAAGCAGAATTTTTTTACTCATTTTACTCATCCTACCTGCACAGGTGACAATCTAGGTGCCTAAGTACTATTCAATATTTTATCCTAAATGAATAGATAATCAGAGTAATTCTAATCATATGGCTAAGCAGAGAGGAAAAGGGAATTATTTTGAATGACCAAGTCAAAATCAATGATCAAGGCTGTAAACAGAAATATTTTCTTTTTAATTAATTCACCTTCAATGTTCTTTTTCATTAAAATTTAAATGAGGCACTGTAATTCAGAAGGAGGTAACTGCAGAATGTGGAGATATACTGGGCTTTAAATCAGTTCATGGATGTTTGGGGTTATTTCATTGTGTCTTGATTTTGAAGCAATTTCACAAAATCAAGTGTTAGTGCTATGAGGCTGTTTGGCACAAGAACCCTTAAGGACTTTGAGGTTAAATAAAAACTGAGGTAGACTGTTCATGTTTCTATTTATAGTAGAATTACTATGACCTTGTGAGCATTTCCATAAAACAGATTAAAATTTTGCCACTGAATTCCCTCTACAGGCTGATATTTATCACAAAAAGGCTTCAGTATTTTAATAGCTCCTTAAAATTAGACTCTGATGCTGGAAAAGGCTTTACCGTTTAGAGCAAAACTGGCTGAAATTCAACTTTGTTTCATGGGAATTGAGGATATTTTGAAGAAGTTTTTATTTCAGGACAAAAGTAGTGCTTTCAATTTCCCATGGAAGCAAATATTTTTTAAAAATGATAGTTTAAGATTAATATTTTTTTGAGAAATAGTATGAATTTAAGCAGACCTTCCTAAAATGAAAATTAATCAATATGACATAATTACCAGTTTTTCAGAGCTTCCAGGGTGTCAGAAAACATTGCCATGAATTAGAAATAGTGAGTTGAGAAGTGGAGAACTCATAGCCAGGTTTGCCAGAGCTTTGATGGACTTTTGCTTCATGAGGAGGTTGGACATTCAGAGTCCACTGTGACCCCCTTGGAGCATCTCCTCCCAGTTCCATGTTTATTTGGCATTCAATATGCCCTATAAAATGAAGAAATAGTCTTCTTATTTTGAAAATGGGTACAAAGAGAGACAGAAGACAATGCCAAGATATAAGCTCATCTTTGCATAACTTAACCTTGGAAAGTCTGCAACTGAGAGCAACTAGGAAGCAAAGCCAAAGTAATTCAGAAGAAATATGTTGTATGGACCTGTAATTTGGACTGGAGGATGGTGCCTCCATCCACTCAGGAGTCACAGTTATGTTCTTCTTACAGGCCAGGAAACTCACTTTGCTTTGTATCTTCTACTAGAAAATTCCAGAAAGAAGGCCTGACCAAGTGTGCCTGTACATCAAGGCAGGAGATTTCAAATAAGATTTCAAATAAGATTCCCCTTTCTCACTCCCAAAACTGTTCCACTCTCTATACCAAAATAATTCTTTGCTCACAGGGCCTGGGAGAGCCAATGACTTTGTAACCAAGTGACTCAGATGTACCTTTGGGAGTCTCTCGTGCCCGGAGGAATTATATTAATCCAGAGCAAGATGACAAGTGGCGGTTTGAAAGTCAATATTTTAGTTTTAGCTACTCAGATCTTTCATGGGTCCAAGACTACATGGTTATCTGTCCAAAGGCTCAAAAGAAAAGCTGTAGTTGAGCCAGCAGCTTAACTCTCTTGGCAGAAAATTCCTAGATGCTGTCAATGCTGAACAGTCAGTGTTTATCATCAAAAGGCATCATCTCCACTGATTTTCTTTGGCTTAAAACACAAAATTGCAATACACATTTTCAAAACTTTACAATTAAATAATAATTTTTATAAAAATAATAACAATAGTATAGCTGAGATCTGTAAAATTTAAAGGTGTGGTTTACTGTGAAATATATTTTTCTAGGAAACTCACTATGACTTTTTCTAACTTTATATAACTCTATGAACAATTTATACTGCATTAAAGATCTATAATATGGAACACACACTGGTTTCTCTATCTCCCTAGTAGAACCTCAGGGGAGCTATTAAAATATAGGTAGTGAACAAACATTAAGTTAAAGTCAGAAGTCTTGTCAGATCTAAATATGGCTATTAATAGAATATAAACTCAAAATGAATCTCCTATTCCTTTGTGTTTAATAGCACTTTGAAAATGCATATACTTTAATTTTGCCGAAACAGAATAGAAATAAAAAGGAATTAAATTACTGCACAGCATCATAAAAGTATTTAAGCAATCATGTAAATGTGGAAAACCTCTACCTTATTCTAAATCATTATGGCTATTGTTATAAGAATTTATACTGTCTTATGTGATCACAGCAGTGATTGCCAGCTTAGGAATGATCATACCTGAAATAAACTACAATATTTTACTGCAAACCATGGAAGAAATTAAATTAGAACAAAAAAAGCTGTGAGGAAAGTGAGACATAAAGTCAAGACCTGTGATTTTACACCTTATTGTGTTAAATCTGCAATTTTGGCACAATTTCCAACTGAGGCATTCTACCCAATATCAGCTATCAGAGAGAGAGAGAGAGTGTGTGTGTGTGTGTGTGTGTGTGTGTGTGTGTGCGCCATCTCATAGATTTTACTGTAAGAAAGGTTTGGCACAGGACTCATTAGATAGGGGGATATCCATCAATACATACCAACTTAATGAATCTCAATCAGAAATAATTTGTGCCATTTCCTCAAAACAACAATTCATACAACAGAATCACCAGTGAAGTGGATTCATGACTAAAGTGCATCATGGAGGTGTGGATGGGTACATGCAAATTTCTTTCCTAAATTTTAGAAGTTGGGTAGGAAATATCTATATTCTACTTCTTTTGCTCAAAATATCTATCAGATTCTCTATGTGCACATTTGTGAAAACTTTTCATGAAGGTTCATTCCTGTAAGAGAGTTTTGACATAAAAAAAAGTCAGCACTGTGAACTGGAGAATAAATTCTGAGTCTCTAAACTCCATTCTTAACCAGGTCTAAATATGAGTGTTGCTAACCCAGCAGACACTGAGCTCAGTTTGCTTCCTTGACTCACTCTAAATCCTAACTGAATGCAAATAATGACATAAGAATAGTAAGAATAGTTTATAAGATGGGGCAGTGCTAGATGAAAGCAGTAGAAAGTGTTCAGCAGCTGATCATGTCTTTTTCAAAATTTAGCATTTTTAGTAATTGAAAATTAAGGTGAATTTCAGAACTAGGGAAAAATCCCCAAACACATCTAAATAACAGTCTTTTGACTCCAACAGCAACAGTTTCTTCTGAAAAAACACTTTCAAAATTATGAGCTCTCTTTGAGCTAGCATATGCCAAAAGAAGGGTTGAATTGCAGCTGTTCCCAGTGCTCAGCATATACTTTCAACCTGTTCTTGGTTTCCTTTTCTATTAAAAATATAAGAGCCTCTTTTTTCTGTGCTGAAAAACTGGAAAAAAAATGCAGTAGCTTCTAAAAATTCTGCAAGGCTTAAAAGATCTCTTTAGTAAAGCATTTGATTTTTAAAGTTAAGGCTAGGCTGCTTCCACAAGGTTTTTTCCAGCTTCCACATGGAATATAATCTTGTTTCAGGTTTAAAAAAAAATATAAATCTCTTGCTAGTAACGACTCTGGCTTTCAGTAGGATTCCTTGATGGTTCCTGCAGGATGACAAGTTGTGTGTCTCTGGCCCCAGCTGAGTGAAGATGCTGGGGATGTGCTGGGGCTGAGCAGAGTCAGTAGTACCACTCCAGCCACCATCAGCACAGCACAGGCAGGGCTGTCCTTCACTCAGAGCTGTTATTTCTTTGAGATGCAAATGTAATTGCAGTGGAGAAGTATCCTCTCTAGGCTGACAAATGCCACTGCACAACAGGATTAATATTTCACAGGCTAAGTGGACTGAGGCAGCAGAAGTCAAAGCAACATTTCTGGAGATGGCACTGGTGGCAGAGAGGTGGCTTTTTTTTTTTTGTCTGTGTTATAAAACATTTCTTATCAAATTAATATGCAAAATTATTAATAGCTATGAGCTATATTAATGATGAGGTCATATACATAAACTAAGAGTAGTGTTGATGAAACTTTATGACCTGAGTAAATGTGATCAGGACATATTCTCATGGGTGGGTTTGTTTTTTGTTTGTTAATAATAAATGAATAAATATTAGCCTGGCAGTTGCATAATGAAAGCGAAAAAAAGAAATTGCAAACTTCTTTCCTTTGATGTAGGGCCTGAATAAGTGTGCAGAAAAGCAGGCATGAGGGAGCTGAGGATCAGCACTCTGCCATCCCTGTTTCCTGTGAGTGCTGCTCTGCTGGGTCCTGATGATGGGAGCTGTGAGAGGCTCAGTGATTCATCCGTAGGTGGTTGCCTGTCACAGGTGGGTGAAGTGCTTCCTATATATAGCTTGTGTATGGGTTCACAGCACACTTGAGGATGGCCTGGAATGAAAGCTGCTCTCAAAAAGCCCTGGGTAAGTCATTATTTTGTTATTACAGGAAGATGCTAGCAGCTGTCAGTCTCAATAATTGGATCAACGTTCATATTGCAAATGCCAGCAGGTTTGACTCAGCTGTTTATAGTTCTGTACCAGATAAATTATAGTCTATGGAACTGATTTTATTTCAGGTGAGATTTTTGGGAGATGGGACAAACAAAGTCCAGACTGTTATTTGCAGCTGTTAGAGATCCCAGTGCTGGTGGCCCAAAGGGTTTTCCCTGTGTTGTGAGGTGGCCAGACAGGGACTGGCAGTTCCTGCACGTGGTTGTGGCATGGACATTAGCACTGCAGTGTACATGAAATCCCAGTTTCTGGTCCCTGTCCTGCACAGTGCAGCTCTTCAGTACTGAATTCATATAGGTATAGGGATGCTCTCACTGCTGACTTGAGCTGTCTGGGCCTTGCAGTGAAATCTAATTCTAAAGGCATTTAACAGAAGTAGGCTGGCTTACCTTGATAACTAGGAATTGCTGCTACTCTTCTCTGGTGAAAGAAGTTAATCAGTCTCAGGAAGTCATCACCTGCAGGGCTGCACAGCTGGAATGTCCTCCTGGAAGAAAAGGCCTTGTCTCCTTTCTAAAATATGGCACAAACCTTATGTCAGGAGGACAATCCTCTTATGTGGTAACCTTAAGTTTAGAGCTCTTATCCAAAACCATGGAGTGTAGGTTCAGTTTCTTCCTCTGTTTGAACATACTCAGCTTTCATTCTTTTGAAATCCCTTAATATCAGAGCAAATTGGGTCATTAATTCCTGTTAAACCTCATCTAAACTCACATATGACAAAAAATATATACTGAAGTAATAACATTTTGCTTTTCCTCGCTGAATCATAATTATATCAACGGCACTGTGCATTTGAAGCACTGTTTCCCAAGATGATCTACAACTTACGTTTTGGAAAAGTCTTAAGAAGGAATGCTATGAACTTCAGAAGCAGAGGTTTAGGTCCAAACCTAGGAAACTTCCCCTTGATGTTTGTTTACTTTTTCCATCACTGCCTCTCTCTTTCCCTGGCATGAATAATGTATCAATGCTTTTTTGGTTGGGTTGTTTTGTTTTGGGGTGATTGGGTTTTTTTTCATTTATTTTCTTAGCACCACGAGAAAATGGAGATGTTAATTTCTTACAGTGGCAGCTAAGACAGGCACAATTAAGCAGTTTACTTTCTAGGGATTGCTCAGGGAATTCTTCAAGAAGTTTCTGTGCAGCTGATGCAGTTGAGGGCCAGGCTATCGATTCCTGGCTGACAGCAGACAGATGGCCTGTCAGCAGAGCTGCTCATACTTTTACTGGGGTACCTCATTAATGAAGCCAACTACGAGCTTAGGTTTTCAGCTCCCTGGTATTTGAAAAGTGGTGCAGCACACTGCAAAAGTAGTTTATTGGATCCCATGTGTCATTCAAGGGAATCAGCAATGTATGTTACTGGTGCCCTGCATTCTCTCTGACAAATTTGATTTTTCCACAGGTAAGTGCTAAAATATTGCTTTGCATCTACACTAGCAGTAGCTTATCTTTGCATTCCCTGATATGCTGGGTGTCAAAGGATACAGAAAAACCTGGGACAGCCAGAAATGCCAATTGTAGGTCTTTTTAGCTTTGTATCACCATTTTTATTTTTGCTTCACCTATAAAAGACTAATTGTGTGTTGTGTGTAAAAATTCAGATTTCAAAACACCTGGCTACAATTTTACATACTTTACATTTCAAATGAAACAGTGACAGTTAAAGGATCAATTCCCACTCACTTTGCTCTCACAAACAGTCCCACTGAAACTAAGCCAGCCCTGTAAAATGTGGACTCTTGCTCCTTGCTTGTTTCCTGGAACTGAATTTCCCCAGGGCAGTGACCTGCGTGATCCTGTTCACCAGTACAAAAAGATTCATTGCTTCATAGTCACTACTTGTGTACATGGCAAAACAACAATAAACTAGTCCAAAACCCTAAACAATGAAAGATGATTTTACAATAAAGAAAAATAGATTAATAACTACTGTGAGGTGTAATCACAAGAGGTATATCTGCAAGGATACTGACAGCACTGTGGGCAATATTCTTAAATGCTATTTACTGTTCACAGAGTCTGTTGTTCTTCAGATATTTTTTCTATATAATCTATGTACTTTCAGAAGAAATTTCCTCACATCCCTGTAGTCATCTTTGTCAATTTAATAAATGCTTGATAGTTCTGTTCAGTAAAATTTTAGAAAGGTTTCTTGTGTGCTGTCACCTTTTATTAGTGAAGTTCTCTACAGGGGGAATGGTGATGTCTGAAGGTTAAAGTAGTTGCATTCAAGAGTTTTACTCAAGAAGTTGTATTTTTTAATCAATTACTCATTTAAGAAGACTTAAAGAGTATGGAAACGTATTGTTCCTAGGGTGTTTTATTGTACCTTTTTGGCTTTTTTCATGTTCACCATTTGTTATTCTTCTATTCTTTCTCTCTCAATTACTATTGACGTTCAGGATGACTGTCAGCTGATGGCTTTTTATAAGCTGTTCTGCAAGCTGAACACAAATAACATGACAGCTTGCAGGCTACTTGTTGTCATGGTGTTCTTACTTTGCTCTGGGCAATGCCATATAAAGAATATTACATCTCAACTCCTATTTGCATCAAGCAAATATTTTAACATTAACATGATAATATCAGAATGGCAGGATGTTTATGACATTGCCAGCATCAAGAAAAACAGAATAAAATTATGTTCTTTTTCCACCTACACATTTTCACCCACTCCCAGGTTCTGTACTACTGTGGTTACAGGATTGTTGATTTCTGTGGAGGTAAGTTGATTTCAGGTTCTAAGACAAATTATGAAATCTAATTTAAAAGGTCTTTCTGACTGCATTTGCAAGCTTCATTAAGTGAGATGTAACACAGGGAATGTCACCCTACATGCTATTCTTTGAACTGTCTTCCACCAATTTACTCTGAGGTTGTCATAGTTTTAGAAGTTCTCTGCAACATCCACAGCTTAAAAGGCTACAATGAATTACAGCACTGACCAAGAAAAATAAAAAAATAATTTGTGAAAAATAATTTATGTAAGAATATTACCAAAATTATGGATTACAGAAATTTCCTGCACCAGGAAATATCTCTATATGTGAATAACTTTCCTGTATTTATGTTTGACTTTGGTTTATTATATTTGGTTTGGTATATTATGTTTTGCATTATTACTATATGTTTGACTTTGGTTTATTGTTTGGTTGATTAAGCTGTCTAGCCTGAAGGATAAAATGCTTTTTAAGCAAGAATATGTATTTTAAGTTCTTGTATACAGTAACTGTAGGCACAGTTCTCACCATATAGCTAGTTCCAAGTTTCCAACGAATAATTTCAAATAAAACACCTCTCAGTGCTGTGCTGCTGGTTGTTAGATACAAGTAGCAGCCTGTGTGAACATCACTGATATGTTCCTGTATGACCTCCTGCAACTTTGCAAACCAACTGCTGTCACTAAATGCAATTTTTTTGTCTGTAAAGCAGGGTCATCTGCAGTTTTTCTCTCTTCCTCTGTAGTAAGAATGTTTGGGAATATGAAGAACAGCAGGCAGAGCCTTGCTGGAAGCCCTGAGGTTGTCAGGAAATACCTGCTTCAATACAGTAGGCTTCATCCTAAAAAACTAGAATAATGCAGTGTAGGAAGGGCTGTGAGAAGGGCTGTCAGAGACAGTTTGGACACTTGGAGCAGCTGCTGTGGTGGTCCCTCCACAGCAGCAGTGAAAAGGTTGCACTGCCTGTCTGAGATGTTTCTGACATGGCACCTCCTGCCTCTTTGCTGCTTCCATCCCAACATCAGCACCCCCTGCCCAGGGTCACATGGGCAGAGAAGCACCTTAATGCTCCTTCCTGTTTGTCCTGTGCCTGGGAGAAGGACCTTGCAAACATCTGTGCAGCTGATGAGCTGTTTGCCCTCAGAACCTCTCTCAGGCCCTTCTGAACACCATGTGCTAACAAGCCTGACAGGGGGTGCTGTGAGAGGAGCTCTCCATGGTGGTTTCAGGTGTCAGCACACTCCTTAGTAAAGCATGTCATTAATACTACTATTATATTCTCCTACAGAGTACATTTCTAGACAAGACCTAGATTCCCAGATAATAAAACCAGAGAATAAATAATTCAATTTTTTTGTCTCTTTATCCATGTTAGGCTAAAGCAGCCTTATAATTTTCTAGCAGCCAGTCCCTGAGGTACAGAAATCCACCTTTGTCTCCCAGCACTGCAAAAAAGACAGAGTGCTGCCTTTCTTGCACTGGCAAATATTAAGGACAGACAGAACCACTAGATCTTCCAAGTTTAACATGAACAAGGGTATATGCCTGTGCTTTACACCTGAAAAATACAAGTATTTTGATGAAAAGAACTATTTAAATGAAAGAAAACAAACAGAGAAGCAAAAGCCACCACCCAAATACAAGTTTTATTTCACTGGGATTTTATTTCCTTTAAAAAAAAGGCAGAAGCAATATATTAATATATTCTTTGTGCTTCTCCTATGCTTTATGCCAAACAGGGCACAAAGCATTCATCTGGGTGGTTATTTTTGCACACTCTTTCTCACTTTTCCAGGATGTCCTCTTATCTTATATATTTCAGCATTTTTATTTCTTGTAGAAAGAAATTAAAGGTTTAAGGATGAAATTTGCTTCAATTAAGTTGCCAAAAAAAATTCCATTCCCAAATACTTACTGATTACTTATCACTTTGCTATGAAGATGGAGAGCAATTTTTTCTTCCAAAGATCTGAATTCCTAGAAACACAAAATATAGTGGAAATTAATAAATAATGCATATACCACATGCTCAAGACCAACTAATGGACAGATCAATTGCCAGGTGCATTCCATAGACACATAACATATTAAAAAATTAAAGTTCACCAGACGAAGTAGATCAAGCTTTATCCTTTTCTTCATTTGCATTCATTCTGTGGCTTGTTTTACTCCAAAGAATTGTGACATTTTATTCTTCTCTCCCTCCTGCCCTTCACAGCAAATATTAGTGTACACATGACCCCATCCTGCTGGTATTTTGTACAAGCCCTTTATCAAGATTTTTTTTTTCCTCTGAATCTTTCTGGAAACTTTGGACAACTTCAAAAGGAAAGATAAATGAAAAATAAATTTAACTTTTATTTTGACTATAGTTTTACCTTTCCTGGCAAATGGGAAGGAGCTTCACCAGAGAAATATTTTTGGTACAAAAGAATATGCAGTGTCATTCGAAAATACCCTGGAGACCAGAAATGCACCTTTAAGCATCTGTGTGCATGAGCCAGCTTTTTAAGGAATATTGCTTGGAAAGGCAAGAGAATGAAATACTATTCAGTTAACCATGTTTGGTTTTTGGTTTTGGGGTTTTTTTTAACATGATATAATGTAAGGTCAAATGCTTACAGAATTTTTTTTGACACTGAATTATGCCATCTATATTGTTATAACTCTACAGATAACCAAAAGATAAATGGTTAGACTACTGGCTGTCTTCAGGCTTTTTAACAGAAGAAGATATAGAAAATAACTGGTTTTCAGAGACACCTAAGGACATGCTATTGCAGGTTACCCTGGAGGCAGCTGAGCCCCTCTCAGCCACTCACTCCCCCACAGTGGGATGGGGAAGCAAATCAGAACTGTAAAAGTGAGAAAACTGGTGGGTTGAGGTAAAGACAGTTTAATAGGTAAAGCAAAAGCTGTGTGTGTCAGCAAGGCATAAGAGGAGCTAATTCACTACTTCCCATGGGCAAATGGGTGTTCAGGCATTTTTGGGACAGCAGGGCTCCATCACACAGAACAGTGACTTGGGAAGACAAACACCATCACTCTGAATGTCCCTCCTTCCTCCTTCTCCACCGATTTAAATGCTAAGCATGATCCATTGGGTCTGGAATATTCCTTGGGTCAGCTGGGGTCAGCTGTCCTGGCTGTGTCCCCTCCCAGGTCCTTGGCCACCCCCAGCCTCTCTCTGGTGGGGTGGGTGAGGAGCAGGAAAGGCCTTGGCTCTGGGTAAGCTCTGCCCAGTGACAGCTAAAACCAAGGTTGTTTGTAAAGGTTGTTTTAGTCACACTGGAACTCCAACACTGAAACTACACTGAAACATCATACAAGCTACTGTGAAGTAAATGAAGTAAGCTTGAAGTAAATGAAGTAAACAATGCCAGCTAAAGACAGTACATGTGGATAAAGCTGAATTCAAAAACAGCTGAGAAAGAGCATTATAATTGTTTTCGTCAAAATCCTTTACTTACAAGTGTCCTAAAATCAAGTGCCCTACCTTGGGAATGTCAGCAGAGGCAGTTCATATTCACAATTCATTCATTTAGCAAAAAATCATAAAATACTTTAATATTGGAAATCTGTGAGTTTTGAACATTTCAGCTGGAAAATGTTAAGCAAGACATATCGCATATAGTGCTAGGGCAAGTAATCTGTCAGGGAGAGGATAGGGAAAAGAGCAGTGAAGAAAGGAAGTAATCACTGACTTTTTCAGCAGGCTGCTCTAATGAAAGAGCAATTGTGTTTTGATGCTGGGACAGACCCTCAGGCAGCAGCAGAGGTGACCTTAAACTGACCGGATTGACCTGACCTGACTGAATATTGATTTCCTGCAGTTCTTACCCAGAGGGCAGGTATCACCACACTGACAGAAAATTACAGGGAATTAAGGACTTTGTCTGGAAATAAAGGATAAGACAGGCAGCTGATTTGGCTCTGTTTGAAATGACCTCTTTGGGCAGTGCCCATTATTACAGAAAAGTGACTGCACCAAAACACAACACAGGGTTGGCTGCATTTCACATTCTCAGAATTCAAAACATTTCCACAGAGTTATGAGCACAAACTGGAGTCTGAACAACAAAAGAATGAGATAAGAATCTCAACAATACACATCACTTAATAAGTGTTTGGTCAGCTCAATATATAAACCAACAAGCCTCAGTTGACTGAACTGGGCCTTATTACTATGCCAGCAACATCCTTTGAACTCCACAGTTCTGGAAATCAATCTGGTTTACATAACAAAACAGTAAAGTTAAAATAGATGATCTTTCTAGAAGTTGCTTTATAGAAGTTTACCTTAAAACTAAAGATAGCTATTTTGACTGAGAAACTTTTTTATTTCTGTTCAGAATTTCCAGAATCTGGCAGCTCCGGACATCCAATACCAGCTATTTGAAGAGCCAAGAGGAATTCAAGGTGTTTTTTGTGTCAGATTTATTGTGTGAGCACAGATGATTTTTCAGAATACACGGTGCAGGTCCCAGCTTTTGAAGACAGCAGGACCAAGAGTAAAGACCAGAACAATTTCTTTTTTGCCTATTGTGTAAAGAATTTTTGGACCATCATATTAGTTTATGAATGAGAGCCGTCTTATAGAAGAATCTTTTCTACTTTACACAAAACTCAGTCTTGAGATTTTTCCCTGAGTCCAAATGATCACCAGGGCTACCCTGCTCTGCAGTTTCAAATACTTTTTAACTGTCTTTTTTAATTTCCTAAAGAACTAAACATACCTCCAAAGGAAACTTTCCTAGTATAAACTCAGAGCAGGTTCATCAGTTTTGTGCTTACATAAGTTGGTTCATTTCCTATTCCTCTGTACTTTGCCAAAACCATTTTAAAAATGCATAATTCCATCCAGCTAATTAAATTTCCACTGTATTTGTTTATCTCTTCCTGAAATAAAAATTCATCACCTATTTAACCTCTTACTTAACAGTCTCACAAATTCCCATGCATCATGCCAGTGAGTGATAAATACTTAAGCAGGTAGGATCCCAGATGTTCTTTAACACATTCATGTATGGAATGGTTGCATTTCTTTCAGTAATAGTTGAACCTGAACCTGCAAATGTTGTCTAAAATAGTCCTTCTTTTCTCTGTTACACTTTTTAATAAAGGATTTGCACAGCACAGTACAGAAGGGTGGGTTGGTACACTGAATTAAGCTGATAGTAATCAGGTAATGTCCATCAAGGTGTTTATGATGCTAAACATCAAGACTGTCTTTCATTTATCAACTCAGTCTGGACGTATCTCTGAGTGCTGGAGGCACATTTAATGTCAAAATCTGAGATGAGTATGCAGGGAAAAAATTTTCACAGGAATGCAAATATAAAAATATTCTGACATTTATTCCTGGTTTTGAGAGTTTATGACAAAAAATAACCAACCCAGAGATTAAGGATTAAACAGCTCAGAGCTGGTATGGAATAAATAGTAACATTTTGCACAGCACTATCCTCAGCAAAGAGTGAGCACAGTGCTGACATCAAGGAACAAAAAAGCTGACCCTTTTGCTATTTTTCTGGTATCTACATAAGCTACAGGCTCTCTGGTTTATAGATGCCTTTGCACCTTCCCAAAATTAGCAGAAATCCAGTGTCCCATATTGGTCACCTTTCAGTAGTTGCAAAAGTGCAAGATTATACTCCTAGCAGCTGTAAAATTTCAGAAAGCTGTAGTGTCAGCATGGTCTCCTAAGCCATCTGTGTCTCTAATCTATTATTCCATATGAAATCAATATTCTGATCTACACAGCCGCTGTTGGGTTTTGTTTGCACTACAAACACAATCAGCTACACATTACTCAAGATCTAATTATGCTGGACTGCAAATGATGTTGAAGTAGGTAATTTCTTTGGAATGATAAAGTAAATTTATCAAACCCTTTTTTGTCACCCAAACAGAAATTTCCCTAAGAGGATTCCTTTGGTTCATATTGATTTGCTTTCAAATTTATTGCTGTTTCCCAAGAAATTGCTCATACAGCTTAAGCAGTGCTCAGTACCAAACATTTGTGAGGAAATTATTAAATGGCTTTTTTCAGTTTTAATAAAAATTTATCTGAAACATCACTCTGGTACAACTTTCCAGAAATATATATTCATAATTACTTGGCAGTGCTCTTCATTCATATTATCATGATCTGATTATTTAAAAGGATGTAAATGTCCTGGTTTGCATGATTTACATAAGAATATAAAAATATTTTTAGACTTTCAATATTTTGGAACAAAGATTAATAGAATAGTAAAAAAATCTGAATATTATCTTTCTCTATAGCAAGTAAAATCTGCTTAAATATTGTTTAAAAATTAAAGAATATTCACTTATGAGAACATTCTATAGGAGGCAAACATGAGAAATTTGATTTGGCCAGAAAGATTTAATCTCCCCAAACATATAGTTTTCAGTTTTTAGCAAACTGAAAATTAAATTCTTCCGGGACAAGGTTCTGGTCAAAATGAATAGAGAAAAGCCCCTCCTTCATATTATTCAGTGTAAAGTGCTATGATGCTGTTTTAAACAGCATCTTAGTGACATAATACACATTCTCCAAGGAATCCTGTATCAAGATGTGAAAGAAAAAATTTGAAAGGATTACAGATACATTTTTAAAGTGTTGAGAAAACATAATAATGTCTGTGCTGCACATGCAAGCAGACAGTGGAGCTGTGGATTGGTTCCACAACAGAACTGGTTCACAAATGATCAATATGTTCTTCTAATATTAACAGATCTGAGAAACCCAATTGTTCATGTTCAGACCCTCCTGGTTTTCGGTCAATATTGACCCTGCCAAACCTCCAAGGTCTGGCATATTCTTAAGGAATAAGAATAGTTCCATTCTAGTCAGCTCAAAAGGTGTCCTTCCTCTTGTCTGCATTGTGCCATGAGACTTACCAGGACAGGCCAGTTCTCAGAACACTAAACACTTCTCCTCCACAAGTAAATAATAAAAGTGGAAGAAATTAACTATTTTAGAAGCAAACTGGATCCCACAAACTTTTTCAAGTTTCCCATTAGCAGAGATCTGCCAACCTAAATCCATCCTGTACTCTAGACACCAAGGTTCATTACTGATGATTTATATGGCAGAATAGAAAGCACTTTAATATAACAAGGTGATAACAATTAGACAGTGATGGCAAGCACTTTGGAGGACAGGAATGGAATTTGAAAGGACGTAGTAGAATCAGTAAAATAATAAGTAATTCAATGTGTGCCACAAGGTGACACCTACCTACAAGATAGAAATGGTTCTACAGAAGATGATCTGAGAATTAATGGACCAAAAATGGAAGAGTGTCCACAGGGCCATAACCTACCAGGAGATGTGTGTAGGAATGTTGTACGTACAATACCTGAAGTTTGCAACATCAGTGGGGCTCAGCTGGCATGCTACATCAGTTTTGGGCACAAGATTAGGGCTGGAAAGTTTGGCAACTGAAGAAAGTTCAAAAAAGCAAAACCCAAGACATTTCCAATAAAACCTGTGAAGAAAGCTGGAAAGTAATGCTTTTATTTAGCTGAAAGAATACCAAGGTGGGAAATGAGTATTTATTTCAAATGACAGTTGATGTCACCAAGAAGTTGGCAAAGACAGGAAAGCACCAATGTGTTCTCCAGGACAATAAGTAATGGATTTAAGTTACCACAAAGGAGGTTTATCCTATACATTATAAACATGCTGAATGGCAAGAGAATCAAGAGCTAAAACACAGCTGTTAAGAGAATATGGGGATTCTGCATCACCAGGCTATTTTAAAAACAGGTTGGACAAATGGCTGTCAAATATTATTCAGGTTGACCTGAATCTCTCTGGGATTAGTAAAGGAAACCAGTGATTTCCTGAGATCCATCAATCCTATTCTTAAGGTTCTGTGTCTATCTTCAAATTTTTTTAACAGCTCTAAAACACAGACTACACTGCATGTATTGGGCTGAACTCAGAGCAAATCACACTGATGTGTGATCAAACACAGCCTGATGGAACACTATCACCAACCATCACTGAGTCAGTAATGGAGACAAAGCCTTCAATATAATGTCTGAGTTTTATTCAGAGGGTAAAAGCCTTGGTCAAGAGACAGTTACCCTTATTTTTATTTAAGAAATGCACAAGGTCTATGGTAATTGTTGAGATTTGGTTCAGTAGCTTTAGCTATAAGAAATTTGTGGTCCTCTTTTGCCTTTCACTGCATTTAAGAGATAGTAAATGACTGCTAAAAATAATGAGTTTGCCTCATAAAAGTTAGGCGTTAAAATAATAAGTTAGAGGCCATGAAAACAAATGTCCCTTAGGGATTTTATCCATCTGGACTATATAGAATATACAGCTCCTGCAGTTATTTTGCAAACAATGTTAACAACATTATTCTAAAGCTTTCACACTGAATCTTAAAGACCACAACACATATCTGTTCTGTCCCAAAGATTCACATGCTTCAGATTTACATCTAAAACTCACAGATGGCCTTACATGGTAATAGACCAACACAAATCATTGACTCAGGGAAATTTCTAAGCAACAGTTAAATCCATCTTTATTCAATAAAATGTTAATATGTCATTAACTTTAATAATGTCCACATTTAAAACAGAATCTATTCTGCTCCCATGGATGTTCACATATGTTCAGGAATGCATTTAAATTTTTATCATTAATGTGAAAGAGGCCCCTAAAAGGGATCAAAGTTTAAATATCCTAAAATGTAAGATTGCTGGAACAGAAAGCTAGATGCAAGTGTCAGGGTCAAGCTCTGACATGAAACACTCTGTTGGCCATTAACAGCTACAAGCAGTTGTTATGTCCGTGCCTAATTTGAATGGAAATTCATTACAGAGCATTTCAAGGAAAGAAAGCCTGGCTGATCAATACAAAAATGGCAATTTTAGATTAGTGTATCTTTTTTTTCGCTTGCTTAGCACAAAATATTCAGTTTACTTTGAAATTACTTTGTTCTACTTTAATGAGGCCGATCTAATTCCTAAAGCTTTAGACCAAGATGGTAATTGACAGGCATCATATAACACTTACAGAAGAAAATTAAAAATCTATATAGCGTCTGTAAGTGATGAAGGTTTCTCAATGAATAACTGTTTGAAATGAGCAGCTATTATAGATAAAGAATAAATAAATTTATTATGAAGAAAAAGCCAACATTTCATGATTATCTTCTTAAACAACTTGGTACTCTGCAATAATCAGCAGAGATCTGGAATGACAAGCTTTTCCCAGAGGAAGAGAGGTTGGCAGCATCATGTGCAGTATTCCCAGGGCAGCTGGGAAATGTGGAATACCGCCAGAGCTGCTGGGAGGAATGACACTGACTCCAGCTCTGTGGCCACTAATGCATATGCTCAGCTTGAAATAGGGTTAAGCCAAAACAGGAGCAACACTCGTAGCAAATGACACCAAAATCCGTCATCAAAGGATGCTATAGATTGGAGATAAGCAAGCATGTTAATTAAAAAAAAAAACATATTTCTGTCTTTAGTTGGCTAAGTTGTAACTAAATTTAAATTTGATTGCATTTTCTTGTACCTTTTATTCCTTTGGCTCTGATTAGGGTCAGAAGTCAGAAATTACAAAATACCTGAGAAAAACATAACTGAATATTTCTAAATCAGAGGTGAAGAGAAGAAAATCCTGTTCCTTGGCATCCTGCCTCACTGTGTAGATAATAAATCTACAATTAGTTCAAAGCAATTCAGATGAATATGATTGTCCGAATTAAGTGATTAGTAATTTACTAATTATAGAGCCTCAGTTAAGTGAATAATCTGAGAATATAAAACACTGTTTTTTGAAACAAGGTTTTTAAACTTATTTGCTACTGATTCTACTTGCTACAAAATCTACCACTATCCTGTTTATGAATCATTCATAAAATGTTCCTAAGTTCAACAAATGCATTTCCTATCAATAAGTGTTTGCCAGATAGTCTGGGTATATAATTTTCCTTCTCTTTCCTTTTCTTTGATCACTGACTATAGGACCAGTCATTTTTCACAATTTCTGACATATTTGGTTGGCTAAATCACAGAGAGTTATTTCTCCTCCTTGACAGTGTGACTGAGGCTTGGGGAAAAAAAAGAAATATATGAGAATTGCAAATTAGAAAAAGCCTCTAGGATCATAGGATCTGCCATCCTGGTATAAACTATCTCGCATATAGTCCAATACTTTGCATCTGACAGTTTTCAGTACTGGGTCCTTCAAAAGAAGGCAGAAAAAAAAATCTGTAACAGCAAAAGGAAACTAATCAAGACAACTCACACAGTTTGCCTGAACTCTCACAGTTTAAAGTTGGTTAACATCTGCAAGTAGAAGTTAAAATGCTTTCAAATGCTGTCATCATTATTAATTCTATCTATGAATATCCTTGATACTTTTATACATGCCAATTTTCTTTCCATTTGAATTTTTTTGCTTCAAAATAGCAAATGACAAATATAGCTTTGATGGCATAAATGCTTAGTCAAACAGCCACTTACACAACTTTCAGAATCAATACATTCAGCAACATGGAAAAGCTGTCAAAATGTGTGTCTAAAGTACTAGGAAAACAGACTTCATATTTCTAGTCGTGAAATAGAAATATTGAACTCTTATTAGCAGCATTAATAAAAAGCCTGTGGGATAACAGAATAATCCCTGAAAATTCAAAGGTGTTTTACATTTTTTATGATCATGTGTGAGTTTATAAAGTTTATATTGGATTCCTTCTGGGAAGATCAAACACACAGACAAGGTTTGATTACTTGTAACTTAACCTTCAGCATATGGTCTTCTACCAAGGAAGTCGTGAAACAATCTGGGCTCAGATTACCATTAATCTGAGTAAAAGTATTTTCACTAAAATGAACTTTGATTCTTATTCTCTCCTAATTTTAGTAATGAAAAAATGAGGCATTTTGTCAAAACACAGGTATTTAGACAACATTTTTGGGACAATGCAGAGATGGGCTGGTTTTATAGTCCACCTGAAAACAACTGCTTAAGACTGGGATTAACCACTCCTCTTTTAAACATCTTAATCTACCTTCCCCTTCTCTGCTCATGAGCCAAATTCTGTGAATTGCTAAGCACCCTCAGCTTCCTATACAGACAATAGGACTTCAGAGAACACAGCTCTGCCCAGGAACAGCTCAATTCCTCTCAGACCAAAGCTTTAAGGAAGAGAATTCTCTTTTAGTAATAATCTGGCAACAGTTTAATGAAAAGTGGAAACACTGGGAGATAGGTGTGCCTATATTTCCATTAGAATCACTGATCAAAGATTTAGAAAAGGCAGCATTTAATTCTTTTGAAATCTCACTCCCAGGAGCACAGTTGAGAACAATTCCACTCCATTTCATCAGAGGGTTTTACAATAAGACCCTTATTAGATTGCAATTGATTCACAGTAATCTATTCATTTTTAGTCAAATTAAAACAACCTTGATTGTAGTGCCACAGTTCATGCTGATACAATTAATGTGGCGTGAGGCATTTCTATTATGAAAATCCTTTATTCCCTGCCTTGGTTTATAGCTCAAGCATAAAGAACTTGAATGGCACTGAAACTTGTCAGATAAAGTCTCAGCCCAGGCAAGAATGTATTCTTTGAAATATATAATAGTATGAAAAGAACTGGACTGCTTTCCCCTTGCAGTAATATAATGAGGTGAGAGAAATTGGAAATGTGCCACTGGAGCTGACCACTTGCCCCATCAGATTAGCACTCTTTAATTGTAGATGACTAATAAATGTGAATACCAGGAAAACAGGTTCATCTGTTTTGTCTTTGCTATCTTCATTGTATGTGGCACAAGGATGCAAACTGAAGATATGATTCCAAATAGTTCCCATCCCTTTAAATGTATCCCTAATTTCAAGGAGTGAATAGAGGAAATAGTCCCAGGGAGATGCAGGAACTGCAGACATATCCCAACATACAGACTGTCCTCTCACCACAGGCTGTCCCAGAGGGAGCATCAGTGGTAAAACACAAAAAGATGCGGTGTGTGATAGAAAGCCAGGTTAACACAAACAAGCTGGGAAAGAGTCAGGAAACTGCAGATGTCCAGAAGAAAGACTGAAGCACATCTTTTACTCTCTGCATCTGGTATTTATCCTGGATTCATGCTTTGGGCTGTATTTTTAACTCAATGGAAGTAGCACAAAACTCAGTGCTTGGCAGAGAGAACACACTCCTATGTCTTCTTTGTGGGCTTGATGATGCATGCACTATTCTGTATAGCACTGATTTACAAATGGAAGAGATGCAGTGAGACCAAATTTCAGGCTAAGGTAAACTTTTTTCCATTTGCTTCCTGGTTCTAAAGCAAGCTGCCAGTCTTTCCTTGGGAAGTGTATTCACAGTTCCCTGAGCACTGAAAGCTGTTGTAAGCCAATGATGCTGCTCAAAGCCCCCCATATACTCACAAAACCATCCCTTCAGCCAGAAGTGTTCAGGTAGCTTCTCAGGGAGCTGATCCCAGTTACAACTCATCTGGCAAAATAAATACACATTTTCCAGATTCTGGGGTTTTTTAATTCTTACATGGATCACACTTATGTAAACAAAAAGTGGTGGCTGGAATGAGCAAGTGGGGATGGGATTTCCTCTTCTGGCAGCATTGAAAGACTTGACTAACTTAAACTGCTCTTCTATGTTACAGAGAATTTCCAGAACCTGCTTCTTATGCAGCTTAAATTTCCCCTTTCCCAATAGAGCACAACCATGTAAAAGGAGACCAAGGCACTCTGGACTCCAGCAGCCACCTTCACTTGTAATATGTGCAGCTACTCTTTGTCCTGTGGAGTTGACACAAGAAAGCCTGATTTGCTTAAAAATCCTTCAAAATGGAAAATGGATACCAATGTAATAAGCAAATGTGGGGGCGGGGGGAAGCAAAATTCAATGTGGTCATTTATCCGGAGGTCTTTTGTTTCAATACATGCAGCTCACCTTCCCTACATCTTTAAATACCAATTCTTACCTCTATTCCGCCTCCTGTTTGTTTGTTCTGGGAACAACAGAAAAAAAAAAAAAAAAAAAAATTAAAAAGGTGGGTCATTGCAAACTCAGGTCTAATTCCTATTCAGCAGCAGGTTCCATATGCTATCCCAGCTGAGGGATCACTGGAAAGGTGCTGAAGCCAGAGGACATTTTTAACCAGAGCTGCCACCAAGAAAACATGTGTGGGAACTTCGTTCCCTAAGACATCACCTTTCCGTGATGTTTTCTTTACAGATATTTGCTGCACTTATTCCATCCAAACTGATTACTTGAACTTTATGCAATACTCTAAAACTTACTCTTCCTTGGGAAATCATCTTCTGAAATACCAGAACTACCATTAGAAATATCAAAAAATTCCTGGCATAATTGTATAAAAATACTAATATAGTATTAAAAGTCAGGATTGTGTCAGGATTCTTCTGGAATTGAGAGACTTTAGTTGTTCTGCTGTCTTTCATTTTTACTGCAATATCATTTCCTGAGTACAAAGCCAAACACAGAAAGCCAAAAACATTTAAACAGAGCAGACTAATTTAAGCATTAAACATTGGAATAGTTTGAGGAGCAAACTTCAATGTCATGGAGTATGTAAAAAAGGAAGAGCAATTGATTTAATGCAGGAATAGTGTCCATGATCAAAAGGAAAGCAGATAATTTGAGTGTGCTCCCCAGTCAAGCAATAGCAGAAGAAAACTCAATATTGCAACAAGTTTTATATTTACTTTTATTCCCACTGGGTTGATCTTTCACACAAAGGTTGACATCACCTGTGCAAGTATGGATTTTTCTAGTAAAAGGGTTCTCTGTAGAACTTTAAACGAACACACCTGGAAACAATTTAGGGTCCAATCTAGAAATAAGTAATGGTGATGGAATGCTTGCTATCCATTCTAACAGGAGCTGGATCATTCACTTAGGACAAGATTGTAATGCACACCTGAGGGAAATCTTGTATCAGATCTGTTGACGTGTATTCAAACCTATGTCCTGATTTAAAAAAAAAAAAATTGTAATAGAGTAGAGATTAGAGCACTTTTCAAGTTCTGGACCAGTTCCACATTTCTTCCAATTTAACCTCTAGCAGAGTACCCAAACATGAGCTCCAGTGAGATACAGTCTATTATATTATGGCAAATGTTTACATAATTTCAACCACATTGATTTACAGAAATACACACACTGTTCAGTCTTAAAAGAAAAAAACAAAGCAATGTGAAGAGCCATTAGTGTTGTCATATAACCTTGAAACAATTTCACTTTGTGAGTATATCACATTTATTTACAGTCATAACTGCTCAGATAAAGTATTTGAAGAGGATGTTTCGGTTTTATCCATCATCTTATCTCACATCAATTGGGAACAATTATCAGTGAAGCTTTCATCTGTTTCTATACACGTTTAAGTATTTACTAGAGATAGGACACTACTCCTTTTCCATTATTAAAGTAAAATCTAGTGGTTTTTTCCAATACAGAATTCATTCAACTGAGAGCTTCTATTCAATGTTTCATGGACATAATCCTGGTTGCTACCAGTTACTTAAACATGCCCCTCACAGTGGCAGAACCAAAACTGTCCACAGAAACTGGCAGAAATGTTAGAAGATTTCTAATTACCTGCAGAAATTAGTACTAAGTGTGCAATGTGGACTTTTGGGAGCAACTCCTTTCAGCTGATATTTGTTTAACCTTGTGTGTGATGATTCCGAGGAACTCTCCATATCCAAGGGCAGGTTTTCACTCACCACTCTCTCCCCTTCATTACCATTCAAATATGGGCAAAGATTAGCAGATAAATGACTGATGAGAACACATGTTGCCATATGCTAAAGGAGGATAGAGCTGTCCCCAGTTCCAGCAGCAGTGCTACACTCTGACACCAGCACTGTCATTCTGCTGCACAGCAGCAGATGTTCAGAGCCTCAGAGGTTGGCTTCCCATGGAGGGAGAAAGCAATGACATAGAAGCTGACTGAACTCTTAATTCTTGCTAAATTTACACATGCACAGAGATTCTGAACTTAGACACAGAGCACACAGGACAAACAGCTCCAAAAAAGATGCCTCTTGACACCTGCACCATTTTATTGCAGTATTATATTACATTTTATTACAGTAAAATACCTGCAGTATTTTTGGTTGGTTTTGCAGACAGCAAATAAGCTTCTAATTCAGAAGAGTTGTCAAATTAAAAAATAAAAAACAAACAAAACAACAAACGGACCCAAACTTATCAATAAGTGTTGACATTTTCTATTTAAAAAAAAAGAAAATTATAAACACACCTCCCAGTGAGTTCTCAGGTACCTGGTACTAATCTATGGCAGTCCTCTGTAGTAAAAACAGCCTGAAACAAATCGTGCAGCTGGAGACAACTCGGAGAAAATTTCAAAAAAAAGGGGTGAAAAGTTTCCTTCTGCTGTAAAAGACAGATGTATCCTCCTAGTTTATCATATTCTGGGCTCTTTTCATCATCCTGCTGTCTTCACACATAATAAATAATCTAACTGGTTTATGTTTAATCTGTTTAAGACAATTGAAGTTCATTAAGAATAAACATAACACCTGAAGCTAAAACACAAAGACCACATCTAAGTAAGAATATCTCAAGGTAAATATTTTCTCTGTCAATATTTACACAAACTATTGGACAGATGTAATTTAAAGTGTGTACTTTACGAGTCTTCAGGCCTGAGCACTAACCTGTTCTCCAGAAGAAAAATGTGGATCTTTGCCTTCTCTATTCAAGGAGAATGCTCTTAACATCTGAAAATCAGTCATAGAATATGCCAAACTGTAGATGAATGAGTCTCAGTCTTAACAGACAAGTACACTATTTTTGGCATTTGTGCTTCCATTCCTTTCTGTTGTAATTGATCTCTGTTATTTTATTTATTTTTTGTAGCTCATAATGTACAAGCAAGTCCAATATGCCTACAGCAGTACCTTGGGTCTATGGAGCTGTAAGTCTTATTTCTCATCCCTAAAAAGAAAATGTAACCACAGGGGTGTTTTACAGCTGATTACTGGTTGTTTGTGGCATACTCTCTCTGGATGTTGTACAAAATGCCAACATTTGATATTCCATGTAACCACTGATCCTTTTGTTCACATTTGGAATGTAATGAAGAGCTTGTGCAATGTATATTCCAGTTTATTCCATCTCATCATGTACACCTATAGGCTTTTCTTCTTGTGCCTTCCCCTTTTATGTTGTTCACTTATATTTTACTGTAAACAACAAAGAATATATGAACTATTTTACTGTCCATGTGTCACAAAACAATGTGATTTTACAGTAATGGTCTACAAAGGCTAATTCAAGCCATTAAGCCATTTTATACAAACTATATGAGAAACCCACAACTTACACCATAAATTATTTTATATATTAAATCTCAGATTCCTTCCAGAAGAGCACAACCCTCCCAGATGTTTATAATTTACTTATGTTTTATTTAAGGAACAGTAATGAGGTTTGATCTAAAAGGCAATAATAAAAAGCATTGCAGACTTAAATCCACTACAGTTAATTTCTCATGTACAATTTAAACAATATTTTATATAAAACAAGTATGCTGATAGTCCATATAATTTTTATCAAATATTTTCCTACAAATGTTTTTTAAGTTAGAATTTTTTAAGATTTTGTTCTGAAAGCCATAACAATATTTTGATTATCATTTTAATCAAAGATAAAACCAGCATGAAAATGTTGAAATTTCTCTTGGGACAGAAATTTCACTTTCTCAGCAGCTCTAGATTTCATACATATAATATCCATACACTTCCAATTTATATAAATAAGGTGTACAGAATATTTAAAATTTCTTATCCTTTTCCTCTTCAGCCTCTTTTTTCTTTTTTTCTGATAACAAACAATTTTTTAAAAGCTTATATATCTCATGTATAACTCCGAAACATGAAAGCCAAATTGATTTAGAAAATACTGAAAAGTAACCGTTAAACAATATAGAAAAGTCAAAATCTTCTGAGCTGAAGATATGAGGCAAGTAGGACCTAAATCCAGGAGCAGGTGTGCACCAGCTGTTTGTGCATTTTAATTTCCTTTGAAGGCTAAAAGAAATGACAGAAGAATTGACTTCTCTTCTGCAACCTGTGTGCTCTGTATTTCACCCTGTCTTCACAGAAATTCCTTCCCCTACTTAGGGAATCTCAGAAGTGAAGAACCAGTCCCTGGTGTGGCAATGCAGCACTGGACACCACGTGATGGTGACAAGGAATTCAGACCATGGTTTATGGGGGATCCTCTGAGACATCCTCTATAAAAACTCCAGCTGTTAAGGATGGGCAGTCAAACACAACCACTCACTAAATTCCTTTGCTACCATTTCTAAAAGAAATGTAAAAGATTCTGCCATGGACACCACCCCAAAGCCAACATGGTGGGGAAAGACCCTTCTGCCAGAATCTGACTGATCCATCTGGCCTGGAAACCAGCTCACCACTCAGCTGCAAAAGGCTTCAGCAGCCTTCTCTTTAAAGAGATTCTTCTATCCCTTCATTGACTATTGTTATTATTAATGACTTCTTAGACTGAGAACTGGATTGTGAATATTATACAGGACTTACCAGTGCTCTGCTCTTACACATGAGTGACATTCCACTGTCTCATGCTAGTCTGGTTGTTGCCTTAGTGGTTAGATATATTGTGCTTTTATAAAAACGGTAAAGTACAAATCTCATGTTGCCTTTTCCACAGTAGGAATTTTACCGTAGGGGCTCAGGCTATTTTGGGAATAGCAGAATAAGCAAGGTCTGTAATATCCTCTTCAAAGATGACAATCTTTTTGTCACAAAGAATGAAATTTCCTCTATTAATTATACTTTTCTGCTGCTCTGCATCCTCAGACCCAGCCCTGTATCCTCAGAGGTATTTCATTATCTCTTCAGCCAATAAAGGGTCAGTATCCATTACCCAGCTTCCCTCTGACAAAAGATCTTCTATTCATTACAAAGAGACTTTCCATGAGTAAAGGTTACTGCAAAATTTCAGTTGTTGCTACAGACATTCACAATGACTCTCCATTTCTGTGATGATCCTCTTACCACTCCACACAGCTTCCTAACACACTCCAGTGAAGCTCTTCAAAAATGCAGCTGGTGATGGTTACACATCTCAGAATTAAGGGCTTGGTTCTGCCCACAGATCCCTTCTATGTCAGTACGATTACAGGGGGAGTTAATCCTGCGTTTCAAATCATGGAGTTCTCTGCAGGTTCACTGTGGTTATTTCCAAACCACAAGCCTTGAAATAGTAAGTTATCGTTGCTTCACTCCAACTAACAGAAAGATGCACTCTGACACTTGGTTTGCTCTCTGGAGTGAGATCTCAAGCTCCAGCCAGATGGCTCTGAGGCTCCTGCTAGGCCTGATCCATTCTCGCCAATTTATAAGAATTGGAGACCATAATATTACACATTTCACAGTCTCTGGTGTTAAAAGTTGATGTGAAAAATGTAACTGAATCAGCTAGTGACAGCATCCTTTTATATTTTATTGCATTGTGGTTCTAATATCATTAGAAGATATTGCACTCAATTACTCAAAAGTGAGAAAATTCCAGTATGAACTCTTACATGCACAAACAGAAAGCATCTGGAGTACCTAAGGGGTATTAATGTGTAGGAAATCTGAGTTGAATACACTTTGTAACCTGCTGTGGAAGAAGAGTTCTTTTTTTCTTCCCTGCTTCTAGGGACAAACATGATTATTTTACTGAGAATAGGGGAGAAAATGGAAACTAAGCAAACAACTGCAGTTCCAGAAATTCTGCTTCATAAATTATGCCGATAAGGAAAATGTAGCATTTTACAATGCTTGAGGTTCAAATTGAATTAAGCAAAAGTGCCTTATGTGCATTGCCAAGCACTTTCAAGAGGCTGTTTCCTGTCTTTCATGATGCAGTTATCTTTTAATGAACTAGGTGTTTGGGTTTTTCACTAATGTGATGCATTTCATCTGAAAGATCTTACACTACATGGGAATAAAATATTCATAGTTGAGCATCATGGTCCTTTTAGTCACTTATCCTCAGAGTGAGATTTTAAAAAGAGCATTACTTTACAATCATTTAGATTTTATTTTCTTTCCAATTTTCCTTCTCTGTAACACTTTCCAAGGTGTCCAAGGTTATTATAAATCACAAATGCACACACAAAAGATTCTGCCTGAACTCAGCATGCCTTAGATCCTTTTCACTGCAGAGCACAATGAGAAAAGCTGACCAGAAGACATTTCACTGTGAATTCATTCAGATCTGCATGGAAATGTAGAAAATTCCTGTCTCCCTTATTTCTGACTAATTACCATACACATCCTATTTCTTAATTTAAATCTGAAGTGTTTGCTACTTTCCACGACTAGGGTACTACATACCCTGGGAACATGTATCATGCTGTAAATGTCTTTGAGGTCATCACTTTACCTTTTGATGATCAAAAATTGATCCATTCTTAAAGACAGGTGTTCATTCTTAGAAATGGGCCTAAGAATGTGTGCCTAAACCAAAGCAAAATCTTCAGAGGGTTATTTTATTAACCATCCAGATGTGAATGCTGCATTCTGCTGCATTCACACACCCAAACCTATGGTCATTATTTAACCAACAAATTGCTCTTTTTGGCTTGTACACACAGAATACTTTTTCTTCCTTACTTGTATGAAAAATGCTCCTCTTAATCTCTACTTCTTTGCCTGGTTTCTCCATATATGAGTAACCTGCAGGACACCACTTACTTAACAAATCATATTTCATCTTTTGCTCCTTTATCAGCAGAACCTCTCTGCCTTGTAAGATACTGCCATACATAAGAATTATATGCCAAAAATGCCATTCTTAGTCACACAATGACTCTTTGACAGAAAGCCACTTGACATAATTCAGTGCTGCTATACTAGTTTCAGATTTTTCAATTTGGAGCCTAGAAGTAGGAAAGAATCAACAGTATTACAAAATTCCTCACTACAGTAACAGTAATATACTGTGCCTCTTAAAAAATTTGTGTTAGTCTTTCTGTAGTTTAAAAATTTATAACACTAATTTACACTCCAGTATGTTTTTAAAATCAAAGGAAAAGCTCTAAAATCAAAACATTTGAGTTGCTGATGATTGAACATAAATAAATTGAATATATTTTAGACTTCAAATCATGGTAATAAATTAGAAAATAAACTGCCTGCACTTGATATGTCAGGCATAACCCCTGCTTACTGAACTTAAGAAACAAGGGATTTGTCTTTCAGATTTCATAATGTTTTGTTAAGATTTCAAAAAACTGTATCTGGTCATGGTCACAGTCTGAAACTTATTCACTGAATATATTTATCTTGAAGTCTTCTAATACTTTTATTGGTCCAGAAGGAAAACTCTAAATGCAACACGGGAAGTCCAATGCTTTTCTTCTTGGTACTTCTCCCAACATTGAGCCTCATTAACTTTCTATAGCATGAGAGTTTTAGAATCCTGGCTTTAAGTCTGATTCAAAGGCTTCTGAAAGTTCAACTAAGGGAGGATATTTATTGATTCAGTTGAAGGGTATCAAATGCTAAGAAACTAAGCACGCTTTTTGTGTACATTTCACAAACAATATCTTTTGAATGTCTTTAAGGAAAAAATCCATTTAAATGTAACATTATAATAAAGAACTGAAGTTATAATAAGAAGAAAAATGAGTTAATATTGTACTGAATTAAGGCTCTCAAGACACACATCTCATTTTTGTTACAGTTTACCATTACTATTAATTTTATTTAAGGCTCAACTTGAAGAATTCAATTCTCATTCTAATTCTAATTCTATTCTAATTTTTTTTTTACTTATGTTCAACAAAAACATGCAGAATACCCTAATTCATTGTGTTAAAGAAAGGATCTTCCTTTTAAATACATTGAATTTGCTCAATTTTCCAGTCAAAACTACAGAGTATCTATAACAGAGATGGTGGTGAAACACAGCTGATAAAAACTACAGATATTGTGGCTGCTGCCCATGGAGAGGCTTGAAGCCAAATGGACAAGGGATCAGCACCAATGCTAAGAATTATTGTGAGGCAGAGATGGGGATTTGACTCATGGGAGGGAGAGATAAATCCCTCCTAAGGGAGGGTGAATGCTGGATTGAACATCACATCCCTTGCTGCTGTAGCAATGCCCAGTGGGATACCTCAGGAAATGTCAGTGGGGTAGATCCTTGCCTGAGATTCTGTGAGTGGGGACAAGTTCAGGCTTCTTTTTTGGGCCAGAAAAGGAATGTGGAGTATTATTTTAAAGGGATATTTTGCCTTCCTTCCCAGCATCAAGAGGCCTGGTACAGGTGCTCCACATAAATGACTCAGAAGGCAGGGACAGCTGCTCTCACTGCGGCTTCAGCGCTGTCAGCTGATGAGAGATCAAGGGAGATGGATTGCACCTCTATCATTTCTAACCTGCCCTTAATTCAGAGAACGGTTTTCAGCTGAGAAGAGGAGTGAACCACAGAGAGATATGCACAGAGATACAGAAGTATTTACATCAGAGACAGCTCTATCACAAATGATTGTTCAGATTTACCCAAATAAACACAGACAATAACTCTGTATCATTTCTCAGCATCACACGTGGAACATTTATTTTCTCATTCTAATTAAACTTGTTTTAAAAACTCATTCAGTTCTCATCAGAACACTGCAAGAAACAGCCATAATAGATTTTCTAAGGAAAGACTCTAAAATATATTTTGAATATAAAGTGGCCAAACAGCATAAGGAAATTGAGATACTCAACAATGGAGTCAGTCTTCCTTTTCTGTAAAGGTGACACTAGCTCATTCTGACTATCTGAAGAAAGAAACACAAAATTTTCTTTACTTTGAAGCAATATCTTTGCTAAATAATATAGAATCTGGTGTCCATGGCTCCAGATAGACTAATGGCAGAATATGGCTCATTTTGCTTAACCCTTTAGATATGTTTAATATATGTATGTAAATGACTTTAACTTGATGTGGAAATAAATAATTCAAGTTGGTTTTAACGAGATCTAAATTACTAACTGCAGTATACATTGTTCTCCGTAGACTGAGCACAGCAGAGTAAATTTTAATTGTGATGCTTAGGGATTTTCATCAGCAGTGAAACCCCTTGTGCGCTGAAATGAGAGTGTTCCCTAGAGAGTGCAGAGGCAGGCAGGGAAAATATGTAATGAACTGAGCTCAACAAAATGAAGGTCAGAGCCAACATTCATGCAGAAAAGAGGTCACTCTAGGAAGCTGTGTTATTAAATACAACCTGGAATATCTACACCTTGACAAGCAGCAGGAGGAAATCGCTACTTATTCCAGATATAATCAAATGATAACATGCAGGTGAATTTGCAGTGGATTTGAAAACCAAGATACATCTTAAGGAACAGGAATTTAGTGATTCGCAAAATAGAACATGACTTTATTGGCCATATTCTTGGCCAAGAACCCACTCATCTTTGTTCAAAACTGACACAAGGAATTTTTAAGAAATACAGATGTGTAAATGACTTTGTCTCACCAATCAAAAGGAACTCAGCAGAGCTACTGCTACAGAATTTGCGGAAGGGAGAATTACAGCTTCATGTTGTAATAAAGCAAGAAACAGAGAATGTAAAATTGAAGCGAAATTATTTTGGGGAATAAATTAAAAGACAACAGGAGAGAAAAACTTCTCTAGACAAATCATGTGGTAGACAGAAACAAACTGGACAATAAAAGACCAATCAGCACCACACGGCTTACCCCTGGGAGAGACAAAACACAGTAAATACACTGAACACCTGAGGAGTGACTGACAGAGAGCTGTGTGTTTACAGTCTCATAAGGACATGTCTTATCCAGTTCAGCTTACAAGTCCAGCAGGATGATGAAAGTTTTCCAGTTGCCTGAGCACTTGTGAAGCAGCAAAGAGACCACACTGACTGTCACAGATATTTGATGTTTGACAGCACAGCTATTCTGCTTCTGGATGTCCAGGCCCAAAAGATGGTGGGGAATGGAGTTACATCAGCTGGGGCTGATCACAAGTGATGTGCTGAAGGCCAGCTCTGCTTAATGTCTGCATCAATGATCTGGAAGAGGGGATCAAGTGTAACCTCAGTAAGTTTGTAGTCAATACTAAGTTGATCTGCTGGAGGGCAGGAAGGCTCTGCAGAGGGATCCGGACAGGCTGAGTCTATGGGCTGAGGCCATTTGTGTGAGGGTCAGCCAGGTCCTGCCCTTGGGTCACAACAACCCCCTGCAGCTCCAGGCTGGGGCAGAGGGTCTGGAAAGTGCCTGGTGGGAAAGGCCCTGGGGGTGCTGGTCAACACCAGCTCAACAGGAGCCAGGTGTGTCCAGGTGTGCAGGAGGCCAATGGCACCTGGCCTGTCCCAGCCATGGTGTGGCCAGCAGGACCAGGACAGTGACTGTCCCCTGACTGGGCACTGGTGAGGCCACTCCTCAAATCCTGCATCCAGCTCTGGGCCCCTCATGACAAGAATGACACTGAGGGGCTGGAGTGTGTCCAGAGAAGGGAACAGAGCTGGGGAAGGGTTTGGAGCACCAGGAGCGGTTGGGGGAGCTGGGCGTGGGCTGGCCTGGAGAAAAGGAGGCTCAGGGAGTTCTCCACAACTCTCTGACAGGAGGGTGCAGTCAGGTGGGGAGTCACTCTCTTCTCCCAAGTCACAAGCAACAGAATGAGAGGCAATGGCCTCAAGTTGCACCAGAGTGGATATTAGGTATATTTCTTTGTGGAAATTGTTGTCAAGCATGGGAACAGGCTTGAAGTAAATCACCATCCCTGAAGGTACTTAAAAGACATGTAGATGGGGCTCTTTGGGACACAGCTTAGCAGAGACTTCGAAGAGTCACATTTTCAATTGTATTTTGCAATCTTAAAGATCTTTCCCAACCTAGAGGATTCTATGATCTGGAGATTCTAGTTTGGGATGTCCACAAGAGAAGGATCTATCTTAGGGTTATTCTCTTTCCTAGAACTCCTTAAAAGAATAGTCATTGATGACTATTTGAATTTTGCTTTTTTCAACCTGTACATCTTCTTAAAGAGACTTGTCTCCTTAGATGTGTGTTTTAACTTCTACAGTCTATGGACTGAGTAGCCTGATGAAAAGAACTATGGTCCTTCAATCAGTTTTTAATAGCATTGTTTTCCCTTTTTGTTCTGAAAGCAATTTACATAGTACAGCACTTGCATCTACTGCTCGAAGAGATTTATCACAGTTTTCACTAACTGTAAAGATTATAGCATCTTTACTGTAGTAAAGATGTACTGGATTTTTAGTATTCAATGAAACAACTTGGTTAAGCTTCCAAATTTAATTGTTGTATGGCTGTGATATTTTCTGGATTTTTTTTCATTTCTTGTGGGTTGGTTTGTTTGTTTGTTTGTTTTTTCCTGAAGTGTATGAATACAAAAAAACCCCAAAACCCAGAAACAAGTGTTGAAAGTAAATATGTGATTTTGGAATTTAGTTAAATGGAATAACTCAATTATCCTCAGCTTTGCCTGTATTCACTCACATATGCATCAAAAAGTAACTCGACTAACACCAGGAGAACTACGCTGCCTTTAGTGTGGAGAAACCAAACAGAACACAGTTCACTACTCACTAGCATCTCTGACTGATGGGGAGATGTCACGCCTAACAACTACAACACATGGCTTTGGACTGGCATGNGCTGCCTTTAGTGTGGAGAAACCAAACAGAACACAGTTCACTACTCACTAGCATCTCTGACTGATGAGACACCTAACACGCCTAACAACTACAACACATGGCTTTGGACTGGCATGCAACCAAAATCCATTGCAAAAGGAGAGGAATGCCAAGACAGAAAATAGTTCCTCCTCGATGACAAGCATAACAGACTTCACTGCTGTCTTAATAGACAGATGAATGTGTTTAGCATATTTCAAACTATTAAAAAAAAAAAAAAAAAACCAACAAGAATTAAAGTCCTTGCTACCATACCTGCAAGTTTCCCAAAAATATTAAATACATGATGCTTTTATCCAACCCTGAGCTTATTCTCTGTGCACACTGAGCAGATGTGCTCTGCTCATCCTTTCAGCTGACCAGCAGCAAAGTCTCTGAACCCTAGTTAATCTCCTGCTTCCCCGCTGAGCTTACTATCCTGGGCTGAGTGCCTCATTAACCCTGACAATGTGGATCCTAACTGGGTTAGAGGTCCCACAGCACCTTAGAGCTGCCTGCAAAAGTCTGGTGGAACTGCACTGCATGTGCTTAAACCACACCAGCACGGAGATTTTAACAGGATTTGGGGCACTGCATGTAGGACTGCCTATCTTTAAATTGTGTCAGTACAGCCAGATTCTACATTTTAAAAGATGTTCAATAGTCCTATAACGATTCTTAAAACAAGTCTGTTGCAATGCATGACCTAATACATTTTTAAACACTGTTTCCCAACTCTACTCATGTCCTAACTAAACAGGTTTTTGGGGCTTGCATTCTATTCAGGGAAGTAGGAAAAAATAACTGATTGGGCCAAAAAAAAAAAAAATTCTAATGGCGAGTTAATGCCAAATGAATGGAATTATGAACTAAATGGAGAGAAGGGGAAGAAGTGAAAACCTTTTTGAGTAGATCTGGGGAGAAGATCATGACAAATGTACCAGAAGAAGAACTATGTTGCAAACTAAACAGCCTTTTCCTTTTGCTGATAGTCACAGAGGAAGAACAAAGTAGGATAGTGTATCACCTTCTGTAAGTGTGCTTAGATGGGATAAAAGGTTTCTTGACCTTTGAAAAAGGTAGTTGTTAATCTCATACACACAACCTGCATCTTGCTTTAGAAATCAGGCTTGTTCTGAATCAAGTGGGCACACGTCATGACATGATGACAGCTGTAAAGTGTTCAAGATCTCTGCATAGGCCAGATGTAAAGCCCTGGCAGGGGACAAAAGAAAAATCCCAGCTAAGAATGATTTGATGAAAAAAATATAATTGTGTAAAGAAGCTCTGAAAAGGGCTCTAAGACTTATTTATGTAAGTTTCAATGGAATAGTTATTTAATTCATAAATTTTGCCCCATTTTTCCCACTCCCTTCTTTCTTTGTATCGTTACCATTTCTGTTTCTTTGCCAAACAGGTTTAATAACTTAAAAATGTATTATTATACTTCTATGTAGTTCACAGCATTTACAGACATATCAACAAGCACTGCCTACTGTGCTTCCTTTCAGAGGAGAACAGCTTAATAAAAGGGCCACTAGCAGAAAATAGACATGTCTGCTTCTAAAATTCAAAAACTTAGAGGAAACCTGGCAACAAGACAGTATGAAGAAAATTCCAAAATTTCTCTATTTATGATATCTGCTTAAGTTTAGTGTGGACTGCTATTAAAGGAGGGAACATTTCTTTCACAAGGGCACAACAAGAAAATATTAGGCTTCAAAAAAAGAAGCAGAAAATTTTGCAATCTCAGAATTGTTTGAGATCTCAGCAAACCTAAGTGGTCCTGAGACCATCCAGCTCTCTGCAATCATTTCCCCAAAATGATCAGAATCCTTTTTTTGAAGCTTCTTTGCCTCCTGCAGCTGACAGATTTTTGACACTGTTAATGATCACAGTGGGTATTGAAAGCCATCAGCCACTATTAACCTTCAGTGTTCTAGAGAAACAGGGTGGTCTGTCTCTTCTCATTGACATAACAAGAAACATTGTTCCACTGCAGGAATTAACAGTAATTGGCTCTTATTCTGATTGTGCCATATACACTCAATGTAAATTAATGTCTAGGCTCTGAAAAGATACAATTTTTTTTAATAAAACTTTTTATGGAAGTTTTTGTTACCAAAAGGAATTTCTTCAGTCCCACATAAAATCCCAACCTCTTTTCCTTTTGCATGTTAAAAATCAGGAACTGAAGCCTGTAAACAAGACTGTTCAAATAAAGGAAATATATAATTAGATCTTAATTTTAGAGGAAGGAACTGATAATTGTGTGATTACCCTTCAGCTATGGGAACATCTTGCTCCAGTAATGGTCCTATTGAATTACATAAAGCCACTTCTGAAACAAGCTAATATTCTATCCAAATATTAGTTGAGAGTCTTAAACACTAAATTATTTCAACAGTCCTACACAACATGCACTTGATCTGAAGTATCCAGACCATCAGATTTTCCTGTTAAATACTGTCAAGTCAATGCTAGCAATACTGCCAGATTAAACCACTCTTAGAATGCAAATTCTTTCATGAATGTTTATTTTATGTATGAAAACTTGAAACTATTGCTTTTAAAAAATCTAAATCTATTCTCATTTTATCTTTTCTAGATATTTCCTCATTCAACTTATTTTTGTTTCCACTTCTGAGTTGGCAATGGAAAAAATCCTCAGTAACTTTTAACACATATGTAACTGCTTATATATTAGGATATCAGGGTATTAATAACCACAAAATGTTGCAATGACTAGATTAAAAGTAACAATATAACATGTTAAATTCCAAAGTATCCACCTTTCCTTGGAATTATAAAAGACCACAAAGAACAGATGAATAAATTCTACGGTTCATTAAAACATTATTTTTACAAAATCTGTATCTACAGACTAAAGCAAAATTAGTGTTTCCACCTTTAAAATTGAAAAAAAACCATTTCTAGATCCATGAGCAGGTTTAAAATATTAAATTTGAAAGGGTTTAAAATATTAAATTTAAAATATTAAATTTGAAATGTAAATTATTAAACAAGCAAACAAACAAAACACCTAAAAGACTGAAATACATCAAGCAGCCTGGGACAGAATGAATACATGGAAACATCTTTATTGATATATCATATTTTCTTTATAAAAAGTAGCAACCAAACATATGGTTGTATGTTGCAGTCAGAATTGCTGCTAGTAAAGTCCAGGGTAAAGAAGCAGAAAGAGCCTTTGCACGGTATCCACAGATGGTTAACTCAGCCGCGTGGTGAGATGTTCAGAGTCCCCAGGCACACACACATGGAGGGTCCTGGTTTCTCTCTCTCAAAGGGCCAGGGGTGACCCTGGTCTTGGGGCAGTACAAAGATCAGGGCCAATCAGGGGATAGGGAGCGAGTGGCCCAGGGACACAGGAACAGACATAGGAACAGGGGAAGGAGTCAGTGGGGTCTTAACAGCTTTTTGAGGGAAGCTTCTTGTGTCTCCCCAACCCAGGGGATGCCCCCCAGGGTCTCCACAGTTATATTTCCTTCTGTTTCACTAGATAAAAACTGTCTATTAAATAAATTTGGAGACTGAAACATTATAGTCTGTTAAAGTAATTTTGAAGTACATATATGTATATATAAGAGCCTGGAATTTAAACACTCAGAACAATGAAATTGTAGTAAAAGTTGCACAGCTGAGCTGATTTTTGTTATTTAAGATATGGCCTTAATGTCCCTTATGTGGTATTTGGGTGTTTGCAACCGTTCAAGTATTTTGTTCTGTTCTATTTTTCAGCCCTTCAAGGCAAAGTTCAGCAATTATAAATCCTACTTGAAAGCAGGTTCAAGAGAAAGACAACAAATTTGCTTCTCTGGCTCGAAAATTGCAAAATTGGAATTAGTTACCTTCCCTCACCTGCCTGCAAAAAAAATCATCCTTTAGTCCACTCTTGCATTGACTGACTCACCTGGAAGAGCCCACTGATCAGATTAGACACAAGTTAATTTCTGCCTGCATTGCCTCCTGGCAGATCAGAAACCATCACATGTCTCCCAGAGCACTGCCTCCATTATGTGCAGTGACATTACCAGGGATGTGTCATGTTCAGCGAGCACCATCCCTTTAATTTCCTGTCATTACAAAACACTCCTGCTTTAAATAACAGCACACTGCAGCCACTTTCTTTCCCTGACTGATTTTTTACAGTACCACGTTGAATCTTTGACAAAAGGAAGGAGACCAGGTCAGTGCCTACAAAGGAATGCTGTCAAATGACTCTGCTGAGCAGAGCAGAAATGGTCACATCTTCCACAGTCATCTGGCCTCTACCAACATCATCATCCTTGAAGGACCCTTCAGAAGGACACTTGAAAAATTCTCTTTTAGTAAAGCTGCTGGTAAGATAGGTTTGTTTGTGATGGACCTTGGTGCTCTTCTGCACCTCTCTGAGCTGGCAAATCTCAATGAGAGTGAGGTGACTTAGGCAGAGCAATGATCTTTTGGGTTAAATTACAAAAGATTTTGGAGCAGGCTTGTTGGGACCCAGGACATTCCTCTGGCTGCCCTGGCTGACTCGAGACCCTGGCAAGGGGCTCAGAGACCTTGGCATGGAGTCAAAAACACCTGTGCCTTCAATTTTAGTCCATAGAAAAAACTACGAACTTTGTGTGAAGATTTACAAGCCACAAAAGTTTGAGTAGAATGATAGTTTGACACAGGGTAAAAAAGTAGAATTTTGGGGTTTTAGAATGGGGGTTCAAGAGGCAAAATGGAGGAATCTGGGCATGTCCTGTCCTTCCTCTCCTTCTTCTTGTCCTCCATCTTCTGCTGTGATAGAGATACTTTCTTATTGGTTTAGAGTAGAGACAGACTGTCTAACATAGGTGATAGGTATTGGAAAATTATTGTAAATAAAGTACACATAGTTCTTAGTATAAAATGTTAACACCACCCCAAGGGCAGGCAGAGAGAGAGAGAGAGAGAGAGAGTGAGAGAGAGTGTGTGTGCCACAATCTGACCTGCTGGACAGATCTCAGCAGGTCAGAGAAAGAATGTTATAGATAAGGAAAAATAAACAACCTTGAAAAGCAGAACCAACGAATCTTGACTTCTTTTTCTGTTGCGGGGCTGGGAGAAGAAAGACTTTCTACTATCTCGGAGTCATCTCAACCTCAGAATCTGAGACAGGCTTAGAGCCAGATGGTTTTGTAACTTCTGGGGCTCCTCAGGCAGTGTATAGAGGAAGGAACTCTTGTGAGGTTATGCCTGATTCCTCCCTGTTTGAGTGAACACATGGCAGTGCCTCTCTCTGCCTTTGTGCTGCTGGACACTTGTGCTGACCCTTTCTCATGGCCATGAGGTCTCAGTCAGCTCCTGGGAAAACTGAGCACAGTCGAGTCTGTCTTATACACCTGGGTGTTTGGGCATGATTTGCTGTGTTTCCATCTGTGGAAACAAACAAGGAGTTAGCCTGGAATGTGAATAGGTTAGTCCTAACATGGGTGGTAAAATGAAACTGAAGGTATAAATTACATTCAGAGCATTTTCCAGCAAAATCTGCTACCCCCCATAATTAGAGAGTACAGTGATTAAGGATATTTTCCTGGGCTGTCACTGTCTCCAGGCTACCTGCGTCAAAGTCTCATCTTTGTTTTCATTTTTTATGTACATCATGAGAAATAAGACTGTCTTCCCTTCCTCAAACCTCAAAATTCCAAATGTGTAAAATTCCATGGTGTAAAAGAGGTGAACACAGTGAACCTCTGCAGAGATCAAAAGCCAGAGGAACAGCTGTGCTCCTTCCTGCAGAGACCTTCTGTAGGATCAACAGAAGAAAAGCACAGGGGGCAAGACACTAGTATTACAATGTCTTTGCATTAGACAACTTTTGCTCTCACCACCAAATTTACTATCATTACAAATCATTTCCCAATTGCAAGAAAAGTGACCAGGCATTTATGCACTGCTGCAACAGCAGAGTCCTCATCCAGCATTTCAGCCTTGAAGACCATGGTTCAAATTGAGCATATGATACCATATAAAAGAATTTGATACCATCACCCTTATCTGTAAGGCCTGTTTATTTCACATGTTGAAAGCAACAAACAGCTTGCTGCAGTTAGCAACCATAGATTAAAAAAAAAAAAGAGAGAGAGGACACAGCACTGCATTACAGTGGCATTAAAAACATCCAAGTACAAAATCTTCCACTGATGGGGCTGGCGGGGGAAGTGCAGGGGGGAGGCTGTTTGAAAAACAGCAGCTGTACGGCCAATATGTCTCAGTCTTGTCTGTAGTCTCTCCAAAATTTTAGCCAAAATGTATTCAAAGTTAACTATGATACAAGTGCTTTCCCTTTTTAATTTAAAATTTTGGGCCTAATTCTATTTTTCTAGTGTATTTTGAGCCTCCTTATTTTAGTTCATCACTAGCATACCTGCTAGGGGCACTTTATGAATGAGATTTTTAAGCAAAAAATCCAAATAGTCATAACAAATCCAAAGGCACTGACTCAATTCTAGAAATTTCTGATAATCTAGAAAATTTTAACTGAAGACAGCAGGAATTATAGAATCTTGCATTGGACACATGTTCCACAAAATTAATGTAAGAAAAAAAAATCTATTTTTCTCACTCTGGAGAATGAGATAATTTTTTCTAAGAGGTAAAGCCTTACTCAGCTTGCTACTCCAGTCAGTCCCGTTGACTTTGACAATATGAAGTTAAGTTAGAACAAGAGTTCTGGAAAATCCCAGCAGGAAGAATCTCTTGCTCTTATATAAACTGAGTTCTCTGACTGAAAACTAAACAAGCCTTTTTCATTGTTTTGTTTCTGTTTTATGAGACTTAGGATTCGTGGATGGCCATTTAGCAGATAGTGATATCTGTCACAAACAGACTGGCTCATTGGGGATTTAACATACGCCAGGTTCATTTTATACCAATACTCAGCTTTGGTACCACTGATAAGCTTCCATTACAATAGAACAATTACAAGACTTGAACATAAATAATGCTTTAGTCAATTGCACCTTATTTTAAAAAGGATTCATGGAAATTCAATGAAAGTAATTTGTTTTTATCTCTTCTTCAGTAATTATTCTGACACATTCCTTGCAGCTAGGCTACAACATTTCATAGGTTCAGGAGAATAGATGTGATTTCTTGGTCAGCTACTTTTCTTGGGAGTTAATAATTTAACAAAGCCCAGATCACACATTTTTCACAACTATTTGTAGCAGAAAAGATCTGGATATCTGATTTCACAACAGATTCAGTGGAAGGTGGAAAAGAAACCACCAGTCTGTATAACCCTTTATATCATTGTACACATGTGTAACAACTTAAGGAAGTCTGTAATTAGATTAGGGACATTTTTTAATGGCCCAGGCTTTGCATGAAAAACAGTATGGTGGGACATTTTTACTATCTATACATTGACACTTTGCCCCAGCAGCTCAAGATTTACACACCTTTTTTGATTTTGTGGGTTTTTTCAGCAGATGCAGGTATTAAGATTAAACGCTGAGGGCCTCTAATTTTATTACCCGGGAAAGAGTTAAATACTGACACGGTGTTAACCTCTACCAAGAGCCAGATACCCAGGAAACATCACATTGTACTTGTTACTCTCTTCATAAATACTAAACTTGCTGTTTTTTCAGCATCCAAGGAATCTACTCAGTTACTGTGTTCTCTAGTTTCCATGCAATCAAATCAGATCATGAAAGATGTTCCAGGCAGTACAAAGCTGCTGTCTCTTACTAAAAACTATGTATTAGACTTTTAAGAGATACAAAGGACTGAAAAGGAAAATGGTAAGTCAACATATGAAAAACTGCATACTAATGCTTTCTGAATTCTTTATTTTAAAAGTTATATTTATGGACTAAATGAGATTATAGTATCATGACAATCTTTCAGTTCTTTGAGCTTAATATTCTGTCTTAATGCAACTTAATTTATTTTACAGATAATAGAATAGACACCAAAATTACTAAAATTTGGAGAAGCAGAATCAGAAGTCTTTGATTATGTTTCTGTTTTTGTTCCTGATTTGCTGTTTTAAGACAGAAAAATCACTTGAGTTATAGATAAACCCGAAAATATCAAGATGTATCAATTCAACTGCAAAAAGTTTGGGAGTCCTGCTTTACATTAATCTAAACCCTTGCAGTAGGGAGTCGATAATATCATGGTGGGTGGAGGTTGATAATGGATCAATAAGGGAATGTAACCTTTGGGATTGTGTAATTTCGGTAAACAGGTATTTCTGTTAAATGCAGTGATAAAGGTAAAGGTTTGATGAATACATTTCAGCCCTCCTGAGGAGCTCCAAACTGTTCTCTTTGACTGCCTGCTAGCCGTTGTTCACTGTGATTTGTGATCTAAGCCAAGCAACTCCTCTTTTTTCTGCTGTCCAAACAGATGCCTGAAACATCCTCAGCAGGAATATTGAGAACACCAAATAACAAACACTGCACAGCAGATGTGAGTGTTAGAGCATGACTACCATTGTTCCAATTCAAATTCAGGTACTCATATGGCACCCAGATATTCTCTAAAAATGGTGCATCATGTGAGCATTCATGCTTGGCAAACAAGGCATTTCGTGAGGGTTGAATGTAACAAATTTCAGGGGACGCACACCAATGTTGTTAACTTTGTTTATTAGCATTTATTTATCTGTCTTCAGGTGTTAGGAGAATCTTGTATGAGAAGTTGTAAATATCCACAAAGTACAAGAATTTTTTTCTGGATATCTTTTTTTTTCAGCTAAAAAAGGCAATCACATATCTCCAAAAACGCTCAGAGAAGTGCTTTCTGTGTATTTCACATTTATATTTAATTTACACCTATCACAAAATACACATGCTTAATCACTCCCTGCATGATCTGTAAATTGAAGAACTACAATGACTTCCTGCCTTTGGGGCAAGGAGTAGATAGATTTTTATAAGCATACACTGTAAAACCAATTCCCAGAATAGATACACATGACAGTGGACTTCTGAATCCATTTTCTTCAGTTTCAGCTGAATTTTAATCCACAACAAGGATCTTTATATATAATGTGCTACAGCTCCTAACCAAAGCCAAGAAACACTGCCAGCAAAACTACCCAGATTCTGATTTTATGCTCCTTGTCTTGTCATTCTAATGATTATGTCATGCGTTTATTTTGCTGACAGGAGAAAAAACAAGACAATAATCCACTGGTATTATCAGAATTATTCCACCAAATTTAGGCATTTCTAGATAATAGAGCAAGCTAATACAAAATCAGAACTTAAAGCTGGGTTTTTTTCCACAACTCACCTAATGTGACAGCATCATTTTTTGTTTCAGCCTGAGCTCATTCTAAGTCTGTTTGAGCATCTATTCCCCTGTGACATACAAGTCCAAATACTAACAACACATCCAGGCATTTACTGGGAATTACAATGCCAGGCCCTGGCACAAACATCCAGCTTCCATGACCTTCAGTGACCTTCTGAGAGAACTCTATACATCCATTACCTATAAATGTGTATCATGCTCAGCTGCATGTGATCCTATGTCAATGGGATAGAAAATATTTTGACAGAGCAGTTTTACATCCATACCCTCTACCCTGTCAGAAAGAGTAAATTTCTCTCTTAACAGATCAGTGAAGTCAAAATGCATCATTCATGTGCTGCTTTAACCTCCTGTAATACAGATTATAACATACAGTTTATGATGTGTTAAGAATAAAAACTTTTTTGTAACATTTATTTTTGTTGTTTATTTACTTATGTATTTTTTGAGGTTTCTGCTTTTCCATTTCAATACAAACATAGCACTTGTTAGAAGAGAGCAGAGGAAAGCCAGCTCTCTCTAAGCAGCACACCCTTTAGAGGTCACGAAACACAGAAGAAATCCAGGGAATTTTTCTCTGGGACATCCCTTTCATCTCCTGCAAGAGATGTTTGTATGCTGCCAACTTTCAGACTGTGAATTGCAGTGTGAGCACTTTCTACACTCCTGTCCTTCATCACCTTAGGATAGCTCACCAGTTGTGACTGAAGTTTTGAAAATATGTCAAGAACAGAAGTACAGTGACCTCCAGGCTTTCAGTTAGTCCTCAAATAATTTATAATTTCCCATTAAAATTTATGTACTTTCTTGAACTCACACCTTTCTGTAGAACTGAGAAGAGTGGTAAGTAATATTAATGTTTTTTAGAAAATGCCTTATATGAAGAGTTCATTTTACACAGTTACACCATTTCACATAGATAATTCAACAGTACTGAAGCCAGGCAAGTAAAGTCATCTATTTTGTTGTTATAAATTAATTGTGCAGTAGATTTTGATAAATCATCTCTTTTACTATAGCATGGAATTACTGAACACTGAATATTTCAAGTTACTAAATAACACACTTAAATATATCTCATATGTTAATGCTGATTTTGACCCCAGAATAATCTTTTTTCATCTACCTAAATCTATCTATACAGAATAATTTACTGTTAAAGCAAACCAATTAAATGACAGCATAATACCTTTTCTGCAACTGACCAAAAATATCATAAGAATTCAGAAACAAATTTAACATAACTAGCAGTTCTCTGCTAATCAAATCCAATTTTAAAAAGTTAATTACCATTTTAAAAAAATGCTGAATATTTGTGTTACTCTGTAATGGTGGTAACTATCAAACTCAGTTGGAGAGCAGCAAAGGGATTCCTGTGAAAACGAATAATTGCTTTCATGAATGCCATTATTTCCACTGAAATACTGCATTTCCAAAGAGCTCAAGTAGCTCAAGGTAAAAATGCTACAGCAGAAGAAAGCTGGGGGAGGTGGAGCCACCCCAGACACTGCAGGGTGATTGGTCAATACTGCTCTCACAACAATCATGAAAATATGATTTTTTAAAGCATCAAAACAATTAAAAAGGAAAAAATTGAAATGAATGGAAACGAAACTGAAGGTCATCCCACTGCTGCTAAAAACTGTATCCATATTCTTCTTAGGGCTTTACAAAGGTAAAAGACATCAGGGAGAGGTCTTCACAGGCCCCAGAGGACAAATAAATGCCCAGCTCCCATTAAAAAGTTTTTGACTTAAATAAATCCACTAGAAACAAATATAGAGCATTAATTTATGGTGTAATGGAAAACAAATTTTTTTTCTCAAAGCATTTGAGATATTTAGATTTAGATAATCTCAAATTTAGATAACCCTATCACTCAGCAGAAAAAAAAATCATTTTTTTGCATTGAACAAGTGAATGATGGTAATGAGAAAGGTATTAAAATGACAGTACAGTACAGAGACATTCATTGAGATAAACCTACCCATAAGGAAGGCACCCAAAACATCATGATGATGTTTGTTCATGACATACAAGTATTTGACATCCTTCATGAAGAAATTTCCTAGAGCAGCCCTGAGCACTTAGCAGCACTGAGTACTTTGTCTTAATCCAACAAAGCACAGAAAATATATGGAACAACGATTTTAAGAACATTCTTAAGGACAAGAAGGTACTGTTTAATTTGCTAGCAAGTGGACAATTGTGTCTGTGCCTGTGAAGATTCCACTAAAGGTGAACTTTAGATATTAATACAATTTCAATCTAATTTTTCTGCCTGACAGCAGTGTCTGGAATATATAAAGGCAGGTCCAAAATATCACAGACATGTTTAAGAACTTTTCATTCAAGGTCAATGTATTGGTTTGCCCTAGTCTATCTAAATGGCAACAACAGGATCTAAATTGAATTACCTTAATCCCCCTTCCCCCTCCTACCACAAATCTTGAGAATGGCTGCAGTCCTGGGTATGTGAAGAGTTGAATATTAAAAAAAAAACCATGGAAACCTTTTGAGCTCTCTAAAATACAGAAAATACATTATACTGCAGTTTCATGCAAACATCTTGTTTACAGGAAGGTGGTTTTTTGTAAGTAGAAAGGTATTTCCCAGTGTGGCCCAGCTTGGTAACTCCCTGAAGTTAGGGCTCTGTAAGTATGATCAAATTACAT
>VXBC01010020.1:12176-26032 GCA_013399945.1 Ploceus nigricollis | reverse complement strand
AAAAAAAAACACACCAAACCAAAAAAACCACCCTGTGATTAACTGGTACCATTTGAAAACCCTTCACTCTTATTTCAGTCCTTTGTTCCACCCCAGATTTCACCCCAGATTTCTGCTAGTACTAGCAGAATTCTAGAAAATTCTGCAGTTTCTAGAATCTGCAGAAAATGTCAAGGCTTATAGGAAAGTTGTTTCTAGAAGTACATGTTCTTAAGCTCCTCTGTCTACTTTTGATCTGATTGTGTGGTAGAACTTTATCTAGTGAATATACACCATACACAGGATTTTTTTTTTAGAATACAGAACATACGACCCTTATTACTAGAGGAAGAGAGCCTTCACAAAAGCCATGACTAAAACCTGTCAGTGGTGCCCAGGTCCTCTTTTCTTTCAGATTAAGTATTAGTTTTGCCATTTTTGTCTATATCTAGGCCCTGGAATGAGAAGCCAGCTTTGAAAACACACAGAATACAGCAGATTTACTCTTTAGTTTTATTACAGAATTTAACATCTCATCTTTTAGGATTATAATCTCAGAATACAGCTGCACATACCTGTGTCCCCAGGAATATAAATTTCCCCATTTGGAACTAAGAATGTGGACCCAGGATGCACAAGTTCTCTGCATCCTCCAGGCCTGAGAGAAGCCACACACATCTGGCAGAAATCAGCAAGCACCTGTCTTAGAAAATCAGAGCACAGTGGTGTGGATGCCAGCCTGGTCAGGGAGAGAGAAATGACGTTCGTTTCTCACAGCAGCTTGTGAGAAAATTCTTAGGGATTTGTAGGATTGATAATTTGTTAGTCTAAATAATCTGCAGGTGGTGTTTTTCTACTTTGTTTTCTGTTCTTCTCAAGGATGGATTCTGAAAGAAAGATGTTTTTATTAACTAACCAATCAAATAGAATGTATCATATAAGTCTATAAATACTGAACTCTCTGTTCTAGTAAAGCCTTCTGTTTTCCACTTTACTTTGTGTTACTCGTCTGTTCGTGTATCGCCGGGGCACAAGGGTGACACAGTGGCGACTGCTTTAATTACCTTTCCCCTTGCAAATTAGTCCTGATCAAAGATTCCAAAATCTTTCCTACAGGTCTGCATAATCTATGATGACATCTTCAAAATTAGTAGGGTATTAAAGAGTAATAAAGAAACAAAGATACTATTGGAACTACTTAACCATGATAGCATTTAGTGTTTCTCTGGCATGCCTAAACCTGTACCTAGCTGCTAGAAAAGCACTCTGGCCATCCAGCAAGGTGAAGCCACGCAGGCAAATGGTGCTCTGTGACAGACTGTCAAATGCAAATAACTACTGTCCAAAGAAATGCATCCTAATGGCAAACATCAACTAATTAGACTGTGTAAGTCGTTCCAAAAACATCATACCTGCTCCCATCTGTTGGCATCACAAAGACTTTAATCATCTTTCTAGGCACTTTTCCCCAGTACCTTTTCTGCTTAGACATCCATTTGAAGTACTCTTCTTAGTATAAAAGATTACTGGCATTCTATGTAGCACACAAATAATTATATACAGCTGTTTAGAAACCAAATCAAATAAACAAACAAAACTGGCCATTCACTTCAAGGAATGAGTCCAAGGACCAGGAAATTTACTTGATCAGATAAATCACTGAAAACCAGTAGTTCTTGATGTACAGAACAAAAACACTAAATCATTTTAAGACAGATACAGTAATGTTATCTAGTAATAATATCAAGGAAAGGCCTACATTTATTTGTACATACATTTCTACGAAAGACAGTGGGCTGGATCTTCCAGCATCTCAAACAAAAGTCATTGTACAGATGATTTTTTTCCATTAGAGAACTGAAATAATAACAGTAATAATAACAGAATCGAGTCCAACATCTGCTTTACTTAAAGCAAGTCACTGCCAAGTAAGTCATACTAGCTGTGTACATTCATATTCACACTCTTATATATGCTAATATTTACATTCTAAAGACAAAGAGCCAGAAATACAGAATGAATGAAAAGTAATTTTGCACATTCAAATCTTCAACCTTATCTTTTACAGGTGTCTTTTGGTATTGAAAGTCAGTTTCCCTGTCATGGCCTTTGGGGAGTAGCAAGCACTGGTCTCTATCTCTGTATATAGGAAGAGCTCCCTGCTCAGCTCCTGAAAACCAATACATCTGCTCTAAAATGAACTTTGTTCATTTGACAAAACCAGTTAAAAATGCGTCATTATTAAATACATTATTCTTTGGAATACTCATTACAGTGAAACAGAGATTAATGGAGAAATAATGCACAACTATCTGAATGTGCTGTGTCTTTTATCTAGTGTCTATTTTTATGAAAATTCTATTAAGAAAATTTGACATAAATTGTCTAGAACTCATCAATTTTTGACAAAATATTTACCTTTGCTACAATTTGCTGTTTATTAGTTTTGTCCAGCTCAGTCTCAGTCAATATGTGATTTTTTAATGCATCTGGTAATAGAATAAATTGCCTCAAGCACTAAATTTATACAGTTTCTCTTAGAACACAGGGCTTTTGATTTGTTTTCACATCTCTTCCCAAAAACTTTACCTTGGATTCAGCCCCTGGGTTAGTGCAAGGTAGTGTACTGTCCTGGTTACACCAGCTCCATACCTAGAATCACACTGAAATATAGAAGAAAACAAACCTTATATTTTCTGTCTTTTGGACTATATTGAGGGACCCACAAAAATTACAGAACACAACTTGCAGCTTTAAAGCCAAAAAACATGTAATTGAATTCACATATTGAGAACTCAAACAGACATGAAACAGAAAAATCTGCACCAAAGCTCTGTGTACACAAACTGTTTAACAAAAGGAAGCAAAAGAATTGAGGAACTCCTGAGAAGTCGTTGTGTCATAGTGATTAAATCTTTCAGAGGCTTCCTAATCAGTATCGTGATGAAAAACAAGAACCTGCAAGCAGAATTTACAGGTCTTTTCAGTAATTTATCTTTTAAAGCTTCCGAGGGGTAATTTCAAACCCAAACCTGAAAGAAAATCTTTAGTCTGTGGTTACAAATATACTCACAAAAAACTAAACCATGATTTATCAGTCTTCTTTACTCAGAATTTATTTAGCAGACTGACCAAGAACAACATTAATTCCATTTCACTGACAAAAGATTCTACTGAAAGAGGAGTGCAAGTGAGTATCATTATGGTAGATTAAAAAAAAATAGCGTTCACAGAATTGCAAGCTGCTGAACAAACACAACAGATCTCATATATACACACATACATATACATAAATACACAGACACAGATCCAGTAAGGTTTTTTTTCATTTTCCTCTGACACAAGCTTGACTATTTCATCTAAGGTCTTTTATTGAAGAGGAAAAATATTTTGCTTTTTGTAAAGTAATTCTCTCCAGTGCTTTTGCAAGTTCGCTGCCACAAAGGTAAAGGATTCTTCCTTCCCACATAATATGAGCAGAAAAGAAGCTTTAGAGGATTTCACTGAAGGTGGTAAAAGTCTAACATTATAAATTCAATTGTAATCAGTTGTACATTTATTTTTCTGTCATGGTTCCTCTTGGGACAGTCAGTCTGCTTCCTGCATGCTTCTGAGTGCATGCAGAGAGTTCCAGAAGGATGGAGAGGCAAGGCAGCAACAGTGCAGAACAGTCATACACAGCAGGAAAGAAGCTGCCTTCATCAAGCAGCATTTCCACCACCTGCTCCTTGGAGATACTAGAAAGCAAATTCTTTCTACTTGATGTAAGACAGCTACTGTTAATGCTACAAAAATAATGTACAAAAGGGTCTGGCTTGCAGATTTCATATAATAAGCTATTTACATGTAAATGACCAGTTCTTAGAACACAGGCAAAAGAGGAATCTTAACAAACATGAGTGAAGAAGGAACTAAAATGTTAAGCTGGCATTACATGTGCACTTCTAGTATTTAACAAAACAAACCTTTACTTTCGTTATAAAACTCAGTAACACTTTTGGCTGGCAACATTCTCCGAATCTTATAAAGGTATTTAAAACACTAATAGGTGACAAAATAACATCCTTCTTAAAATCTGGTATATTAAGATTACATTGGGCAAGGATCTTTCATTTGAATTTGAAAGTCTAGAAGTAATATTTCTCACTGTTAATAGTGAACAATTTCCATCTGTTTCACAACAAAGTTCAGTACTGTAGTAGAAGAGTGAACATTCCAACTCACAGTTGCAGGTTTTCATATTATTTTCTTTCCATTGTTTATCTTATTGGACTTTATATCTATTCATTGAGATTTGCATAATCATCTTTAAGTATTTTCTATTAATGACTCTCCCTCTTCCCAAGAAACCACACTGGTCACAAATGGACATTTGGCTCTCTGAAAGCCCTCACAAAGTTTTCTGACTACTCAGTAATGTAATGTTTATTACATAAACACCTCTCACTATCCATTCTTTTTTCGTCATTGTGAAAGCTGAATACTATTAAGTAATAGTCATAAGCTTGCATAAATAGGAGCCTTCTGCCATAAACTGGACATTCATTTCTGGCACTTCTTAACCTATAGGTGTTTATGGACTCTATTTCAAGACAACACTTTAGATCCCACACCTATTGCTATGTACCTTCCTTACTGTTTTACTGTAAAGCACTTTCTCACATGAACATTCAAATATCTCAAATACTTTGCCACAACCAGATCTCTGTTGACAAGAATTATGGAACATGAGAAGAAAGGGAAAACGCCATGGTAATAATCTTTGAGAGGCCTTGAATATCTGAAACATTTATCTTTAGCACTTTCAAAAGTGTCTTTCCATTTATAAGAGAAAAAAATAAATTTTAAAAATGCAAAATGGGATATAAGATCTTTTAAATATTTGTATTACATTTACAAGCATGGATACCAGTTCCTACCAAATGCAATGATTCATATATATGTGGTGAACTCACTACTCAGAAAGACAATACACATATAAATATTTATTGTTTATTATTTATTCAGCACCAGAATTATGACTGATGTTAAATAAAAGCAATGTCCAGAGACTAGAATCAGAGACTAGAATTTTATGCCTGATTCATGTATCTTGTTCAGTATATTCCACATACTTTCTTCACAATCACAAAGCTCTTTTATTTCATGTTTTGTACACACTTGCTTCCATATTTCTTCAAACCTTTCATCTGCAGCATTCATGCCCATATTGTGGAGAACTTGTTTAATCTACAAAAATAATACAAAATAATGCAATTCATGTAATTCTAGTCAGCACCTTGTTAAACTCTAACACTTTGTTAAACTCTAACTCTAACACTTTGCTAAATATGTCAAAGCCAGACAGAGGTTAGAGTTTAACAGTCTCTATTTTCCAAAGAATATTTTCCCACTCTTAAATTAAAACTACAGACCACATCCTGCATCCTTAACAATGGAAGTTCCTATTTAAGTAAATCTGAATCTTATTGCAATGAAAGCTGTAAAAAATTGTAATTAATACAGTAATGCTGATGCACTACTGAAACACTGGGAAAAAATCAAATACAGAAGACTCAGGGAAAAGTAAATGTTTTTCAAAAGCCCTAAGTAAAGGCCTGTTTATCCACTCTATTTTTGCTGTCTGCAGTTACCAACATAAATCAGATTATATTATTATCTGCATTTCACAGCAAGAGTACTATACACAAGGTCATCAGCTGGTATAGATAAGTGGGTGAAGTGACTAAAATGAAATTGTTCACATCAACTTTGAGCCTTGCTATAATTTTACACCAAAATAATTCAGCAGAAGGGATTTTTTCCATATTTTCTCAGTTGGGTGCTTCCTGTTGCATGCCTCATTACACTGACCTGTTGACTCACTGGAGAAAGGTAACTTTAGAAGAATATTGATGCACCCTGTGCTTCTGTTAACATCAGCAAACATTTGGCTTCTTCAATTGTATCATATGCGTGTACATGTTGGTTATATTTATGCTATGGAGACTTTATGCATGCTTTGATAAAGCAAGATCTCTAACACATACAAATCAACCTTGTTATACTGTCTTTTGTATAAATATAGGCCTGATCCCCAGTACAGCAAATCTTCAGCTTCATCGTAGCCTGTAAATCTATGAGAGTTTGTGCAAGCTGAAATTGCAGGAGGAAAAAAGGGACTGAATTTTGTTTCTTTAAGTGTAGGGGTTCTTTCAATTAATCAATCATACTACCCATGAGTAAAACAAACCAGATCTGATCCAGTGTCTTCAACAAGCTAGTGAAATATGGAAGTTAAACTAAAAGCAATATTCCTTCACAGGACACCACTGCAGGGAAAATAAAGGACTACATGCTCTCATAATTTGGCTTCACCGTGTTAAGAGTGAGCTCTGTCCTGACTCATCAACGGCTGTAAAATCATCACTGACCAAACCATGGACCATTGTGTGCAGACAGGATAAAGCCCACTCTCATCTATGATCAACATGCTGCATACAAATTACACACTATTCCTCAACTACATAACTTCCATTCTCTTCAACAGACTAGAAAGAATTTCAGTGAAGAAAACAGCAAGCCCAAGAACTATTTTGTTCTTTTGCAACGAGTCACCTCATGAAACTATTTCATAGTCAGAATTTGCATTAATTTCTACCACACTAGACAAAAACAGTATTAAATTACTCTGAGCTCTCATCTAATAATAATATAATATAATCATAGAATAATTTCATTAACCATTAATTTTTTGGAAACATTAATTATACATATCAAAACAATAATCACAAAATGCCCAAATAGCCCATTTCATGAATTTAGGGTGTTTCAAAAGACTCAGAGGTGGTTCTGCACTGAATTCTATATAGCTGGTATAGTCTACAATAAAGTATGACATCTCAGGACATGTTATAACTTCAAAGAACAGCTCTATCTAGTGCCTGACAGATGTAATTGGCAGATGTAATTAGCTGCTCAATGAAGCATGAATTCCTTTTACTGTTAGCTATTTGCTGCATGCATGCATTTCCTGCTTTCAGAGCTAGATTATAAAGTGGTAAATGCTCATGTACACAACATTCTGACAAGACGTTTGATGAGCATGACACCACACCTTCTGCCCCCAGTCACTAAGCAGCAACACTATTTTCTGTAAAATATATATTCAAGTTCTAGGTCCACTTTCAAATGTGACTGCTGAATATTTAATATAATGAGTAGTAGAGAGGAAGAGGTTGCCATGGCTTCTTTTCTTATTTTAGACTGGAATTTCACATTTCATTACAATTGTCTAATAAATTGTATTTAATATAATGAAGTTGTCTCTTCATATCTTTTCCCTATAAATTGTATGCAAACGTAAAACAAAGTGGTAAACAATACTAAAGAAGAAACAGTAAAGTTGTTTTAGTATTTATGTGAGAGAAACTCTGGTCTGTGAGAAAACAGAGTGGTAGGAGGCTGAGGATATATCAGAAAAATCATGGAGTCCTCAAGTAAATCCGTAGAGTCTCATGTCCCATCTTTGTCTTCAGAATTATGAGACACCACAGCATTGCTGTGTGACTCCCAATGTCTTCCATCACTGTACAGATCCTTTGCAGATTTGAGCCTACAACTGTGACTCAGCAGAGCACTTAAAAGGTACTTTCAAGTGGTTTGCTGAATTTGTCATTAGCAAAACCCGTCAAGTTTATCTGAGGAAAGACGCTTTTGGTAAAATTTCCCACTAAACACCCCTGCGTGATAGAAATTATTTTATACACCTGTAAAAATCTTCTTGTGGAGCTTTTTAAGGCATTTCATGGAATCATAGAATAACTTAGATTGGAAGAGATCTCTGAAGATCATTCATCCAATGACATAACCAAAGCGGGGCTAACTTTACTATTAAACCATGTTGTTTGAGACCTTGCTCAGAAATTTCAATAGGTTGGATCTCAATAAAATTAATATCTACCATGAGTAATTCAGAATGTGAAAAGTACATATTTTTCAGATAGCTGAATGGAGGTAAAGCAAGATGGTAATGTTGCACTATGAATTTTACAACCTGTTTACTTGATGACTTCCCACTCCCATATGGCTAGCAGAATAATTATCTTAGAAGAATATTCTGAAGAAATTCACTGTACCTCTGCCTTTGGTCTCTTTTTTGAAAGATCTTTTTCATACACTCCCTTTTGACTGAAGACAGAAGGGAACAATACTGAAAAACTACTGCCCTGGTCACCATAATTAGTTGTGTCACTGAGGCGGCAAACTCGAGGAGCAGGAATATCTGAACGAATACTTGGAACACCACACAATGGATAACCTGTGAAAATCAATCAACAGGCAGCATGGATAAATAGTGCCAGGGAGGATAAAACATTTTGCATGAAATAAGAAGAAATGTGATGCTTGACATAGGTTCAATAACAAGTTGTATATTTTTCTTCCTCATATCTTTTTTCACATTTTTAGAAATCCTGGTTTCAGCTACATCGTGAAGTGCGAAAACAAGGAATCTTGCAGTAATATACTAGTACTTACTTACTTAGTATTCCCAGCTGCAAGTATTTTAGGTGATTGCAAGGAGATATGGTTTTCCCAAAATTACTAGCATAATTTCTCAAAGACATCTAGATTAATTTCAATGTTTTGAATAGACCATCCCTTCCAACTTCCAAGACTTAATCTTAAAAAAAACTTACTTTAGATAAATTAATTCACTATTTTATATTAGTAGAACCTGTAGCAATACTTTTTAACTTTGCTCCTGATTTTGTCTTAAATAATGCTCAGAAGTGAGCAGCACAGTCCACTATACTTACAGGATGTTGGTATACCACCTACTACAGCATTATACTGAGAAGATGATGTTTGATAATTTGTATATACACGGTCTGTTGATCTTGTAAGTGGTTTTGGCATCTTTTCTGAGCTTTCTGGTTCTTTTGACTCAAGATCTTCCTGTTCTGGCAGTGGTTCATCCTCTTTCTTTGTGTCTTTGGGAAGATAGGCATCTAATTTTTTCCCTATATACAAAAGTTATGGGACAGCCAAGACATATTATCAACATATTATAGACTAAGAGGCAAAAAACTTTGCTTGAATAACTGTAAAGGAGATAACATAAGTCATCTACATTTCTTAAAATGCTTCTAAGAGATGTTTTACTTTCTGTTGATCTGTATTATTAAGGAAACTTCCCAGTGTCAATCTCAGCATGCAACACAGAACTCCAGGATTCTGAAACACATCTGTACCTGAGACTCTGCTGACAGTTAAATCACTCTCTAAATCCTACCCTTCTAAAAGGAGCACCTAGTTTGCAACAGCAATGTCCTTTCAACAGCTCTCCTAAGAACAAGATCATCCGCATATTTCCCCAGTATTACCTTTTATAATTATTTTTTCTTCAAACTCTTTAACGCCCATTTTATCTTTCCAGTTCAGAAAGTTCGCAAAGTCCCGGTAATTAATCAGACCATCCTTATCCAAATCACAGCAGTCAAATAAGGATTCCAGGAGCTCATCATCTAGATTCATGTTCAGCTGAAAAAAGATCTTTCGTAGGTTGTCCTTGTGTATCATTCCATCACCATTCTATTACAAAGAAAACAAAACAGTTGTTATATTCTATGATTCTCTAACAGCCATCATAAAGTAACTTCACCAAAAGAAACACATACACATGTTTATACATATATATAAATAGCACCAGACACACTATTTCAAGAGTAATATTGCTGAATACAAAAATAAACCCTAAGTATTTCAGAAATTAGAAATCCAAAAAGTGTCAAAAAGTAATTTTCAACTTAAATAACACAGTGATTTGAGAGTAAAGGTGTGACAGGCTATTGTGACAAGATAGCAATCTAATCATAAATGTTGAGGAAAAGCCAAGGTATCTTTAAAAGTAAGACATCAATCATTCTGTATACATTACAATTAATGTTACATATGAAATGTCAATTGCAATTTTTTTTTCCAGAGAGAAAAAAAGAAAATACCTGAAATTCTGAGGCTTGGCAACTCAGTCAAAAAGTACAGCTCAGAAGAAAATATGAACATAACCCCTTCCATTATTTTCTCTTTACAAAGGAATGCCAGATTTTGAAGTCCAAAAATTGTTAAGATTACTCCTGCTTGTGTGTCCCTTGCTCCCTTTAACCTGGATATTCCAAATAATATTACGAAAAGCTCCAAATACTATTGTGTCTAATTCCATAGCATATCACAGTAGATGAAACATTCAATAACTATGAAGTTATCTTCACAGTTATAGTCTTCATCCATATTTACCTTGCTATGCTTGGGTTTCTTCATGTCTGTATCTCTACAGCACAGGAGCGCTAATGTCACACATTCCTTTACATTTATACCTTTTCAGAGCACTAACCTTATCAAAATGTCTCAGTGCTTCTAGTAGCACATCAAAATTCCTATAGTTAGCTTTCTTCAGACTTTCACGAACTGCAATCAAGATAACTCTTTCTCTGTCCTTCCCACGGAGGAACTCACATGGAACCCGGTCATGAAGAAGATCATGAACGTCTATAAAAATGAACAATTCCTCAATTACTTGTGCATATACAGTAATTAGACATTTACCAAAAAAAAAAAAAAAAGCTTGCATTCAATAGGAAAAGGAGAACTTCAGTTTCAAGATGCTGATTTTCAGCACTGCTGAACAGCTGATACAGTCATTTCATTGCAAGATCAAACGGTCTATATTTATTTCTCTACTCACACACAGTTAATATCAAAAATTTTGGAACATCATAATGTAGCTTCACAAATCTATCCACTGCTTCCAAAAGCTTCTAAAAACAGTAGTTTTTACTCAATGTCCAGATAATTGAGCAGAAAAGAACATATATTATTGATCTACCACTTCCAGTCTGTCACATTCCATATACTTATGAGAGCCAATTTAGTATTTTGGATAATTATATATCACTGGTTTCTAGAAAGACAAAGCACTATTTTTATGTTACTGTTCCAATTTTCCATGTATCCTAACTTTATCAGTATTTTTAAACACTTTAGCACACTGACCTATAATCTTCATTCAAATTCCCATGGTGTCAATGTCACTTTCTGGAGTGCAAGAAGTTCATTCAGAGTACAGTAACAAACATGAGTAGCTCACCTAATCCCCCTCTAACAGCAGTGTACCAGCATTATTTCCTATTTGTTAATTATGAACTCTTGTTCAGCTCCTTCTGCTCTTCCTTATAGCATGAACTTTATTACACTACATAGTAAAACACGTAAAAGATTATGCACTCTTTGAACAGACTTTCTCTGTCCCACATTAACTGTATGACTTTGATCCACTTCATTTTTTTGCTTCCCAGTTATTGACTGTATTCCCTAATTATTAAACACAATGTTAAAACATCATCAATCCCACCAACTATTTGAGTGACTAGCTTTCAAAATTTTTTCATAATGAAAATTAAGTTGTTTTTTTTTTTACTCTTTTTTTCTATCTCCTTGCAACCTTCAAAAACTTATTATTCCTATTTATTGCTTGTTGTTTTTACTCTTTTTAGAGAAGTGCTTGAGAAATCATTGAGAGGGAATATGCATGATTGATTTAAATAGCCATTTTAGTTTGTCACTTTAATGTCAATAGGGGTTTTCTGCCATTTCCCATTTTGTTACATTCAGATACAAAGGCTTTAAAAAATAAAAAAAAACCCAGCATGATAATCCCAAACCTAAAGCTTCTTTATTTTTGACATTTACTTTTTTCCCACTAGCAACTTCAAATCCACTCAAATTTACATTTCAAAAATTTACTATCAACAAATTTTTGTACCTTGCCTCTTAAAATTTTAGGAAAATTGTATATACAACCAACAGTTATTACTCCAGCAGAGTTTCATCAGCAAGGTAAGATTTTATTCTGCTCTTGAACTTACCATATTCATCTGGAGGGATCACCACTCCAAATGTATGGTCTGGGGGAACATTCATAGTTTCTGCTATACTGTCAATAAGGACATTTTTTTGTTAATTGTCAAACAGTTTATTAATAGCCAAAATAAAATCTCAGCTACTATTAAAAAAAAAGTGATTAATAATAGAGATGATACTCATAGGTTACCTGAAATTTGTTTATCAGGACTTTGTTTCAACGTTACCATTCCAGAAAAGCAACCCTTTACAAAGCTGATTAGAACATTCACTGTTTGTAGCATAACACAGCCAAATGTAAACATTAACTTTTTGAACATTTATGCTTATTAAAAAGAAAAACATTCTATGCCATTTTTCCAAAGAAAAAGATAGAAACATGTAAGAAAAGACCTTGTAGTCAAATAATAGGAATATTTAGACAAAATCTCCAACAGAAATGTCTGAAATAAACTACTTTTGGCTAAAGTGGAAAAATTGAGTCACATCTCTGCTTTTCTACACATAATTTTGTGTCTACCAAAACCAGCAACCAAGCCCATATCCATGCGGAAAACTTTTCTCAGTTCTATTTTCCAAAAATTGAAGATTCTGCTTTTGATATTAAAGAACTGTTTCCTTTTTTAATTTTAAAAAGATACAATGCTCATTTTATTTTTAATAATTAAATAATTAAACCACTTATCTGAATCAAAAATCCCCATCAGAATTTAAAAGACAATCAGTGCTTTGTTGTAAAGCACAAAACAAACAAACAAAAACCCACACGCAGAAATGGAAATACCACAATCTAAAAACTACTATGTATATTTTTCTTTTATCATTTTCATATCACACATAGGACGTGGAAGGCATAAAATTCACTAAATAAGATTAAGTTAGCCTGTATCTGTCTTGTAATATTAGTGCTCGGTTTCAGCCTGCACTGCAACCCATCCCTGACTGATCACACTGCTTCACGTTGCTCATGCTCCTGGTCTGTCTCACAGTAAGCTGGGACACAGTGACAGGGAGAGAAGAAACTGTCTCGTATTTGTACTCACATGCACTTATGAGAACACTTCCCCAGATCAACTTAAGCCTGGGCTCTTGAGTTTAAAATTATATTTTGCCATCAAAGTCAATGCTAGTGAGCCTTCAGATATATTTTTGCAGAAATCTAGAGCGTCTGCAAAGACAGCCTTTGGATACAGTCAGGGGCCCTAGATCTGCAGCACACCTGGATCCTAACCCCACTGTACCTTATGACTTCTGTAGTGCGTCTTAAGCGCTGTTCTGTAAAATTACAAAAATGTCCCAGATTGCTTCATAAATGTCAGTCATTCTAATGATTCAACAGAGATTGGTAAATGCTGCTAGGTAATAAAATTTAGTTCAATGTCCTTTTCCAAGGAAGTAATACAGGGAGATTACAGATGATGCAATGAAGAAGACCAAAAATAGTGTGAGAGTAAGCAAAATGGTCAAATCCCAAAACATTAGGTGAGATGTGTCAGTCCTTTCAAACCTACCTAATTGCAAAATACAGGGGGAAAAATGTCTTAAAGAGTGCTTGACCACTTAAACAGTAAGATCTAACTTCATTACATGGACACAGTACAGCCCTTACTAGCAACTTGTGCACTTATCAGCCTAATTAGGGCTGATAAGGTAGAAGGTCCTTTTCTGTTAAATGAGTGCTGCACTGGAAGCACTAAGCACACAGTTATATTTTTTATCCAAGACATAAAAAGATGTTGGAGAAATGGCAAAAGTGAGTGAATTTTGTTCTTGATCTATTTGTAACAGAAGGTATCTTTGCTTACTTACGGATCAAGTGCTTTTCCAACCAGAGGCTGGTATTTTTCCTTGAAATCATCACTTTGTTTTGACACAAGGTGTGGTGCTCTCTTCCTACAAATTACAAAAATAACTCCTGCACATATTTGTTTAAAATTATTCTATATTTTTCAATAATATTTTAAAATATTATTATATAT
>VXBC01010019.1:1230656-1254039 GCA_013399945.1 Ploceus nigricollis | reverse complement strand
AGCAGCCGTGAGGGGCGGAGCAGAGGAGCCGCCCCTTTGCCCACCCCCAGCCGGGCGGGGGCGGCGCGGGCGGTGTCCCGGCGCTGGGGTTTCACGGGATCAGTTTCGTTGGAAAAGATCTTAGCGGTCGCGGCGTCCGATCTATGACGCAACACCGCCATGTCAGTTGGACCACGGTACTGACTGCTACGTCCAGTCTGTCCTTCAACGCCTCCAGACATGGTGATTCCACCACCTCCCCGGGCAGCCCATTCCAATGGGCTTTTCTGTGGAAAAATTCCTCCTGATGTCCAGCCTGAACATCCCCTGGTGCAGCTTCAAGCCATTTCCTCTTGCTTTATTGCTGATTGTCTGGCAGAAGAGGCCGATCCCCACGTGGCTACAGCCTCCTTTCAGGCAGTTGTAGAAAGTGATAAGGGCCCCCCTGACCCTCCTCTTCTCCAGGCTAAACACCCCCAGCTCGCTCAGCCACTCCTCACAGGACTTGTGCTCCAGACCTTCCCCAGCTTCGCTGCCCTTCTCTGCACAGCTCCAGCGCTGTCCCCGGGTCCCTGTGCTCCCAGTGTCCCGATCTGCCGGCCCCTCGCTGCTCAGTTCCATGGATGGCTCAGTGCTACACAAGGAGCTGCCCTGATGTGTCCCTGGGTGATGTCCTCAGGTTGTCCACACAGACCGTTCCTCCCTTCTCCTGGGTTTCTCAGGAGCCATTGCACCACTTCTATCCATCTGTTCGCCCGTCCTGCCTTCCTCCATCTAGCAAATCTTGAACTTGTTGTCCAAGTGCAGCCAAATTTAGTAGGGTAGCTGAGGTTTTGTGGAGAGCTACATCACTAGGAATCTTGCGAAAATATCAGCCAGAACCAAGGTGCTACCCAAGAGCATCAAAGGAGGAGGAGGAGGAGGAGGAGGAGGAGGGATAAAAGCAGGGTTAAGAAAATCATCCTAATCACCACTTTTAATAGTAGTAGAGTAGTTAAGAGATAAACCCCACAAAATCTCAGCTGGCCATGAAATAGCCTTACTTAACTGCACTTTAGTGTATTTGAGATTTGATGAAGTCATGATTTAATCATCTTTCCAATGGAAAGATTCCAAAGCAGATTTCTGCTGCAGATGTCATACTTTTATGTCTGATCATAAATGTTATAAATTAAAACAGTTTTAGGCTTCCAGGTTTATTTGTGCAGAGTATCAAAGTGCAATTCTTGATAGAAGACTACTAAGCACCAAATTAACATTTTTTTACTATAAAGAATGAGCTAGTCTTGTCCTACTACTGTCATTTTCACAATACTGACTCAGGGCTATCACTGCATTAGTTGTCTCAGATAAGATGATCCTGACAAATGTCCTGTTTCTCCAGTGAAACACTTTATCTTGATACAAGGTGACATTTAGATTTGTACCTTCTGTTATAGAAAAAGTCTGAAAGTGGGCACTGAGCCTTCTTCGGACTGGGGAGCAAATCTGAAATTGTGAGTGGATTTTTAAGCTTTATAGGATCTTTTATATTAACATCTGCACAGCACTCAATTAAAAAAAAAAAAAACTGCCTTGAAAATGGCCTTGTTCTTTGCAGAGCTTTTTAAAATTAATCAGCTCCTTTCTTTAAGCAGTATTTTGAAATTATATTGTTCCAGTAGTGTTCCAGCTCTGTGCTATCAGTGAATGATCTAAAATTGTACAGAAGGCTTCCTCTTCAGTGGGAAAATTGAAAGAAATGCTTTGCCCCCTTTTTGAAAGCTAGTTGATAGTTTCATTACTGAGCCATTTTACTTTTGTTAATGAACCGACTATCAGTAAATATATGCTTACACTTACAGCACTTACAGGTTATTTTATATATTTGTAATTTTTAGAAGCTTTAGAACCTAGAAGACACTATCTACCTGTGTAAAATATTAGTATTGATGTGTTGAAATATCTATCAGTTAAAATTAAAAGGTCACAATTTCAGTCAGATAAAACCTGGGGGCTGTTGGGTGGTTGCTTGCTTTGTGGTTTGTTTTTTTTTTTTTTTTTAAATGACTTTCTACCCTCAAACCTCAAAATTTTAAAGACCTTGGAAAAGGAAACTTTATAAATTAGATGGAGGAGATTAAGTGCTTACGGTTGTGTAGTAGTTTTCCCTTGATAGCAGTGTTTAGCAAAATCTCTCTCCCTTTCTTTTCCTGGGCACAGTTCTCCCTTCATTCCATTAGATGGAGCTTTGTGATTAAGGCTGCAGAAGAAACTTGCTTCCGAGTGCAAAATAATTCACCACGAAATGGCTGGGGGAGGAGGTGAACGAAGCCTTCTTTGCTTAGAGGTATCGTTGTCCTGTACACAAGCTCGAGACACAAAAATCTGAATCAAGACCCTCACATACAAGGAAAATAAATTGAAAAATCGATTCTGTCAAAGAGGGCCCTGCTCTAATCTGCTGTTGTCATAGTCAAGTTCCGAATCTAAAATACCTTAGGTTATAAATTAAATGTCAAATATAATTAATTTGCCACTTGAAACATGAAGTGGATGACTGTCCTTTGGAGAAAGCCTGACAGCTTTATGTATGTCACATTGGTATCTGTTAAAACAAGCTTCACATGCCAGACGATCCTTGTGTGAATCATATTGCTGTTAGCTGTACCAGAATTTTGTCGATGGAATAAGTCTCAGAACAGTTTTCTCCTTAATTGTCTGAAGCTTTTGCAAGACAATATAAATCAAGTGTCATCTGCATCATCTGTGCAGAGTAGTGGTTTTATCATACATCAAATAAGCAATTTATTTCTTATTCATTACTACAGAAGCAATTGTTGAATATTTACATACAAATCTATATTTTATAGAAATGGAGAATGTTTTCTGCCCTGTGCTTTGAACCCACTGCAGTTACAATTTGAATCCAGTTTTCCTTCCCTCTTAACTTCAGCAACGGTGGCTGTAGCCCTGCCATCCTCTTCCATAGGGAGGCCAAGGTTATAATTGAGTACCTCTCCTTCCTCAGCCCACTTCCCTGGGGCGTGGAGATCCCGTTTGCACGGCCTGCTCTCCTTGCCCCAAACCAGAAGCAAAGAGGCCTTTTTCACATTTTGTGTTTTGTGTCCTTGCTTTGCACAATGAACTACGCTCACCTTAAGGCTTGTTTATTCACAGGTACCCCCAGGAAGGTGAAGGAGGCAGGTTTGCCCAGTGGACACTTTTACACAGTTGTTGAAATCAAAATGTCAGTATACCATGTTATTTCCCACTAACAGGACCAGTAGGACCTTCTTAATCCAAACCTCATAAAAATTTCCCGAGCAGGGTGCTGCAGCAAGGTTTCACCATTAAGTTTTTAAATGTGGGTGACAAACTGGCTAAATGTTTGTGGGTGATACCCTTTACACTGCTTGTGTGATCGGGATATTCATTTAGCTTAAAAGGGAAAAAAAAAGAGATTGAGACCATGCTGCTCATTGAAACGAGGGGAACTTGTGCAGACAAACTGAACGATCCAGACTTGTTCCTGGTTCCTGCAGTGGCTGAATGAAGCAGAGAGGAAATTGACTTTCTTTTTTCCAAGTGCTCTTTGAAAATCGAACACACGAAAAGAATGGCTCTTGTAACAGCCAACTCTTCTCTGCTTCATCTTCTCTTTTTTTCTGCTCAACCCTGTGCTCTATAAGAGAAACATGAGCCCTAGGTCTGTGTTAAAATTTAGCCATTCTTGTATGTGTCAGGCAGAAAACAACTCCAAAACAATATTTTAAACCTAAGAAGCACAACAATTTTTTCTTTTTGTCTCATTTCCACTAGGTTACACTGACAAAAGGACTGCTACTTAGAAGCCTTTCTGCAGGCAGGCACTCAGAGAGGTTACTGTCTCAGCAGCTGATTTTAACTTAAGTGCATATTGAAGGAAACAGGGAAAGGAACATTGCTGTGTGATTACTGCTTTGACAGTGCACCACCAAAAGCAGGGAAAGGGAGACTTGTCATACTTCTGAGAATACTGACCTCATGCACAGGTATGCCTTAATTTAGCAAGAGATGCATATATTTATATTATTTTCAGTCAGATCAACAACAGGATTGGTCACTGACCATTATAAAATTGCCTGATTTCTTTTTCACTTCTGTTCCATGGAAGACAATTGCAAGTCACGGTGCTGCCCAGGCACTCCAGTGAGTTAAGGTCATCATCTTAGCTGCAAGACAGGGCCAGTTCCACAGGCAGGATAGCTGCATTACTGCACTGCTGCAGAGAAGCTAATTAACCCAGGTTAAGAGGAAATCAGCTCCATACCACCATGCCTAAAATGTTCCCAGACCTGACTCACTTATGCACAGCTCAGAGTTCCCTGAAGTTTGTCTCTTATAGACATATCTACATTTGAGTCTCAAAAACCTTGTGACTCAATTTTGAAATTAAACAACTGTTGAACATAGGTGGCAGTTTGGGTCTGATAATTCCAAAATAACTTTGACTGTTTCCCATGGATTTGAAGACCAATCAACAGAGTGTGTATGTATTCATAAACACAGATATTCATCTATAGAAATTGTCTCATTGATGTTCCTTTGGAGTATTTTTTGACAGAAAGCCCAGGAAACTTTATTCTTCGATAAGGAAAGAACCAACTCTTAAGCACTGATTGTTATGAGGTTTATTTCCCTGAGACAAGAAAATATGGACCTACACAGAAAATTTACTGAGAGTTCTGTAGAGACATATTCTGCTCTCAGCTTCATCCTCTTAAGTCAAATTTACTATCCTTTATTTCTCACTCGCCTTCCAAATTTGAAGATATCATTAAAGAAAAACAAGCATTATTGCTGGGTGTATGGAAATTCAGGCTTACAAAAAATGGCACAGAAGAGAACAAACTGGTGTCTGACATGCCAACTTGAATGCTAAGGTTTGGTTCAGCAGGGGACCACTGTTTTTTTCAGCAGTCGTGTGTATCTGGCACAAGCAGTTCTGTCCCTGACAGCCAAATAGATGAAGCAGATGACAGATTTTGAAAGTGCTATACCTAGAAAACTACATCCGGTTTATCATGTGTAAATGTGGTACATTTGGTTGTTGAAATATAATCTGTGTCTTCTTTTACAGATAAGTAGGTGCTGGGTTTAGTCTGTTGTGTTTTTGAGGACATGATCATTGTAAGTGAATTGCTGCTGTCAAGAAGCTGTTTTTAGGGGGTTTGCCCTAATTACATAATGCAGAGTCCTGGGATGAAAAGGTTAAGCTGTTTCAGTGTACCCTATCCGTAACGTGCCACATTGTCCAGACAAATTCTGTTCTTTGTTCTCCAGCTATGGCTGTGCGGAGCTGGAAATATGTCCTGAACATACACTAGATGGCAGGCGGGTCAGGGGGCTGGAAGCGAGCCTTGCCCATTGATCACACAGCCCTCTCTAGTGCCTCCAAAAGATCAATTGGTCTTCCCCAGGCCTCTACAAAGCACATTTGGCTGGCTGTACTGGATATGAGTATGCAGTCAGCGGACTAGAAGCTGATGTAGCCCTCTGCCCACAGGATGCTAGGCCATGTTGTTTCTGACAGATTTCCTTTTGCCTTTTAACCGACAAGGAGAAGATGCCCGATCAGTAACAGCTCGATCAGTAGCAGCTGTTGTTGAGAATAAGGCTTGTGTTAGAGAAGTGGATGTGTTAAAGAAGTGCTGTCAGCACCTGAGGCAGGCTCTGATGACTTGTCTTCAACAGCAGACTCCTGTATTTGCCCTGCAGGAGATGATGGCAGCTTGTCGCAAATTTTTTGTAGCAGAACATCTTTCCAATGCTCTGTGATGCCCCAGGATGAAAGATGCCCTCAACGTTGCCCTTAAAGTGGTGATCTCATTGCAATGCCAGTCTGTACAGCCTTGAATACATTATTGCTTACTAGAGGATCCTTTGGGAGCTGTCGTGACACAAGGTCAAATTCAGCCCTCATGTAAACCTGTGGTGCTCGCTTGACCCACAGCTCTGTCACTGTAACAGAAATGCTGTCAGCTTTCACCTCTCCTGATGTCCTTGAGGAAAGGGTGGATTTGAAAGGAGATGTCACATCACTATCAGATTATGCTAATGTCATAGGTGAGTCTCACAGGGCTCTAAGAATGAACCACATTTTAAAATAGTCTCTCCTGTAGTTCTGTGTTTTTCCATTAATGGTAGTTGTAGGAAAGCCATGAGTGGCCATCAATTGCTTTTCCTGTATCAGACAAGAAGTTTCTTCAGTGTTTAGTTGCAGTCAGATGCATTTAGGATTCCTGCTCTGGTGTGAGAATTTCTGAACTGGTGCACCTCTTCTGATTTTAATGATCAAGTATTCTTCAGATTTTAAGGACACAGCTATTCTACAGAGAGATTCACGCTAATATAATTATTGGTACAGATAAAACAAGTCTCTACTGAGGATCTTAGGTAGTTTCTTATATCTGTTTCAGGGCTCAAGTACTTCCATAGAAGCAAGGCAATTTTTATTGCCAGTTCATCTAAACCTAATCAGCACATCTCTGGATAACAAATGGTGGAAAACATGGGGTTTTTTCTACACTCCTCTAAACTACTGCTGCTTGTGGCTCTGTATCAGTTGAGAATTATGAAAAAAGTAAATGCTTATGTAGTTTCAATTGCCTTACTGAGTAGTGAAATAGTTGGGACTCTTCAGAGTAGAAAATAAACCTATATATTTTAGTATTTAGAGAATGCAGTAGTTAAAACAGTAACCAAAAAGAAAAAAAAAAAAGGGAGTCAGGTTAGATAGTTCCCAATCTAACTATCTGACACTTCCTAGAGTAAAGTACATTTCCTCTAATAGGACAGGAATGAGCAAATACTACACACAAACACATTTGTCTTTTCTTCTTCTTTTCTTCTTTTTGAGTCACTGAGGAACCACTCACTTGTTGCAGTGTGATTTTCAGGGTATGGTTTAACCCAGCACACCCCTGCCTTTTCCCTTGTTCTTGGTCCAACCCAGATGTGGCAATCTCTCCCTTGCTCAATTCATACGTCACTTCCCCTAACTCTCCTTTCATGCTTTGCCATCATTGGACAGTGACCCTGACCCCTACCCCTTCTGCTTTCTGTGTGCATAAAAGCCTTCGCCACGTGGGCAAGGATTGTCTTGGAATCCACCATGAGCTGAATAAAACATCTATGTTCAACTCCCAAGACCCGGGCTGCTGTTCTATCTGTCCCTGTGCCGAGGCATCGATAACTGGGACCCGCAGAGCTCATAAGGGGGCATGTTGCTTTCCACTCCATGCCGCATCACCTGCTGCAGCCTGGGGCGCAGAAGTACCCCAGGATTTCGTAGCACTCACTAGAAAACTAGGAAACATTTCAGACCAGGAAAATGAGAAAAGAGCAATAGAGACTTGGCAGAGTGAATAGGCAGGTGTATTCATCCAGACATGAACACTGAGAGGCTCCTTCCCTGAGCAGCAGCCAGTCCCAAAGGAAGGCTAAGAAACCCTTCCTCCTGCAAATGTGGTTTGAGACAAGTTACATGAAGACAACAGAAGGAAACATCAGGTCACAACCAGACAAATGAAAATATGGAGCTAATAACTGACCATATTTTGAGATCTCCTTCATATACATGCAGTCGCAGCATTTATTTGTAGCAAAGCCCCCTGGAGCTGGTATTACTAGTTGAAGTAAATGTGAAGTAAAAAATTAAGTTTCTTGCATTTGTTCTTTGCTTCTCTTTACTTGGTCTCTTTTAGTTGCTGGAGACATAGATCTACAAAGTAAGATAACAAATTAAAAATAGCAAATTGAAATTAGGCAGTATATTATATAACTTTTTAATGCATATTTTTCCAGGAAAGTAACTTTCTTAAAGGTAAAATGTGTTTGGAATATAATTTAGAGACCCAGGCCAACACCAACTCTGTCTGTGGGAGGCTGCCTTTGTGAGAGGAAATTTACATTTAGCTTTTGGCAAGTGTGTTAGTTTGACATTAGCACATACATCTCCTAAAGGGAAATCTGTATTAGTATAGAGACACCGGATGAAGCTCTGCTACTGCGATTCATGGCACTTTACCCAGGATTGCAGGAAGGAGTTACACACAAACCTTATGAGTTTAAGAATTTCTGGTTATGTTGACCATAACCCATGAGTTTGGTAATGGACCTACCAGAAGAAAACAGGGTCACAAATAGATTATCTTGTTGTCCAGCACCTCTGCTAAATCACACAATTCCTCCTTTTCCTAGGTGTTAGGGTGGTCTTTGGTTTTGGTTTGGTCTTCTTTTTAAATTTTTACTTTTGTACTGATCTGTCCTCCTTTCCCCTCTTCCTCCCTGCAGTGATCTTCAGTCTTGTTTCTACTCTCCATCCAAAACTTGTCAAAACCATATATGGTGAGACAGACATTTTTTAAAATTAAGTGTTTATTTACTGCTGTTTTGGAAAGCATTTTGTGGAGGTGAGGAGTGAGGATTATGTGGTGATGAGTATTTGAACTGGTTACAGCAAGGAAGTATAATGCAAAGGAAGAAGGTTATGGTTATAAGCTGCTGGGTGTTGTTCAACACATCAGTGACATTTTGAAATATCTGGTTTAGAATTATTTGAGCCTATATTCTGAGGGCCTGTAATTGAGTTTTACTTCTTGGGAGCTCACAGAGGTTCAGACAGTGGTTTACAAAATATACACAGAGATCAAGTGGTTTGAAATTCAGACTGATTTTCTATCTTCTCTTTTTTTTCTTTTTTTTTTTTTTAATGTGGCAAAAAGGAATAAACTCTCAAAGCACTTTCATCCAAGGCCAGTTCCTGCCAGCAAGGGAAATTTAATCCACTCAAACCACCAAATCATTGAGTACATTTATTCATTAAAGTAATCAATCAGTGGAAGTAGGTTTTTCTTTTTATCTATTAAATGGCAAAAATGATGAGTTCATAAAAATGTCAAGAAATTTTCATCTCTGCTATCTCTTTTCTAAGGTCAGCTGTCTTCAAACATATTATCCCATTTGTGGGAATCTTACTTATTCTGTCTTTCTTGTAGAAAGCTGAGCATTGAGTATTACACAGAGATTAAAATTGAGTAGAAACTATAGAAAATGTCAAACATAGCAGAAATCATGACACTTGCTCTTTTGACTAGGCACAAAAGCATCAACAGCTGTTAATTTTTGAAGCTAGTACTCTGGCAGTGTTACATTAATGCATCAGTCACAGCAACTTCTTGTTTCCATTTTTGCTAGCATCTACAAGTTTGTCAAGATCTATCGTCTCTTTCCCTTGTGCAGTTGGCTTCTTTTATTTTGACAAATGGATCCATGCCAAGAAGTTATGTATGTGCCTTGCACATCATCATTTAGAAGCAGGAGACAGCGTCGGGATTATCATTTTTCTCTACCATTTATAATGCAGTCTGCTTCTTTGAGATCTTTCAGTGGAAAAGACCGGGTGAATAAAATCATCAACTGTCCATTTGCCATGGGAAATAAAATTAGATGCACCGTTTGCCTGACTCACTCCAAACCTAGGAATTAAGCTCCTTTTATTTTGGAAAAGACAAAGTGGCTCCCAGGTTTGTCTTTGAGCTCTTGTTCATTTAGGAAAGGAGGAATATAAAGTGGCCAACTGCATCATGATATCAGTGTCTTACATCTGTAGACAGTCCTTTAAAACAGACTAACCCAAATTTATGAAACACTCTTTAAGACCTCTGAGTGAGAGACCTTACAATTATTATAATGATTCTAAACCTAAAAAATGTTGCTACAGGTAAGGAAGAGATGAAATAAAAGGCATTGCCAATATTTTGAGTGAGTTAGCAATTTCTTAGGTGGCGTTTCCAGATCTTCCCAGGAAGATAGGGGACCGTGAGCCATGCCTGAAACTCCAGAGGAGGAAGGATATTCCCAGGTAATTTCCTGAAGTAAAATTCTGTCCTGAAATGTGTTGTTACCAAACCATTAGCTTGTTACTATTGAATTTGGTGATGGGTTTAATGCTGTGAGTGTGAAAAAGAGATGCTGATCTTCCTCAGTAGTGTCAGGAATATCTGCTACCTCCCTCAGTAACGCAGCTGCATCTGTGGCCAATTGACAGAGGAAATTGATTGACAGCAGCCCTGAAGTGTGGACTAATTAAATATATCATAAGTAGGTTGCAGTGAACACAAATCAGCTTGACCCAAAAAATTTTGGTTCCCAGATGTCAGCAAGATTTTCTGTTTAGCTTTGTAATATGGTCAGGGTCCAGAAGCAGTCTCTAAATAACAGGGGCATCTTTGATGCCAATTCTTACTCCTCACAGTTTTTAAGTTGACTAACAAATATCCATGGAGCAAGCAGACTCTAAAGGGCAGCCAAAGGCCTGTTTGTGTGGAGAAATCAGCATGGGGTAAGGTAAGATGAAAACTGAGGGTACAGAAGCTGTCTGCACTCATTCTTCACAGGGAGAATAGTGAGCCCTCAGGGTGTGCTCAGATGGCCCCTGCCAGTGCTTGCTGAGGTAGTTAAAGGGGTCACTGTCCCTGGGTGTCTGCTTTGTCCTTTTGCTGGAGATTATGACCCTTATGCCGGTGGAGATGGAAAGGAGCTCATGGCCACCCTTCCACCATCCTCTTTCAAAGCCTGCTGTGTTCATTGAAATTAGCCATGAAGACTGATTGGTGTTTATGAGCTGAGCTGCTGTTGATGGAGGCTGAAGAACTGAACCACGCTTGGGTTTGCTGCCCCAGCTAAGGGAATAGAACTGCTCTCAGAAGCATGGGGCATGTGCCGTAACGACATAAAAGTTTTAAGGGCAACCCTTTGTGAATGTAGATATCATGTATTTAATGATTAAAAGGCTCTACACAGTGGATCAGGGCAGAATAGCTGGTGGCTTGTATGTTTCCAGATTATGGTCTTGCACTAACTTCTTGGGCATATCAAAACATAACTCTGCAAATTTCAGGTATTCAAAGACAGTAAACCTCTTTCTTTTGGGGCAGAGCAATACCATATTATTTAGTTATTTCACTAGAATTTGTCAGTCCTTGTATACTGGATGACATTAAACAGAGCACAACTTTGCCTGAGTAAGGAAGTGCAGCTACAATGCAGCAGCTATCATTATCCCTAACTGGAATGACAAAACCTGTTCAGATCCTGCTGCCATTTCCTTATATGTCTACTGCATGCACTGCAAATCAATTTTTCTTGAAATTTTGATGTGTTGTACGACTCTTAATACATATCCTAGGCCTTGGGACTGGGCTGTATCAGCTTTCTACAGAGATGCAGTATTTAAGTAAAGAGGGCAAAGAGGCTGAGATGCGATCTTAGAGAGAGTCTATGCAACTTGGAGATCAGTAGTCAGTGTGTAATAGTTCCTTGAACACTCAGCAGAGAGCTAACAGAATAATTGCTTTGCATTTTGGAAGGAATTCAGGTATCTTAAAGGCATGCAGAAAACACAGTTTGTCTCAAGCTACTGAAGTTTGGGCTCACAGCCGTAGCATCTTAGCCTATGGGCTAGAAATAACCAATCTTTACTACCCATCAGAAATATCTATAGATGAATGATCATTAAAAATATTGTGAATACCACTTCATGCTTGCTGACTAAGCTTATCTTCTGCTCATTGGCAAAATGACCAATTTTGGGATAAATAGGCTATACACAGAAAAGATTGATATATATGCCACATGATTTAGCTCAGTTGGTTGGAACAATGTCAAGGTTTTGGGTTCTATCTCTGTATAGCCCAATCAGTTAAGAGCTGGACTTGATGATCCTTCTGTGTTTTTTCCAGCTCGGAATATTCTGTGGTATGCTGGCTGTAACACATCTTTCTCTTCTGGATCCAATCTTTGGCTCTGTGTAAATGAACATACCCAGTAGCAGGAATAATTCACAAAGTTGAATCTAACAATATACCATGCAACAAATACTAAGGTGGTCTGCTTTAGCAACCCCTTCAGCACGGAAACTTTCCTGACAAAGTTCCATCTGCATTTGGCTGTGTCTAGTCAAGGGAGAAGAGTTCAGGAACTTCAGGCAGATCTTTTGCAACAGGTTTCCTTATGATAAAAAAATACCATGTCCTCATACAAATGGTTTTATGGACAACATGAAAGGCAGCTGGGTCAATATTGGTAATAAAGAGGAGAAACTTGGAGACCTGCAGCTCTTCCATGCACCATTGCTCACACCGAAGAGCAGATGTTTGCTATTTGGCATGTACAGTTACTTTGCTGTAATGGAGGCACCCAGCTCTGCTCAGCAGAGTTATTTTTCCTCTGATACTGATGCCAAAAGCTCAGTTCTAACATATCAGGTCACTGTTTGTTTGAGAAGCAAGTACATGAAGGAGTCCTTGGATTTGCAGAATGTTTTGTCTATTTTTATGTCACAGTTTTTCTTGCTTCTGCTGCACTTTATAACATCTGGATTCTGTATGGGCAATGGAGCACATCTTGGTTCTGTCCTATGCTCTCTGCCTTGGAGCAATAAGTGCTGCTGGTCAAAAGGCTCTCCTTTTGCGGTTCTACTGAAGCGGGAATGCAAGTGGAAAACAGGTGGAAGAAAATTATCAGTGCTACTCAAAAACGTTCCTGTCCTATTCCAATACTTGGACTTGAGTTTCCTTCTTGAAACTACCATATCAACTGAAAATGCTTAGTAATTTATTCAGAATCCTAAGGAAAGGGAAATCCTATGAAAACACACCATTCCAGGCCCAAATGGACTTCCATTCTTTACAAGGGGAGTTTTACCACCAGTTCAAATGAGAGTGCTTGGGTTAAGGCTTCTGCAGCCATTGATCCTTCCTATTTTCATTCATATGATAACAAAACCGCACTAAAACAGAAGGGAAGAAGTACTTAGAGCTCTGAGGAAGCACAGGGCAGATCCTGCACAGGGTAACTAAATCAGCCCAGTTCCACTGTAGCCAGTGATGTATCCTGTATTCACTGAAGTTACCTCCCCAAGGCTCAGGCTGACAGTGTTTGAACATATCATTGTTCCATAGGCTGCTGCTCTGTCTGTACATCTGGGTGGGGTAGAAATCAGAGGGCAAATGCAGTCTTCGGGCAACACTTCCAAAGTGTTATATTTTGTATTAAAAAATGTAAATTATTTTCAGACTGACTTTAGTTCACATCTCACAGCCTAGTTTTACAGAGATGTGTAACTGCAGCTGGACACTGCTTGTAGTAGTTAAACTTCATGGTTGTTGTGAGGGTCCAGTCACTTGGAGGGCTTGCAAATGCAGCTGCTTGGTCTTTGCAGCCACACCTGAGTCATGCTGGCTTTCACTCATCTGCTTAACCTCACAGAAGAGAGGCAGAAACTTTTCATCTGGCCTGACCTCTCAGATAGGCACAAATATGCTCATGTGTTTATAGCTGCAAATAATTAGCATATGTTAAAAACAAACAAAATAGAAGCAAACATTAAGTGGAGACAGAGGATGTGAAGCACGTAAGCATGCTGGGGGTAAGGCCCAGTTTCCAGAGGCTGCTGACAATTGCCTCGTGCCATAGGGAGAGCTGTTGCTTTCCATAATGCATGGAGCCAATTATACCAGTGTCTTGACAGAGGGGAAGGGGGAGAAGGGGAGAAATCTTTTCACTGACCCTGACAGACAACAAACTTCTACCCTGAAGCCTGATGTCTGATTAGTTTTTCAGATTTTTTACTGAAAGGCTGTTAAGTAATAAAATAGTTTATTCCTAAGACCAATACTATTTCATTTACCAATATACCATTTGATGTATTCCTCTTTGTTTTTTCTGACATCAACTTAAATACCTGTTCTTCCCCTTCTGAAGATGTGGAATTGCTAACTGACAAGTCCAGTTAGTGAGAGCTGAGTCAGTAATACCTCCAGAGATTGAGGGCGGAGAATATTTATAAGCAATTTAATGTTTTAGAGTACTTTTCATAAAGAAAAAAATCTAACAGTTAGGTACTAATATAAAATGAACAAAATAGTATACTACTAAAAGGTCAGGTTTATGTAATATGTTTTGCACTCTAACCACTCAAAGAAAAAAGTATTTGATTTCACTCTGAACTTTATGCCTTTGATAAATTTAAGTTTATTATTGTATTTAAGCCATTTTATGTCCTCAGTGGGAGTTAAGGCACTCAGCACTTGCAGAATTGAGGTAAGGATGTGAGCAGTAATTTGACCACTCTTGAATTGTATTGCCCAACATCTGAGAAGGATCAGGAAGACAATCCTTAGCCCTGAGCATTATATACAAATGAAATAGGGGTTATCTGGGGGCAGCATAATTCATTAAATGTTCCTTCTAAATGTAAAACACCAAATTCCCTTGACACAGTCAGCCTTTCTATCTGCAGTCTAGTTGTGACATAAAAAAAGATATTACAGTAAGAGTAAACTGAAATTCAGAAAAGCCCAGAAGTTCACTGTTAAAGCTCGTTCTATCTTCTCATTACATCTTTTAACAACAGACAGAAAAAACATTATAGGTATCACAGTCCTCTGAAAAAATCTCTGATTTTAGAAGATGGGACTAGATTCTTAGGTGCCATCAATCAGGAGATTTCCATTAATTGTAATCCAATTACCCTGTAGCTCTATCAGCTGAGGAGAGGAGCTGATGATCCAGGAGTTGCAACAGAAAAGCATCCATCTGTAGCTTCATCTTCTCCTCATACATCTCTCTCTTCTACTTCAGGCCAGTCTGGGCCTGATCAGATCAGATTTTTATGAAGAATGCATAGAATTACACTGGGGCAAAAAACCCCATTTATTGCAAGGGAAGATGTAAGGTGACCAGACCAAAATTCAAAAAAATCTCATAACTGTAACTGTACTATAAGACATGTACATCACCCCATTACACAGACTGTGTGCTCTTACCTTTGATATTTTTATTCTAACACCAAACCCTCTTGTGGAACAAGGAAGGGTTAGTTGCCCAGTTTGGCCAAACAGGACACAACAGGGTAAGTAAGTGGTTTGCTTAAGGCTACCCAGGGAAACATATCAGAAGAGCATGAGTCCTTCTCACGCTGGGCTAATGCCACGGTCCCCAGACCACTTCTGCCTGCCGAGGTCTCCGTCTGTTATTTAATTAATACAGAGGCTATCGATAATCTTTGGAAAGTCGGTTATTTATGCTCCAGCTTAACCAACACAGAAAAGTGGAAATGTCTGTCTTGTGAGCTGACAAATGGAGAGTGTTATGTAAAGGCAATTGATTTTAAATTTGCTGTTGCCACACCATTAACAGGAGAGCAACCCAAAGGCTGGGATGATTCAAAGGCGCTCCCCTTGGCTCCACCAGCACTGCCCAGTGCCCTGCTCGTACTCGGCGTCATGTGGGAGAGAGGCAGACAAGTAACCAGGCTGGTCCCCCTTCATTGTACAGCCCCATCTGTGCTCACAAAGCTGGCACGAAGTCTCAGGGTCTGAACGAAGGTACTGCTGACCGCAGTGGATATTCAGTTATGCCAAGTGACATTTGCTTTCAGTTCAAATTGCCAACAAATACGAAGGAGAGTTCAAGAAGTCTTGGACAACAGTTTTGTAGGATTTACCCTAAATTAGACTATAAAAATATATAAAAATTTGTTGAGAAAAGGGAATGGAAAAACCTTAAAAAGAAGCATTTATGTTTCCTTTTCCAGAATTATGTTTTAAAATTTCCTCATGGAAATGCTGCTGATTCATGTATTTTAAAAATACTCTCTTCCTGTTCAGCCTCTCCCAGAGTAGGTCAGTCCTGATTGACTGTCCACTGAAGTAGATATTTGTATTTCCTCATGTTTGCATTAATCTCAATACATCTAGGGTCTCTCTAAAACTTTAGAATACTTTTTAACTACAGATATTTTTAAGTCCTTTAAGAGAGTATATACTAAAAATGATCTTACAAGTGGGTAGTAGAAAGATTTTGCTCCTTATTGTCTGTGACCATGCAGAATTGCAAAGGAGACAGTGAAAGAAATAGGTGAATCTGGCAACTTACTGGCTTTTTATTACCTTAATACTGTGAGATGGGGAACAGGCAAAAGCATGCCTTTTTCTGTGTGATTCCTGTTTTATTCAAAATCCATGAGGGCTTACCTTAAAAATATATGATGCTATTGAGTTCAGCAAGCTGCATGATTTATTCAACTGGGCTCACCATTTCTTCCTGTCAGTTATATGTGATCAGTTATTGAAAGTGTCTATCACTCATTATATATTTATTTTTTGGAGTTTAGAGACAGTCTTTAAAAGATTTCACACAGGGGTATTAGGGCCTCAAGAGCTGACTATTAGCTAGTCAGTGAAATAAGTGTTTTGGGACACATAATCAATTGTTACAAGTCCTTGTAAACTTCATGCTTCCAATTTACCTCAGCCCTGAGAATCTGTCCTGTTATCACTGACCTTGTACCTGGCCATTTTTGGTGCAGTTTCGCTTTGGCACCGTGCAGTGTGGCTGAGACATTTTCCTAGAAAAAATGCAAACTGTTATACACAATCTCATGTCAGGTATTCTGTACCTCAGGTTGGTGGAACAAAGCATGTTATTTCCACTTAGTGGGAAGAAACCGACATTGTTATTTCTACTGCTCTAGTGTCAGGGCTTTTTATTTCCATCACAGTGATTGTACAGGCTCTCATAACCAATAAGCCAACATCCACCCTGCCAAAAAAAAAAAAAAAACCAAAAAAAATTTTTGTTGGTCAGAAGCACATTAGAGCACACAAAAGAAAACTGACTTAGGCTGCAGATAGAAAGGAAATTATTCTCCTGAGAGTAGGGCGGAATTTGACTAAAAAATTACGTTTTTCTGACAGAGGGACAAGCTCTGGATCATTTTCATATACATGCCGAGGGCATGTATAGATTCCTAAATTCAAAAAGAGTAAAGAAAACATTAACTACTTGCTTGTGGTTTTGTAAAATAAATGCAGTTCAGGTTTAAAGCTTCTGGATACAAGTGGTCAGATCTAAAGGGCCCAGATACACCATATGAGACAAAAAAATGTCATATCTCTCCAGAGCAGTGTAAGTTCTTAGAGAATTTCCTCTGAATAAAAGACACAGAATCACTTCTCAAAATTTTCTGCAATGAGAAAAACCTTCAGGGTGAAATTGTGGCTCCCTGGAAACTTTGTCACAGAGTTGATGTGAACTAGTTCACTGTGAATGCTGGCTGTGCCTCATTCCCAGATTGCTCTTCCCACTTTTCAACCTCAACTGCCCTCAGTCTTCAGCCCTCTGAGTGACCTTTTCTTACAGCACAGCATAGTGCTCTGACCTACTCCAGCTCCCAACAACAGGCTTTCTGTTGAACAGCATGAGAACCTGGGCCAGGACAAGATGGCTTAGATTTTATAAGGATTGTGGACTACAGAGACGTTGCCCTTGAATACACAGGAAGCTTGATTCTTGGGTTGGTGGAAATCTACAATAGCTCACGAATGTAAATAGAACAAGATGCATTTGTCTTAGATGAGTGTACAATCTGTAGGTTCTGAGTCTACGCACAATTTGTTTGCTGTGTTGAGAAATAAAATATCTTGATTTTATTCCTTATCAGTAGAAAAAATATGTTTTTGCTATCCACAAAACTAAGACTGACTCACATTTATATGGCTTCAGTAACATGATGTATTTTTAAGTGATGGAAGCTTCACGAGTGAAACTAAAAGATGCTTTTAGGTGAAATTAATGATTCTGTTATTTGCAAACATAATGATCTCAGTTCAAAAAATTAGCACAAACTGTGTGCAGAAATATGAAAATGAGCGCTTGAACAGAAATGATCACCATACACCTTGGAGCGTGCATGTTAGTGCTCTTAACAGTGTTGTTTTTTTCATGAAGATGTACTGAATAATTATGGTCTGTGACTTAGACTTCACTTCTTATATTCACAATATAAGAATATCAGATATATAATTTTGAAAAGCATAGAAATTTTTATGAAATTTATTTACTTAATAGAGAATTTTACCAATAATTATTTTTTTTCATGTCATCACAGCCCTTAAATTTGAGGTTGACATCAGCATATGTGCTGTTTATTACTATATGTTGGGGGACAGTTTCAAAAAGTCTGCTACAAGTGCCTGCAAAAAATAGTAATATTAATTTTAACCCATAATAAACTGTTCTCACTGGTACCAGCCAACATCCGCTTAGTTACTGCTCTATATCCTTAACCAGCGACATTGGAGGTGTGCCCATCCTGAACCCTGTTTCTCAGAGGGTCTGAGGATGGGGAGTTGGACAAGATTTCAGCCCAGTCTGAGATCTCAGATCCCGCATCTGGATCTTTATCAGGGAGCAAGAGCAGTAGCAGGTGGCGGGAAAATGCTGGGCACGCTCCCGCTGGAAGCACGGCACGGCAGAGCTGTGGATGCGGTTCCCGCCGGGGCGCCGGTGCCGCACGGTCCCTGCAGCGCCGGCTGAGGTCACTGTGGCTCCGCACCTCCCGTTGCTTTTGGAGCAGCTTTTTGCTGCTGGAAGAAAGGATACGGCAACAGCTTTCTATTTTTTTTTTCTCCCAGCACATATAGTTTCTAAAAATGGGGACTAACTGATGGTTGTAATTTTGATGGAGATTTACCTGTAGGCAAGGTGGCAATCAAACCCACACTATTAACGGAAGGCTTATTGAGTTAATGAATATAATTGTCAACTCTGCAAACTGATTCAGTCTGTCTAACAATCTATCAGTTTGTCTTTCCTCTTGGAGTTGTTCCCATTTATATCTTGCTCTATGGTGCTAAAATCCCCAGAAATAGAATATTGTTTGAGGGAGGATTGATGGATGCTTGGGAAAGAAAAGGGGATCTGCTATACCAGGTAGCTGAATTTATCACTGTTCAATTAAACACAATAAATTTGGACTAGACAGCTGAAATAGTAGGTAATATTAACTTTTGGTTTTATCATACAGCTGGTCTGCATGAAATTCAGGTCCTTTATTCATTAGACTAAGTCTGCAAAGGACTCATCCTGAACTTAAATGACTTATGGTCTGATGAATGAAACAGTGTACAGGAAGCATTGCATATAGATATCAGAGACTGATGCTCTAAAGTAAGATCAAAATGTTCTGTGGAGCAGGGATGAGATAAGGAGATGTGAGAAAACAAAAAATGCTTTCTGCGAGTCTGAATTTCAGGCTTGGCAAGCCTGCAGCCCACCAACCTAGAATGAACCACAAAGCCACCACTGGATCTGCAGTAGATTTCCTTCCATACAGGGAACCCCACAGGCCTGTAAAGAAAGGCTTTCCATCCTCCCCATCAGTTCAGAGAGAAAAGAGTGATATATTAGAAGATGAAGACTAAACTACTGAATAGTCAGAAAAGCTTAATTCACAGCTCAAGTCAGGGACAAATCCAATTCAGAAGAGCCCTGTACAGATCACACATTGCCTTTCTAGAAGCAGTTGCTATAAATGACCTTTTTCAGATGTATCAGAAGAAGTGTACATTCAGCTTCTGATAGAGGAAGCATATTCTGCTTCTTCAGAGCTTGAACCAGTCCTCAGAGCTGCCATCACTGAAGAGGTGAGGGGCAGACTACAACAAGAGAGTTGCCTGCCTTTCCCCTGGGGTCACTCATAAGAAAACAACAACGAGATGACGCTCCACGTCTTTGACGAACACTGTAAAGCAGTGTGGAACAATAATACCTGCCTTTTACAGTGGAAAAAAAAAACCCTGTATTTGCAGAGGAGCCACTTTTGAACTCTGCTAGTGAAAGTAAGGAGCAAGAACCCACAGAGAGAGATCAGAATTACTCCCCAAGGCCAGAGCCTCTCTCTTTGGAGCAAAATAAGAGACGTCCTCCATGTGCTCCAAGGGAAAGGTCAGGTGGAATCAGATTGCCCCAGCTCTACCTGTCTGTCTGTGAGTGAGGCTTTTGTATCTCTAATAGCAGGGACAGAGTCAGGCCTAGGTAGTCCATAGCTGTGTTTTATTAGAGGACACGAGGCTGTGGCATGGGCCTGATCTAGCTTAACTCATGGAAAGAAACACAAATTGCCTAAGTGAGGGGCAAAAGGCCACATAATTATATATTTTTAAGAAAGAAGTTGTCAGACTTAGGTAAGTCTCCTCATAAAGAGGTGATCAACTTTTCTGAAATCCATCTCATATACCTGTGTGTAGGTAATGCTGTGTTTTGCAGTCTTCCTTTCATCTGCAAGACTTTTTCTACATAAACATAATAATACAATAACTATCTGTCTTCTGACATGAATCTGTGTTCTTAAAGCCTTGCATGTAGCAGATGGAGAAAGATTTATAGCCCATATGCCCATTTGTCAGCTATTCCTTCATTAGCTCTCACATATTACTAATTTTATTTAATAAAAGAGTATTTTGCATGTCCTGTCATGCAAAATTGCAAGCATCTTTCCAACATAAAGAATCCTTCCCCTCCCAAATTTTCTTATGCTGTATCACTGTGTGTGTCAAAGCTAACAGCTGCTGAATACACATCATCTGTATAACTGTGAGTTTATCCTCATGTTAGTTGGATTAGACAGTAGGTTCCAGAGACTACACTGCTATTGAATACACTTACTTAAAATTTAACATGAAGTTTAATCAATAAAAATAACAACAATAAATTTTTCTCATTCTGCTTTTCTTATGCTGTAGAAATGCCTGAGTTTAGATGGCTTTCAGCTGTTCCTCAAGAGATACCTTTGTCATTTATTGAGCATTTTGTGGTTCACAAGAATTCCTATTACAATGTCACAACTTAAATTTGCCTTGCCTCAATGCTCTTGAAATGCCTCATCAGCTGATGGAAAAGGGAGTATCATTTGGTGCTTGCATGTAGGTGCCATCTAAATCAACAGTGTCTATGATCTATATGCATAGGCAAACACTAAAATCCCCTGAAAATAGAAAGAAATATGATTTAACAAAAGTGAAAAACCTCTATTTCAAAGAATAGAGTAGAACTGCTTGTTAGGAACTTCAGTGAATGAGTCAATATCTCTTGCTCAAAAATGAAATGTTAGCTAAAAGTTGAATTAACTGAGTAAGCCAACTAATTGAAGTCTTAATCGTGACCCGTAAAAATAATAGATTTGTTTGCTTTTTAAAATGTATTTTTATGCATATAAAGACTGTCTGATAGGCATTTTTCAAGAGGAGGCAAGAAGAAAGTAAGAATTTTATGTTCACTGTTCAGATCCTGTCTTGCCTGCCTGCCTGTAAGAACCAAAAAATTGTTTAAGCTATAACATCAGAAGAGTCAGGAGCAAAAAATATCAGGTTTTTAGGGGAGAAAGGGTTTTTAGCCATGACTGTTTAGATTTTTTTATTTTGTTTAATTTTAGTGTCTAAAAAGCATTTGGAAAGAGCATGTTTTTATTTAAAATTCAACATCCACAATACTTTCACATTATGGTGTGAAAGCTGCACTAGATGACTGATATCTTGGCAGATCTCCCAGGGGCTTAAGCTGTGCAGGATTTTACCCATTATTTTTAAAGCAAACAAGTACAGGGATAAAAACAAACAGAATAAAGATTCACCATTTCATTGTAATAAAGAAATAATAATAATAAAAAAATCTTTGGCGCATAAAGCTTTCACAGAAGGGGTTTTGATTGACCACTGGGTCAGGTTTGTTATCTGAAAATATCTGCCCTAAATATAATTCATAAATAAAAGGGCGTTTTGTGTGGTGGTGGTAATTTTTTTTTTACTTATTACTTTGACAGAGACTTACCCTCCATTTTACCTGAAGGACTTACTAAAATTCACAATCTGAAATACCAGCTCAAATTCAGACACATGGATGAACACATGGCAGACTGTTTCTTACTGGAAATGGCAAGAAATATTTCCACTTACTTTTAATACTTATTTAGTGATTTTTATGCAGCACCAGTAACACCATTATCTCAGCACTGACAGAATGATATAAACTGTAAAATATCTTCTTTAAGACATTTAAACCTTTGCTGGATAAAATGCTAGTAAATGTGATATTAATTAAGAAATAATCCTGCACAATAGTAAAAGACGTTAGCTCCTTATGAGTAAAAGGAGTTCCTCCATTTTTTATATTTTTAAATCTGTGGTAGGCATAAGATAATGTTCTTAATTTGTTACTTTTTAGTAGAAGATCAAAGCGCATTATAAATTTAACCTTGATTTGAACAATACATTTCCTTCATATTCTCTAGGCCTGGGGTTTTTTGAAATCATCAACTTTTGGGTGGGTGTGTAAGGCAATATGTGCTCCCTCTGTGCCCAAAAAGTAATGTAAGTAAATTTCCATGGTTGTAAAGTTAAGTGTTACCATTTTTAATCTTAGAATCTAGTGTGAAATGGTTGCCTTAACTTTCCAAATGTGCTCAGGTACTATGGTGATGGACAAAGCACAACAACGAAACTCATGAGGTCGTGTTAGAGAGAAGATTGTTCAGTACACGGGTGGCTGCTTTAATTTGCAGTCCCCCACTGTTCAGCAGCTCTGGGATCAGCTTTATGAAGACTTCCCATTCCTCTGCCATGCTAAGACATGTATTCAGGGAGCTTTATATTCACATACTCATTTCATGTTCCTGGAGGTGAGCTTATTGATTACTCACATACTTAAACATTCTTAACTTTAACAGCTTTGTTAAAATGGGGACTCATTCATTTACAGTCAGTCCCCATTTTATGCAACAGGGATATACATTTTTAGAAGGGAAAAAAAGGAATAAGCCAAAAAGTATATATGAGCTTAAAACAGGCTTTAGACAGATTTGAGGTGTTCCAGTACATGACTGAATCTAGCCCATAATGTTAAAACTGCTTTCCTTCCAAAACATGGGCAAACCCATTAATCACTGAGGGCAATAGCAACAGTGGCAGCATGTGGCAGACATTGGTAGTGAGAGAAAAATAGTCTGAGTAAATGCAATACTTTCTTCAACACTGCACACTACTTTAGCATAACTTATTTTGAAAGGTTAAAAGATGCAATTTTGAAGCAGCTAGTAAGTATGGTTTAGAATAACTTCTGGTCCATATTATGCCATTTTCTCTCAGTTTTAAAAATTTTAAAAAATAAATAATTTGACTCAACAAAGGTGAATTTCATCATACTATTACCACACATCTATTTTTTCAACTTTATAATGGTTCACAGGTTAACATTATATGAAATCACCTAATACTCTTCACAGAAATATTTCAGTCCAGTAATAAAGAGAAAAACCGATTTGAAAACAGAAAAAGGAACAGATGGATAAAACTGCAAATATTATTTCAGTTTAATCTATTTAATTACAGAAGCAGAAAGATTCTTTTAGGATTAGAATTTGCCAATGCTGAGGCTGATTTCTGTGCTCCAGATTACAGCCCTCAGAAAGGGCTATTTTGGACTAATTGCATCAAGTGGATGGACAGATAGAAAATTTATTTCTCTGAGAGTAGTTTTCTGG
>VXBC01010019.1:1099284-1230153 GCA_013399945.1 Ploceus nigricollis | reverse complement strand
ATTTTATTTTATTTTATTTTATTATTACTATTTGTTTGCAAACACTCATTCTAACCAAGCAGAATTTACTTACATCCTGCAGTGGGACAGTAAGCCCCCAAGAGATATGGGTTTACAGGAACCTCTTATGTCCCATTTTCCAGCTGTGGGAAAATGATTTTCAGGAAAGGGAAAATGACTTGTGTAAAATCACACAGTGAGATTAATGATACAGCCAAGCATAGAACATTTAGGCTGTGGTCAGATGATCACTAAGATTGGATTTATGCATTACTGGATCACCTGGCCATACAAATTTGGTGCAGGCAGGCATGCACTCCTGTTGATTATTCACAGCACATCAGAGAGTGCTTATGTCAGCTGGTGCCCTGAGATAGCCCCGAGTGCAGCGTATCCCATATGCCATTTGTTCTCATCTCTCAGATGTAGTTTGGGATGATGGCCTGTTGCACTGTGGTAGGAAAGTTAGCTTCTGCTTATGAGGCTGTTATTACCACGGGAAAAACCCTAGAAAGTGACCATGTCACAAGCAAGGCACTGCTTTAATGTCACAACATGTCAGGGCATCACAGTTCCAAGCTGCAGTAGGTGGCAACAATCTGTTGTTGGCTCTGCCCCTGGAAGTGCCCATTTCCTTCTACAAGCTGGTGCTGGAGGAGTGCAGATGTGATGCCCAGAGTATGGTGTTTCCTGCTGGGCTGCATGAGCAGAGAACAGAGGACAGAACTAATTGTTTTGCCAAACCTTTTCTCATTGCTGGTTCAATGGAGCACAGTAAGGCCAAAAAATGACAGGTTCCTGTTTCCTGAGGCATCTGGGTCGTGAGAAGAGCTATAACCACAACAGAAGATTACACTTAAAATATGGGGAGATCCAGAATATGAGGAGAGCTTCTGAAAGGAAGTGTTCCCAAACATGACCTTGTAGACGTTTCTCAGGAAGGTGCCCACCCAACCAGTGAACACTGAGGAGAAAGGGACTTAAACTTTCTGAGACGTGGCAGCTCTTGACTCTTAGCGTTTGGATTTGAATCAGTTTGGGCAAGATTGATTGCAACTTCAGCAAGACAATGCTGAAGTTCAGAATGCTCTTTGGAAGGGTCCCAGCTCATGATCTGAGTGAGCCATGCAGGAATTCAGAGTGAAAGTTGTTCAACTGAGTATGTATCCTCTTCCTCTGTCCTGTGAGCTGTCCTGATTGTTTATCAACACCTTGGGTCACTGCAATATGGTGCTGGAGTCATCTTCATCTGGTTTCAGAGACCTCATGAAGCTTGTGTTCTTTGTATTCCTCAGCTGATGCCCTGGAGACAGGACAGTATGCTGTCACGGTCATGTTATTTTTTGCTTCCAAAAATATCCCATGCCACACTTACTTCAGTTCATCCAGCTCAACCTAAACCAGAGATAAGACAGTAGAATTATAGACTAGTTTGGGTTAGAAGGGTCCATTAAAAGTGATATAGCCCACCCCCACCTCACACTCCAATAACCAGCAGCATCTTCAGCTAGTCCAGCTTGGCCTTCAGTATTTCCAGAGATGGGGCATCCACCACCTCTCTGGGCAAACGGTTCCAGGGCTTCACCAACCACATCACAAAAGAGTTCTTCCTTATATCTAATCTAAATTGACCCTCTTTTAATTTAAAACCATTAGTCCTTGTCCTGTTGGAACAGGCCCTACTGAAAAGTCTGTTTCCATGTTTCTCATAGGCTGCCTTTATGTACTGAAAGTCCAGAATAAGGTCTCCCTAGAACCTTCTTTCCTCCTAGCAGAACAAACTCGACTCTCTCAGCTTTTCCTCATAGGAGATGAAGGTGACTTGAGAAGACCTGTCTGATTAGGCTTTGAATCTTTAGGATTTACATAATCTGTTCTGGTGGCTCAACTGTGAGTTGGTAACCACCCGCTGAAAGATGGTAAATGACAACTGAGGACAGTAATGAATAGTTAGAGGTTGTAATATCTTGAAGGCTCCAATTACTGCCATTGCTACTCTGTGACTGTGCCTGAAGACAGAGTGTGGGAGTGACTCGACTCTGCCAGTGACTAAGCAATTAGCCCCAAAGGCAACATGGCACATTTCTCTGGGCCTCTATTTCCCATCTGTGGAAGCAGAGCAGTGCTGTGCATTCACTTTCACTTAGCACATTCTGCTTTGACACTAAGTGTGAGGATTCAACTTTAAACTGGGATTTCTGAAATGCATCATGAGGGAACTAGGCATCCTCTCAAATATAACTAAAACAGTAGTTAGAAATTACTGGAAATGGGCCCATGTCCTTGCAGTAACAACAGTTACACTTCATCTCCTTCATATTCTCTTTTTCATATAGAGAGAGCAGAAAGACCTTATTTCCCCGTATTAAGATCACATGGCAAACGTTTTCTTGGAGCAAAATGCCTGCTAAAACATTTTGGTTTATGTAAAGGCACAAAGTGGTATTACCTATGGGGCTTCGGGCTGCAGGGGCCTCCAGGCAAAATACTCTACATGCTGAAGAGGAAATGCAGTTACTGAAGTCAAGTTTATGTTTTTTAACCTATTTTTCTTGAGATAACTTTGTCAGATTGTCAAACAAACTCTCCAAAGGGATTTGAGTCACAACCACATTAAACTGGAATCCAATCTTGTTATGCTGGCCTCAGCGAGTGGATATTCCCTCTGAGCAAGCCTGCACTGTATTAAGCTGCCTTCTGTTTCTTCAACCTAAGCTGTGAATGTATAATCATATTTCCTTTTGAAAATGACTTGTTTTTCTTCATTACAGAAACAGGATTGATTTTCCTACAGAGTGTTACACTTGTCAAAGCAGCTATAATCAAATTTCAGTGTAATGTCCCTACACAAGTAATTCCCACAATTAAAACTGTAACCGTTCTGGATACCTGTTGGGTTAGATTCTAGCCTTCATGTGTATCTGGAATTGGTCCACTGAGAACATGGGCCAAATCCACAGCTTTGCAAATCAAAGTCACTGGAGCTGTTTCTGTGGGCACCAATTTTGGATATAACTGACTACCTTCAATGAAGTAAACAGAATCACTTATTAATACTGGTAAGACAAGAGGAAAAAATATAGGACCAATAAGTCAAAATAAATTACCCTTTACATCAATGAATGACAGAAGCTGCATAGTTTTTGTAATTTTCCGATATTCCTTCCGATAAACCTTCCCTCATGTAACTCTTGAATAAAATTAAGTGGAGCTGGATACAAGGATAGCAGTGTTTCAAAAATTGGCTCAGGAGAGGCTTCAGTGGCCCAAGACAAGCCATGTTAAGAGTTCACTACCTCAATAGGCTATATTTTGGGGGATCAATCTTTAATTTAATTTAAGATTAATTTAATGAAGATATTTATGTCAGCCTTGAAGAAAGCATGGGCTAAAACTTCATCCCTTTATATGTGTGATGCTCAAGTGCTGCTTTTGCTGTGATATTACTAAAATGATCCTGCAGGTCATTCTCCAGTCATCATTTATAGCTCTAGTCAGGGTGGGCTAATATATTCAAATTCACCTTTCACCTTCTAAGAGAAGGCAAATGTGGCTACCTTCCCAAGCACACCATGCCTTTCCTGTGCACTGGTCACCAAGGAGGAAGCCACAACTCTTGTTAAATGCGATGATGCTCAGTCACACTCCAAGTCTTTCTCTTTTCTCTCATACACACACACTATCACGTGCACATCCACATACTCCTGCAAAATGCTGACAACCTAAGTTAATAGCAAATAATTAAGACAAAAATGCATTTTAAATATAAAGCTGAATCACAGCTCCCAGTGCCTGGCAGCAGCTAGGTGATATAAACTATAAACTTGCCCTAAGGGTCAGCACTGGAATTCCTCTGTTACTGGGGAATTAATGCTTAAGGCAGTGCAAACAACTGTGCTGCTGAATTTGCAGCTCCATCTATTTTCTGAAGGTCAAGTAGCCTGAACTCCCTACAGACACACACTGTTGCATGTGTGCACACACACAGAAGTAAGTAAAAATAAACAAAGTATTTACCAGCATGCCTTTCACATACATCCACTTAGTATTATCTATTGTAGTCATTCCATTGGAGAATATGTTATTAAGGGAGGCCAGCTCTGCCAAGTGTTAGTCCCCCAGAGGGGACTCACCCATGTGTTAAACATTCCAGCTCTCATAATGGAAGGCTATGCTGTATATTTCAATGACAATTCACTTAGTACTTACAGATGAAATACTTGGGAGTGCATCCCAGCAAGCAGTGTTTGCTTTTGATACTGAGAAAGTGGGCATTAAAATCTCGTAGTGCATACTGTTTGTGAGGCAGATGCTCTTGTGGCAGCCAGCAAACCAGATACTCGAGTTCATCTTGGGTGCTCAGTGAGTGCAGCAGACTTGCTCTGAACAAGGAGAGCCCTGAACACAATCGGCTTCCAGAGGCAGGAAATGATTAGGAGAGTGGGGTGGCTGAAGAGCTTAAGAAATGTAGCATTTCTTTATAATCAGGCAAACAGAGACTGCTTCTTTCTACACAGCAGTCATTCTTAAGACATCCTGTAACAAGGAGGATGAAGATATCTCAGGCTGCTTCATCTGCTTTAGAAGGGAGACAAGATTTCACAAAACTTTGTTGCTATAAGCAGAGACTTATTTGACATGAAGGAAGAAAAAAGCAGGAATTACAGGAAGGAATTAGAGATTCCTCATGGGGTCTTTCACCCAATACGCTTCTCAAACAATCTGGCATCCTAAAGTGGCTTGCACTACAGAAGAATGTTCCATTCCTGGTTTCCTTTAAGCAGATTTGACTTTATCTCATTTAAAGCAAATGTGTTGCTTTGTTGATGTGAAAGTTTTGATGACACACCACCCTAATTGCTGCTCTTGAGAAACACAAACCTGCAGCCAATGCTCTATGACATGTTTTTGTGCTTCTCATTGTTATAGCTTTTCACCAACCGATCATCACAGCAAGTCAACCTGCAAATAAGTACTCCTGAGCACTTTAATGAGGCCCTTATCTCTGGCCAACTTAGGAATACTCATTGGGCTTTCCCCCTGTTGAACAGCAGCAACTCCAAATAACCCTCCCATTAAAACAAATGCGCTGCTGTCAGAGATGTCAGGTTGAAGGGCCAGCAGGCTTCTGAAGCCGCTGTTGCATCATCCTTTTGTTGGGCCAAGGTACAATGCCTACTGGAGTGATTAGAGCAATTACTCAGCACTGTTTGTCACAGTCAATCAGATCTGACCAGCATGAATGCAGCCATGACCTAGACCTGCCTCTCCAGCAAAGCATTATTATTGGTTGTCATCTCTGTCTTCGGTAGCTCCATGCATGTGTCTAAGTTGGAAATGCACTAAGAAAACTTCCTAGCAATTATTTCTCTTTCGTTTCTCTCCTTGATGGGCCTCTCCAATCATCTGATTCATGCTTTCTTCCCTTTTGTCTTACTGCCTGTGTTCCTGCTGATATGGACTGTGACTTTCTGCCAACGAGTTCAGTAGCAAAAGCCACTTGAGAGTCTCTAAAGTTACCCCTTCTCTGGTTTTTGTCTAGCACGAACCAGAGAAGGCTGCTAAATGGGAGCTAACGGAAGAGAGGAGAGAGAACTCAGTAAGTCCAGTCCTCTGTGCATGTCCTTTACAACATTTTCTATGGCAAATGCAACCTAGTATGGGTATTTTGTAGTAAAGTGCTTATCAGGATTAAAATACACAGATTAAAAAATGTGTTGCTCAAATTAATGTAAACAAGCTCTGTGATTTATTTTTTTTATGGCTGGAATTAGGATATTGAAGAAGAGTAACACTTGAACCTGGTGGCTGAAGTGTCCTGGCCCCTGTATACTGCTGCTCATTCTCACTCTTGCTTTTCATCTCAAGCTTTGCTTGAAATCTGCAGGAAAGCAAGAAAAAGCACATCTCTTCTCTCTGCCTTCCATACAAGAACAAAAGTATCCAAATGGGCTGCACCATCGAACTGCCACATTCTCTCGTTCATTTTTTATTCCAGTGCACATACAAGAAAGATACTTTGTCAGCATTATCAAAGAAAGAAGCAAAAGGCATAGAGACATATGTTTCAGGAGGCTGAGATGTCACATTGATGCAGCTTCAGACAGATGAATGGATGACGAGCTGCCTAGTGCCATTCCGCAGCACACTGATACAAATGTCCTGCATGCAGGTGTGTGAGGGAGACTAAAGGACATAATTTCATGCAGGCCATGTCAGCAGAGGTTCTTACACTGATCCTAACTGTGGTTAGTGAGGAAAAGAAGAGCTCGTGACAAGAATGTGGGTGTGAACAAGACTTCAAATTTCAATAAGGGGAAGATGTTAAATGTATGTTATTGTGATTATTGTTAATAGGAAAAATGCTTGTGTTGGTACTTGCAGCTGTTGCTAATAATGGAGGAATAAAAGGCCCTCTGATCACAAAAAATCCCAGCAGCAACTTTGTCACATTAATACAGTAATTTCAATATTGCTTTTAAAACTGTTCAAAGCAATCAGTAAACAATAGATTATTAAACACAAAATGCTTTGTAATTGTTTTTCCAGGAAGTAGCTACATACTACCGAAATTATAACATATACTATATTCTATGATGGTATAAGGACCCTGAAGTTTAGAGAGTTTCCAAAATTCTTTGCGAGAATGAGGAAACATTTACCATACACAGGCCACTGGTGAGGTTTCTTTCGCTCACCCTTAAAACTATCGTTTCTCAGCTAGGCAAAATTAGAAGTTCAGCACTGATACTCTTTGGAAAATATGGATAAAGGTATTGAGATATGAGGCACAACAAAGGGTATTTCAGCTGTCTGACTTCAGGGATAAAGAACTGGCATGCTTTGTAGTTTGTCAGATCCTTAAATCCTTTGAAAAGGTTTAAGGATAAAAAACCTACAGTTAGCTAGGAAATAATGCACATTAGAAAGAATAGAATAAAATTATAAATAGATGAAGTAAGAAAATGTATTACTAAGATTATACTTAATAAGTATCCTTCTTAGCTGGTTTAACATCTCAGCTTTCTGTCAGACTGGCTGATTAGCTTTTACAATGTACCCCAAGGCTGGTATACCCTGCCAAAATCCGAAAGGTATATATTTTTCTCACTGGTAAAGGTGGTTGCCAGAGCCATCCAGTGCAACTGCTGCACACAATCTGTTTCTTTGGTAGTTCAGAAAAGAGTAATTGTCTCTTGCTGTTCACCCTTCTTTATTGTCAGTAAAGAGATGATGCAGGGGATCAATTGTTTTACCTTTCCTTTAAAGTTACCAATTGCTTATTTTAATTGGAAAATTCCTGTCTTCAGCTCTAATCTGTCTATTATTTCAATGTAGGACACAATAACAAAGCTTTATAAATCTCACAGCAATTCAGTAGATGCAGATCATTAAATTTTTATTTAATTGGACTTTAAACACTAACCTATGCGTTCTAATTAAAAATGAGGGATGGAACCCTCGTTTGGATTGGATTGGTTTGCTTTCGTAACATCCACATATTTACTGTTAAATAAGGTAGGGTCCTTTCGTACTCAGCTTAGAAGTCAAAGCTGAATAATCTGGGTGAAACCAGAACCACTCCAAAACTCTGTCATTGACTCAGTCTCATGTTGACCATTTGCACCAACACTTTGGACATTTCTTTAGTCTGAGTCAGGTAAAAGAGAATGTTGGTACACTTTTACTTAAATATTCTTATAATTCATTACTAGGAAATGCATGGTCATGAACTCAATGTAGCAAAAATGCAATGCAAAACAAGTAATTCAAAACTTCAAAGGCTTGAAGATATGTTTTCTTCAATATAAGAAATGAATTTACTTAAATTGTTGCAAAACGGGTTTTAAACAACAAATTTTTTTCTCTGCTAAGTAGCTGAGAGGTTGTGATAGGAGCATTGCCAGTTCTGCTGCAACTTTTCCTCTTGTTCAAAATGGTTTCAGAGCATGTGCTGATATCCATAGAGAACACACTGGATTCAATGATTCTCCATGTGGGTGAGTGCACTGCAGAACCAGAGCCTTAATGTGGCTTAAGAACAGGGAAATTTTGTTTCTCACTGTTTGACTACCCTCAAGTTGGAAAATGTAGAGGTGGACGTGCTTCTCTTGCTGGTGAAAGACTTCATGGTGTAGACACTACTTGTGAAACTCAGGGGAACAGTAGAGACTGGTGAAGTCTGTGAAAGGGTTAAGTGTCCATGGAATGGCACAGCCATGCCATTATCTTGGTAGATTTTTCAAAATTGTGAACTCTACAAGATTCACTTATCCATATAAACTAGCAACTAAACAGTAATCCCTCACGTGTTCAAATATTTTCCTTAAATGTTCTGTATTCCTACATGATTTGCATCTCACGCTGGCAGTTCTGCTGTGAGATGGCTATCAAGTTCAACAAAAGATGATTTTTACAAATGAAATTCCCCAAGGAAATAAGGTTAATACCTCTTAAATGAAACAATTTTCCTAGTGCTATGTGTTTATTACTTGACTGAACTAATGATATAGTTCTGCTCTTAAATTAATTGTTAGTAAATCTATGACTAATTTAACTTTGCCCACATTGGGCTGGGGAAGATGGCAGATAATAGTGACTCTGAAATGTTAGGTTAATGTTGAGGAGAAGGCAAAGAAAAAGAAAAGTCAGGTTGTTGGGTCTGATTCCCCTTCAGCTGATTGCATCTGGCAGTCTGTCTCCATCTGACTTGCTAGCTGAGTACAGTACAGGGCTGCATCTTTTTGCATCCAGTAAATCTGAGTGGATTTAACAAATCCAAATATTATCAGCTTTCTTTTCCCTACTTTCCTGACTTTTCTCTGGTAGGAACAGACTTCTCTCCATGCTGCTGAATCATTATTATTCTTATCACCTGCTATTTAATCACAGAAAATACACCTAGTGTTGTACAAGACTAAATCTCATTTACAATGAATTTATGATCAAAAATAGAGAGGTTTCATCTACAGCATAATCACTCTTGGGAGAGCGGCTATACTTTAGCCATCTGGAAGAAAGATTTTCAAAAACAGATCACTAGCAGCCACATGATGAACTTTTGCCAAGCCTTGTGGAAAGCTTAGTTTTCTAACTGTTCTTTTGGAAAACCTTGGGGAACTTTAGTACTAGAGACAAGTGCATGGGCTTACTGAGGTTAGTTTCAAATGTTCTAAGGGGTTAGCTGTTAGCCTAATCAGGTGCCCCACCTGAATTAGTCTCACCTGAGATTCAGCAAAACCCTATGATAAGCTGAGAGAAATGAAAGGCTCCTTTCAAAAAACAAAAACCCATGAGAATCACTGGTTGCCTTAGAGTAGACACTTCAATGTATGTAGATGTGCTGAGGTGGTGGTCGCCCTCCAGCTCTACATTGAGCCAGCAGCCCAGAGAAGAAAAGATATTAGCTGAATAAATTTGTGGCCACAGTAAATCTAACAATAGGGCACTAATTCCACATCAAAAACTTTTTGGCTATAGGATTTAAAGCACTGAGCTGGGATAATCTCACTCCAGCAATTTAAATGAGGTAAAAGTATTTGGATGTATTAATTTCATACTGCTGGGGTTTCTGCCAAATTACATACAGTCTGCCTGCTTCATTCAAACTTTTCCTCTAAACCAGCGGCTGATCTCCCTCAGCCTAATACAACATTCACAAGAAATAAAGCTTGCATAAACTCTGTATAATGTCGCCAGGCTAATTCAACAGAAAAGCAGTCATGCATGTGTGCATATCTAGATAGGACTTGCAGCACTCTGTGCTCCAGAGGGCAGAATGTATGATGTGATGAGTGCAGAACCTTACATTTAACGTGGGAAGTAAATGCAAGGAAATGTTTCCCCTTGGCCAGAAACCAGCCTCATGAATTCTCACCTTGATCTAAGCTACATATAATATTAATTGCATAGGAATAATCTGTTCCCATGGTTATGGAAAGTGGGTTCCTTTGGCTCTGCTGGGTTCTTATTCCCCAATTCACCTGTGGTAGTGTAGCTGTAGCCAATCCAGACCTGTTCCTGTTATTGTCCTTACTGTTAAATTAAGCTTTTAAACCCATGTGTGTATCAAGTGCACAATATCTGTATAGGAAGCCTAAAATAAAACGAGGAGAATGATAAAGTTTTGGTCTGGTATTTGTACCAAGAAAATAATTTTGGTTTCTCTTAAAATAATTTTTTTCTTTATATTGGATGGAGAAGATTTTCCCCCTTTGCTTTACTTAGGGTGCTTTGGATAAAACAAGACAGGGACAAAAAAAAGAACAATATAACCAAGTGCAGCAAAGAACTAGATCCAGGTGGATTGCAATATGCAACTCAAGATTTTTACAACACACATTTACTTCCTTTGTAACTTTTCTCTTTAAAGTTTCTCAGTTGACTATTTGTACTTATATGTGCAAAACCTGTCAAAGTTGTAGCTAAGTGAATATTGTTAGTTTAGGCTTCATGTTTTAGGATGGGCTATTATGTTTAAATATTTCCTTCTGCATTCATGTTGTATTTCTGGCACGTAGTTCTGCTATTCCTTACCACAAAAATTGAGATGTTGGCTCTGGGTGCTTCAGGTCTTTCGGACAGATGTTATTTGCCCAATAGCTTAATTACACTCTTCCATGGAGCGTGTACACGGCAGGCACTCTGCATTTATAATTTAACTCTTCAAAGACAAGAAATAGGAAATTACATGACACATACAGACAGCACAAAATCTTAAACCCAGTTATTCTCTCCCTATATAAATGAAAAATTCAAATCTGGCTCCAGCAATAAACTCTATACAGATTTCATGCCTTAATTTTTTCATTAATTCCAAAAGGTTTTTTGAGTCAGGCCAGTCCTGAATCCCTTTTTCAACACAGCATTTTTGGGACCATTAAGTCTCTGTCTTAATCTCTCTGTTCTAAGTAAACTTGCTCTGCACTAGCTGCTACCTGATTTTAAAAGTCTTTCCCTGTAACAAGGATATATTCCTCTCATCCTCTCACTTGTCATGGGCTTCCAGTCTTGCTACATGAGTTTCACACCCAATACTTGTGTCTCCTACAAGAAATTTTGTAGACTACAATTCTTCCCCTCACAGAAAAATAGGATGGATTATGCTCCTCACTTCAACCAGTTATTGTTACACTGAGCGTGCATTTCAATGGGAGATGACTGATATTCAAAATGCCATATTTTTGAAGGCAGATCAATATATGATACAGCATAGATAGTGTATGGTAGATCCCACTTACACTGATATGTTTGATGATAGAGTAATTTCACAGTAAAATTAGAATTCATAAGATGCAGATAGACAGATTTCCCATCGTGTCACAATTTTGTTTTACAATGGGAAGACTTGCTCGAGAGGCAATGCTCATGGGTTCTAATACATTTAACATCATCTTGGTGATGAAGCAAAACATCAATTTGAATTAACAGTGTGAAGATGGTAAGAAAAAGCTTATGTGGCTTGCCTGAAGTCACCAAGATAGAGTGCAAAAATGCTGGGGTAGAATAGTCTTCTGAGCCCCATTCTTCTGTCTCAGCTACCGTGGCTCACTTATCTGTTACTCCAGGAGCAGTTTAGCAAATTTAGGTCAGGCTGTTTTTCAGTTAAACACAGTCACCCATTAGTGGAATTAATATATCATTCCAGCTTGCATTTTAACAAGATTTCTGTTGGAAACATGGAGCTAGTTGAACACAATAACGTTACTGCATCAGTGGATGAGATTGGGTGATTTTTTAAATAATACTTTACAATTTGCTTCTTTATTTTAAGAAAAGCATAACAAAAAGTGCTGCTTATGTCTTATGCAAGAGCAGGATATATGCAGAAAGTATTTGCTTGCATCACTGTATAAATAAAAGACTGAAAAGCTAAAAATAAATAAAAGACTGAAAATAGTGGATAATAGGCTTTTCAAAAAAATGACAAGAAGAAAATTGTACCAAAGTGAATACACTGAAAACCTGCCCCTTAAAAATGATTCTGTCATTACAATTTACCTGCTGACTTGTTGTGCAGGACCTGAAGGGCACTTGCTATGCAATGTTAAATAGGTTTTCAAGTAACTTCTTTGTTGTTTTACCAGAGGCTGTTCACAAAAATAAGGTGATTTTGATCAGAATTTTATTTAAGAGCCTTCTAAAATAAAGAGGGGCATGCAAAACCACTGAAGATTCAGACCTTTGATGATGGTTTAAAACTTTCATTTTAACTGGTGATTATTTGCTTTTCAGCTTAGTTGGGTCTGTGGCAAAGTGTAAGAGCCATTTTTCCAGACAAAATGGAGTTCTCTCTAATATAATTATTTTTGCACCTGAGGTGACAGATAGAAGATTCCTTGCTAATGTTTAACCTAGAGCTGTGCTTAGTATCCGGTATTTCTTCTCACCAATTTCTTAATGAAATTATTGATATAATTTTACCAGAGTCCGAACTCCCTTATTTTATGATCTTATAGGCTACATCGACAGTCTATTTACCATCCTCGTAGGACACAGGCTTGTGGCAAGGCAGTGTGTTCAAATTCTGAATTGTCAGATTCTGAGAGTCTGCCCTCTCCTCCTTGCCTGGGTTTCCCAAAGGTTGGGTGTGATCTAGTGTGTGTGCAGTTCTTACAGTCAGGAGATGAAGGCCTTGGTGACAAAAACAGTGCCAACCGCTTGACAGTACGCTATCTTTATAGATATTTTTGGCTTTAACTCCATGGTAGCTTGGATGGTTGGGGAAAGAGAATTCTCCATTTCCACTTAAGGCATAGTTAATTAAAATATTGGCATTTTTGGGCATATAGTGTTGACTATGAGCAATTCACTCATATTCTTCCTGGCAAGCAAGTCCTTCTTCTTTTACCTGTCTTGTTGCTGTTACTATTCTTACCATCATCATTAGGCTTCTGCTTTTGAAATGGTGCTTATATGGATTAATGGATCACTTATAACTAAATTATGGAAGCCTTGTCTGTGTGATGGTTCATTCAGTGACTGAAAAAGGCTATGGAGTCTAATTATCTGAACTTGACAGTATTTTACCTGTCAGTACAGAGTAAGCTTCACTATTACCAAGATGTTATTATGCTGTTGTCGCTGTTTTAACTTCAACCATTTGCTTTCGTCAGTGTGAAGCATAGACAAACCCATGGCCTCTGAGCAGAAAATCAGCACTGCATCTAAAAAAACTTTGCTTGACAGAAATTTAAATCAAATTTCCATAGGAGCTTCACCTGCACATTTTTAAATGCTAAGAGGCTTAAAATATCTCAGTTTCACAGCATCCCAGTCAGAGAGCTCCTCCAAAATGGGTGACCGAAAATACCTACCTCTGCACAAACCAATATTCCTGTTTTACAAGGAAGAAGAAGGACAAATATGTATTCAAACAGTGACTCACTCAAATATGGTGACAAGATATCTGTAGCAGAGGTACTAACAGAATTCAGATCTCCTGCATTCAGTTCTGTATTTTATGTCTCTAAAGATTTCCTAGTTTCTGTAGATGCAGCATTATGGAAATATTTACCATTGTATTGTCCTGCTTTGATAACATAGAATACCATGACACTTGTTGGCAGTAGCTCCATAACAGGTTTCATTCAGTACTTGTTATCAAGTAGATAACAAACATGTTTACATAGGGAAAGGAGAATGAAAATACTTGGCCTTGATGAATTTGGTGCTCTTTTCCCAGTTCTGCAAATCTATAGTCACATAGTAATAACAGTGACAGCACTGGGGCAGGGCATTAGTTGCAGATGAGAAAATACAGCTAGTGTTACCCTCAGTATGTGAGAGAGTTTGTGGTGATAACTTTTTGTAGAAGATGACTGAGCACTGGGAGTAATTAAGTGCTCCTGTGATGCTGCAGTTGATAATCAGAGCATTTGGAATATGCATGATGTGCTTGAAACAAACATGTAATTAGATGACCTGTATCTCATTAAAATATGCTGTCATGATGCAAATCCATACAACAAATTATAGGGGACATTTTAAGGGACATATCCTGATGGGAAAAGCTGTAGATATGAATTTATTTTATAATAAATAAGTAAGGTCTCCAACATGTTAGTGTGGTTTATTTAGCTCAGCACTTCAACTGGTTGTTTGCTATGTCATGCTGATCTAGGACTGTTCTCTTATCAATTTTAAAGCTTTTGACATCCTGCATTCAAGATCACTTCAGATTAGTAGGAATTCCAGACCATAAACTTTTGATTACTTGTGACATCTTTGTTCATTTGGTTCAAAAGCATGTACCAAAGGATCATTTTATTTAAATCACAAAAATCACTGCTCCTCCATAATCTTAAGATTTATTTTTCATCTCCCATCCCCGTGCTAGAAATACACCCATAAGCACACACGTAGCCAGTAGGACTTACAGACACACATCCACAGTAACACGATCTGATATCACAAACTGTAACAGGAGCAGAGCAGTAACGCTCAGGTCTCTAAGTGGATGTGGCATTGTTTAAGCCTCAGGCACACAAATTAAAGCACCTACTAGCTGGCATAATTTGCTTGGTCAAATATCAAAACAATTCTTCCACTAGCTCCATCCTAAGGAAAAAAAAATCAAAACTTTAAAACCTGCCTCTGCTATCTTCTATTCCATGTATCCTGGAACAGATTTGAGTACTGAGGAATACATGTTGTTGTTGGAAATAAGCTGGCTCTGGAAAATAAACAAAGTGTAACACCAACAAGTCGCAGAGACCATGGCAAAACTGAGGCAGAGGGCTTCTCCTTCACTGCTCAGAAAAGAAGGTCCTTGGGGATAAAAAGGGAAAAAAAATTCCAAGTAAACTTTGTCAAAAGTTACTGGTGTAAAAAAATGCTGTAGGGCCTTTAAAGCAGCTTTCTTATTGCAGTACAATTAGATAACTAACATGGCAGTTGAAATTCAATGAGATTTGGTACTTAACTCCCTTAGCCTGGCATTTCCTCAAGCATCTGCTATTTCCACTACCCAGGAATTACAGTCTTTCTAATCACAAACCTAATTTATCACAGCATGATTATTCTGGTTTCCCCTTATTCGGTTATTTTTTCGAATTGCAAAGCATGGTCCTATTGCTGGCCAGAATCATCCACTGGTGTGATACAAATATTTACTCATGTTGGCTAACATATTTGCTGCTTGGCTCATTGCTTATTCTTTCAGCTACAAACAGGACTAGTGACCCTGGCAAATATCCCCTGATATTTGTAAGAGTAAAGATCCTGTCTTCATTAACCATTACCTCTAATTCCTGTCATGTCAATATTATTGATATTTGACCTCTCAGACAAGAGGAGTGTGATCAGTTGTGCAGCTGTGCTCCTTGTTTCAGCTGATGTGAGCCTTCATGTACAGTTAATGAAATCCATGATAGGACCCTTCAAACATCTCTTTGTAATGTTGGGTAAGACATCTATTTTCCCTATCAGGTAAAGGTTGGGAGGGCACTCCAGCAAGACACCAGTTTTATGATTGATTGTTTCTCAGGGAAGAAATGTATTAAAATGAAGTTGAGCTGAATCCTAACTTTCTTATCAACAAGTTTTTCCTCTGTGTTTTTCCAGTTAGGTTGTGACTGAACTCCATAGGAGTTTTCTTTGTAAACAGCCAAGGCAGGACTTTTAAATGTATTTGAACAACCAAAACAGAAGTCAGACTACAGATGCACAGAGCATAAATAATATAGAAAAATGGACAGAAAAGCTGCTGAAGTGACTCAGCAATTGTGCTGCTATGGACAATGCCTTTTTTTTGTGGATTTGTGCGTGCTGATAGTTTTGTTCTCAGACATATTTTTTCCAATGTGACCACAGCCGAGCAACTGAGACACTTGGCAAAGTTTTCTTCTACTTTCATTGCAATTTGTTCTTTATCAGATGATGGGGAGACTGCTTCAAGAGGCTGTTTTGCCACATTTGAAATTCTAAAGTATATTCTAGAAAAATTCAGGTGATGTGGCAAGGGCTGAAACTAGGTGGAGGGATTTTCTCAGCTCATCTGGCAGGTAAGGAGTGGAAGTAGGAATTGCACTCCTGGTCTCTGGCCCCATCCACAAGTAAGGTCGTTGTCCCATCCCATCACCCAGCGCACAGACTAGAAAGAAGGAGATGAAGGTTTCATGAGGAGCCTGAAAGACACAAGACCAGTCAGTGAGAACTGTTTGCAATTTGCTAGCTCTCAAAATCCAAGGCCCCTGTGTCTCCTCATGTGGCTTCTGAGCATTCTGAGAGAAGGCCTGTTTCCCAGCTCAGACACCTTTCCTTAGTACTGAAACAATGCCATCTCTCAGCAAATAGAAGTTTTGTCCTCTCCCACACAGAAGTCAGCAAAGTGTCCTTCTGTGGGACATGCCTAAATGTTCACTGGGAAATTATGAAGAATGGAATACATTCATTTCAAATGTGCTGTACCAGACTGACATGAATTCACACCAACTTTCACTTCCAGTCTCCTCACAGACATATATCAAAATTAAATATACATTATGTGTAGTATCCTAAACTCACTTCACTGTGATCTTACTATAAAATTAACTGGAAAAAAGGCATATGGCTCTGGTCTACTTACAATAACAATTTGAGAGGCTCATCTTGAACTAATTTTTCAAAATTAATTTCAGAGACACCTGTCACACACAGTTGTAAGCCAACGAGAGCAGCTTTTCAAAGAAATGATGGCCTTCAGTTTGTGAAGACGTGATCTGGAAGCTCTGAGTCACAGAGAAGCCACCACTCTGCAAGTCAATGTTTCAGGCTTTGAAATGACATCAGAAGTGTTTGTGTTCTAATGTTATTTTTGTGAAAGTAGTGAAATTATGTTCAAAATGCTTCTAAATAAATTTCTAAAATAGGTAGAGGAAATAAAAGAGAGAAATTAATGGAATACACTTAAGAAAATGTTACATTTCATGGAAACAGAATACGATAAAATATAGATTCCAGCATATGATTCCTCTATTGTATTACTGCTACTATTCCTCTCATATATAAACAAAAGGGTCATAATCCAGAGCTCCCCATACTGTACAGAAATGGTGGCCCAAGATTCAAATATGTTTGAAGTTCTGTCATCAAGGCCAGGACAGATTGAAATACATTGTTAAAATTTCACTGCACCACTTCAAGGTGTTGAGTAAACTGCTGCCATTTATCAAGTTATTTCTAAATAATGTATCTTCTAAAAGGCAAACTGTAATATATAGGAGCAGAGCCTGCCTTCTTTTTCTCCTCTTTATGTAGAGATTAGTGCAATATACCCCTCATTCTTCAAAACTGGATGTTTGGAAGTTTTGCTAATATAAAAGTTCTAATATATATAACTTTTAGTATTAAAATACACTGTATATTGATGGTAACTCTTTTGCCTTCTTCCTAACAACAGGGTTTAGTCCTGAAATGTGAAAAAAATCCAAGTAATCTAACCTAAAGCTGTTCACCTCCAGATTCTCTTGAAATTCAAAAATATCTGAAACACATATTGGGGTCCAAATAATCTCTCTTTGCGACCAGCTTGGGGTTAATTTTTAATCTTTTTTCTCTTTTCTAACCTTGACTGCTGGTTTACAAACATATAGTTGACTTAACATTATGGATGGAGGATGCATTGGATAAATTAATCAATATTTAATCTATCTCTGTTCTTTTGGGTTTATCTTCATTAAAGTAATATCCCTTTTTATGTGTGGTCATGGAATTCTTTAATGAAAGCCTATGTGATAAGCCAAGTTTTCCCAAACAAACTTCAGCTGAATTCACCTTTCTCTCTGAAAGCAGATTTTGCTCCTTGACATGAAATCCAAGATGGAAATGTTGATGAAGATTCCCAGGGAAATCTTCCAAACATTCTTCATAATATGGTGTGTGATAGAGTGACAAGCTATATGTTTCCCTGGCACTGAAATTGAAAATGGAAATGTTAAGTATAAATCTTTGTGGAAGTTTCAGTAATTTTTAATAATTTGTTCTTTTGTGGCATTCATATGTGAATGATATATTTGTCCTAGAGCAATGCAAATTCATTTCCCCACATCTATAATATCTGCAGTAAGCTAAATTAAAAATACATTTGTACTTGTACAGTTAAATGATCATATTTAATGAAATGTCGGAGATGAATCTTAGCAAATAGTCAGGAAATTATTTCAGAAAGAGCAGCATTTCATTACTGGAAGTCAGGGAAAAGCAAAGAGATTAAACAAATGGTTTACTACTCCAAGATATTGGAGGAGGTGGGGGCAGTTTTGTGCACAGGGGTATCTGGGAATGTGAGACCTCAGCAGGGATTTTTAACTGCGAGCGTGGAAGCATTTGCACGGCATGGAGCTGGCGGGGCTGATGCTGGGGGTGAGAAGGAGCTGGTGGTACCTGGGCCTGAAAAGGCTGCGGGTGTTGCACTGGTGCTGTGTTTGGCTTCTGGGAAGCTTGGAGCCTGCACAGCATTCAGCATTTCCCGACAGCTGCTGCCATGGGTGCCACTCCAAGGGAGCCCGGAGGGCTCTCTGCCCAATCCCTGAGCAATCCTGGAAAGAAACCCCTGGGCTAGGTGAGCAGGGATAGGGAACTATGAGACCAGTGGAGTTAAAGCAGGTCTGACAAGGTCAAGAGGAATGGGGAGTGGGAGAGGGACTGCTCAGGGGCAAAAGAAGACCAGGAAATTGTTTTTGCTGCAAACATTATGGCAATCAGAAATGGTTGAAAGGTGAAGCATGGGACCCGATCTGCATTGCCATCTAGCAACTTTATTTCCATGAGACTTAGGACTGTGCTGAACCCTTGGACCCATCAGCATCTTTCACCAATCATGTAGCTTTAAAGGATTCCAGCCTGTCAAGGAAACCTCTGTGGCTGGGAGCACAGTTGCCTTTGGCTCCCTGTTAGTCCATGGGAAGGCACTCGTAGCTGAGACTCAGATCTCAGGCAGGCTGGCCTGGCTTCTGTGGGCTTCCTTTCTGTCTGCTCTGAAAGGAGCAGTCAGCAGTGAGGCACCTGGCTCAGCTGTGCTTAGTCTGGCTGTGCTGTGAATCCAGCACTCTGCCCCTCCACCTGTCTTTGTAAGCTGGGACACTTCCCATGCTGCTCTCTGACCTTCCATTTCTCTTGATTATTTAAATTACAAGATCTTCAGGCTACAGACCATCACAGGTCAAATCAAGTCTGTGCAGGGGATCTGGTCTAACAAATCTCTCTATGGTACTATAAAGTGACTGCTGCTAATGCATGACACAAAAAATCAACATCTATCAATAGGAACAACATTTCAACTAATTGATATTCTGAAGTTCTATGAGAAGTCCTGTAGGAGGACTGAACTAATCTGAATAGCAAAATTAAATTCGAAACCAAATATAAAAATTTAAAGAGAGTATAGAAATGACAGAAAATATACTAATTTTCTGGATTCCACAGACAACAGAGGTGAAAGAAGATGTAGGTATGAAAACTATTTGTTGGCAAAAATTCTAATACTAGAAGAAACATTTTCAGGGGCATGGCATAAATTAAATATCTGAACTGTGTCATTTAATTATTTACAGATATTAATATATGCACATATACATATATATGTACATACAGAAGACAGTGGAAAGGTGATAAGGCTGTGGAGACATGGACAATTTTGAATCTCACCCATCCAAGCATCCATACATTTAGGCTGGCCCTTCTTCCTTTCTGATTTCTGCTCTGTTTTGGACCCCTCAACCACCCCATTCTGCCTTTGTTTTATTTTCCTTGCTTTTCTATCAATAGCAAATTAAGAAAGCAGACAATATAAGTTATAGGTTAGTCTTACATCTCCACTCATATTATATTTGAAATAAGCATCTGAATGCAGCGGCCTGCATAGAGAAATTTACTTGAGGTTCTGATTTGCAAAGTGGAAAAACCCCAGGATTAGTTAAGCAATTAATCAGGTGTGCAAAGCCATATGAATTCTCTGAACAACACATTGTAGAAGAACTCAGATCATGCATACAAAATTGAATTATGGAAAAATGGCTGAGGCCCATCAGGTCTGAATGAGGAGAGTGTCAATCACTTCTGTTTGTCAAGGTTCTTTGAGATGTGAGTTATCAGCCTTAAGGAGAGACAAAGGATCTGTGTAGGGATCAGCATAATTCTTATGTCTGATCTGATTACCTTCAGGGACATACATATAGACTTGCCACATATTTCTAAAAGGGTGCTTACTATTGTAATCATCTCTTTTCTGCTTTGGATTTCTCTTTGGTGTTTTCACTGTTGCTGGTCTTCAGGGAACTATTTTAAGGCAGGCAAATTCTGTCTCATGGCCAGTCTTGTGAAGTGCCCACAATACCACTGGGAAGGCTGTGGGAAGTGGGAGAAAAGGACTCAAAACAGGTTCAAAACACAACTGCAAAATTTGTTCCACCATAACCTGTCTCCATTCTTCATTATAGAGCCTGAGGTCTGGGGGATTTTTGTGACAGGAGACAAGAGAGGGTTTTCTACCCTCTAAATGCTAAAAATATTCTTTTGCTCCTTATGATATGGGGCCGAGAACCTGTGCAGTAAATTCTTCAACCAGCCTTTTTTTCTCCTAATTACTGCAAAATAGGTATTCACCCACTAATGACTACAATACAGAGTGTTACTATTAAAACAGATACTATCAGATGGTCACCTTTCAATTCCATTGAATTTTGTTTGGATAAAATACTTAGCCCTCTACTTTTTGCATATTCAATTTCTCTCAGCTTTTGTTTATTTAGATTTCTTAATCAGGAAAACATAGAGACCCCTGAAGTACCAGGAGCAGCCTTTTACATCCTAAGCAGTAGTTGCTGTGAAAATCTAGGGCAGAAACCTTTCTCAAAGTATGTTATATTAGGAGCACTGCAAAAAGCAATGAAGAATAGCTACTCAGGACACACAAATTCCAACTGGAAGACAGCAGCAACAGCAGCAGCCAGAGTTCTGCTTCCCTAGGAGAAAAATGATCTTGTGCATTGGATAAAACACAACAACATCTTAAGATTTCATCCTAGCTGCACTAGAACAGCAGGAACCAAAATACTTGTTAATGTTGTAATATGTTTGCTTTCAATCAGACAACCGAAGAATTCATTCCATTTGCTCAGTATTTTGCCCTCCTGAACTCCATCCCCACAACAGCTTTGCAAACACATCTGAGCAATTCCACAGTGGGTTTTACATCCATGGTAAGTCATGTCTGCTGGACCTATATGGCAGGATTTGTGTTTTACAGAGACTGCAATGAATGATTCTTCCCAAAATTTGATTCTGTAAAAAGCTACTTGACTGCTCCAAGTAATCTGTTTTATTCTTCATCTTAGTTTACTCTTAAGGGTTTTTCGTTTCATCTTTTTCTGCTGTCCTAATGTACACAAATCACTTTTAGAGATAGTGTCATGTGTATGAAGGGAGCAATTTATCAACACAGACACCTCTTTGATGAGGGATGGTTTGTCTTTACAAGGCTGGACAGCCCAAACTGAATTTCAATTTGCTATGGCATGCAAGGGATTTAGGGATTAAGGTTGGCGAGAGGCTTTAAGCATCAACCACCTTATTATTGCTGAAGGAATATGTGATTTGAAAACCTTGCCTGTCTTGATTTTTTTTTCTTTAGAATGTGGGGGTGAGGTGGGGAGGGATGAGTAAGAAAAGCAATAACCTACTTGAAGATTTAGCAGTTATTACTTCTGCTTTTCAGTCACTCACTGACTATTTTTTAACGGGACAGATAGAACTTAGAGGGTCAGATCCAGGTGACAGCACCTAAATATCTACTTGAAAGTGTTTTATGACTAATAGCAAATATAAAAGCTTGTAATAAAAATAAAGCTACTGGGGAGCAAGAGATGGAGAAGGCAAGAAATATGAGTCATAAGTATTTATATAAATGAAGAGGTCATGAACTGCTACAAATAAATATTGTTCTGACCATATCATATAACCTGCTCCTTAATGCAAGCAAATTGATAAGGAATAATATTTCCCAGTTAAAAAAACATCGTATGTCATTCACCTGCTCTTTCTTGGAGTGGAAGAGTGGGAGGAAGTCCAAAGGGCTTAAGATTTGTGCACCATGATATTAACTTTTATTTATTTCTAATAAATAAAAAAATACTGTGAATCAAAACCAAGCATTACTATTATTTTTTGATTTCTGATTATTTTAAGTAACTAAACCACTACAGGACTCATTTATCTGTTATGCTAACAAAGGGCCATTGTGGTTGGTGTTACACTGCAGTGTAACTGAGTGCAAAGGAGAATTGCAGGTGTGAAATCCTTCCCAGGGCAAAAATCCCAGATCTGCCATGTATCCACTTCTGGGGATTTGCTTTAGCTCCCAACAAAAATATTATCTCTTTTCTTCAGAAGGTTTTTGGACAGATACATGCTTTGATAGAAAGAAAAAAAATTGCATGAAGTAGCTGTTCTCTTCCCCTTCTCTTCTTCTCTCAGATCCTGTGCTTTCAGAGGTGGAGACTAAACTCCTGCCTGCATCATCCCTGCCTGCATCCTCAGAGCAGCACAGCACAGCAGGGAGAAGATGGATTGCATCTATGTATAATCTATCTATCTATCTATCTATCTATCTATCTATCTATCTATCTATCTATCTAATCTATCTATCTATCTATCAATCACAATTAATTCAGTTTCTTGCCAGGGTTTCCTGGAGAGCAGCTATCAGGTTGTTCTCACACTCTCCTTAACGTGCTTTAATGAGCATTTAAAAGTTTCCCAAGTAGTGGAAGCATTTCATCAGGACATAAAACATCCTCTGGATACTCAGAGGAATATTCTGAGCCCTTCCCAGGAGAGCTGAGATTTGAAGTGAGATCTTTTCTAGTCCAGTCACTCTATGGTGCTCAGGAGAAGCAGAATAAAATTGAAGGAATCCCAGTGGTGAGACTCTACATCTTTCTCAAGGAAAACTGGTACATATTATTAGAATAAAATTTTCAAATGGAAATAAGATGTTTCCTCATCCTCTGCCAGCATTTTAAAGCATATTAAAAACTCATATATATTCCAACATTTTAGCACTGATTAAATCACTGTCCATGCATGTGATACTGTATATACTTCTCTATGTCTCCTTGTTGCCATAATGCTCCTTCTCTCTACTCCATGGACCATAACAAAGGAGAGTAAAGCAGAGTTCATGGCTGTGATGTCATATCTCTTTGACAAGGTTGCTAATAATTAATGCCAAATATCTGTCAGTAATCAGATATCTTCTGTGTTGTGCATAGTGGTTGTCTCTATGCTTTGCTAGGGATTTTGTGTATGAAATTTTTTCTGTAGTCCTCTTTTTCTTTTTTTCTTTGTTTTGTTTTGCTTTGTTTGTTTTGTTTTTAATACAACCTCTTTAAGGCTTGGCATAGCTTGGATATGGAATTAGACATCTAGAAATCCCAGCACATTATGAGAGAAAGATGGTCTAATATGGGCTGTGATTAGAGATTAGACAACTCATGACAGCAAGAAAGGTTCTTCTGCATACAGAGAGAAAAAAATCTTCATGAAAAGAGGAAAATATCAGAGGCATGAAAGACCCAAATTTTCTTTATGCATGAAACGTTCTTCTGCTCCATGTGCTATCCAGCCCCTCCCATTAATTCTTGTTTTCCCTGGAAAGACTTTGCACACTGCACTGGTGCACTCTGTTAAACCATCCCCTAGTTCCAGTGCTATTCACAAGACTGGTTAAGTGCAAAGTATACTACTGGCTGTAGCCTCCACATGGTGGTGTCCTGCAATTTGCCACACTTTTACAGGGGTGATCATTCATGACTTGCTGTTTCATTTCCCCATCTTGACTTTCATGTACACCTGCACAGATGTATTTTTGTAAAGCTGTCACTTGGTAAAACATCACCAAAACATCCCATGATCAATACAGCAATTTGGGAAAAATACATACACTTGCATATCTAGCAGCATAAATGAAATCTTTACCTTCTATTTCAGGCCAGGCAACAGGAGACAAATGGGAAAAAAAAAAGACAACCAAGAAAAATCTGATTTTCTATAATTATATAAATTACAGCTAGAATGACTGTAATCACCTAAAATGCCTCTGGGGAGTTGGATTAGCAGAAGACAATTTCTCAGATTCACACTCCAGGGTTTAAACCTACAGCTGATATTTAGAATTAGACTACCAAGCTGAAATAATTAACCCTTGGGAAGCTAAAGTACGTAACTCAGAGGTATACTATCTAACTGAAAGGGAGGAATATGCAATCGATGTTATTTTAAATTTCCTATGGATCTTAATATTTGACCAGGCCAGGCAGATCATGGACTTCAGTCCAAACTGTGAGAGTATTTAAATTACAAAAATCTTTCCAGTCTCCCTTCTTTTAACATGCAATAAAAAAGCAACAATTACTCAAACAAATATCCCTCAAAGCCAGCAACAGACTTCCTTCAGAAATGTACGTCTATTGCGAAATGGCTGATGAAAATACAGATTAAAAAAAGATACAGGACTAAAACTGATTTGTAAGAAGAAAAGCTAAAATATTGTAAAGGAAATTCAAAAGCTGCCTAGACATGTAAGTAGTGTGGGGGGTTAGGATACTAAAGTAGGTATAAAGATAGAGAAATAAATAAGAATGCCCTCTTTTGCTTTATTTTCTTCAGATGAGTGAGACATTAAAATTTTTTCCTGGCATGTGAAGAATGTCCCTATTATAAGAAGTAAAATGCTCCAAGGAGGTTCCCTCCACACTTTCTAGTTTTGAGGTGAGATCATGGATGGGGCAGTGGAGAAGGGCAGAGTGAGCAGATCAGAGGTTACTCTTCCTCTACATGGATGTTTCCCTGGGTGCCAAGAGCATTCCTCTGTGCCTCAGGTTGGATATCATACCAGCAGTGTCAAGGGATTGACCTTAAACAGAACTGTGAAAGCATGAAGTTGTATTGATTTTATCCAAATCTCCTGCTTCTCTGTGCTGCAAGTTTTGCCTGAAGTCTCACCTCATGCTTTGAATCCATTATGCTGCCACAAATATCTAAAACTTGAAGCTGCTGAATCTGCTGCTATTGGTGAATCCTAGATGAGATGTTACTGTCTAAAAATGAAAACATCAATAATTTCCTTAATCATGGCAAAGTGCTTTTTCCATGTAGATATTGCTTTGAGAATAGAAGTTTGTATGAACAACATCAATCAGGGAGCTCACTCAAATGAATAACTTACAGCCCCACTGGCAGCCACTATTGAAGATTAATGCTGATAAACACCACATTCAACATGAGATTTCTGAAAACAAACCAATTTAGTGGATTCCCAGACATATGTATTTTCTAGTCAACCATTGATTACTGACTCAGCTGATTCTGCTGGTCATTCATCACATGTGCTTATATGAAAGCTGAGCTATTCTCTTTCAGGACTTCATTTAATATACAGCACAATTACTTGTGAAGCAGTACTGTTCCAGTGGAAAGAAATTACCTTTGAAAGCTGCACGCTGAAGTGGCTCCTTTTACATAGCACAAACATGACAGACATACAGATATATTTTGTGGGGGTAAGTATTGTGAGTCAGAGAGGAACTGTTGCGTGTTGAACTGTACTGAAAGTTTTGTGTTGGATACCAGGGATGACTCTTCACTGTTTGAAGAGGGTGTTGGTGTTTATGACTTTATTTTCTGTTTATGAAACAATGACAACAAATGTTAGCAAACAAGAAGGGAAAGATCTTGTCTTCAGTCCCCTACCATATAAGTACAGAGTACTTCCATTCTATCTACTCTTACTTGCACCTCAATAATCCTGAGGGGTTGGCATAAACATCAGGTTTGTAACAAATTCATGCAAAAGAAAGGATGTTAAATGGGTGAAATATTTGGATGAGATTTGATTGTAGGAATGGCAGGATAACTTCCTAAGCTGTTGTCAAGCCTTTCTTCACTTTGCTTAAACAGATAGGCTTTTGTAAACATGTCCTGGCTTTACAAAGGTACTTGAAGAGATGAAGGGCTCTATAAGTTTCACACTTGGTGTTAGGCACACACTTAAGACACAGATGAATTAAACACCATTCATGTTACATAAAAGAGATTGGCCTGAGAATATACTTATTATTACAAGAGCTAGGGAAGTGTCAATTGTCATTATATACATTATTTTCCCATATAAGTTCATGCTGTTTATGTGATAAGGCTTTCTTGGTTTTGTTTTGTTTTTAACCAAACCCCGTTGTCTCTGTCTTTTTAAAAGTAACAGCTGCTTCTTAATGCAGTGAGGTTTTTCTTGATAATGACACAGCACATAATCCTGAAAGCCTGGAGGTAAAGTTTAACCATTTGAAAAAATGCCCATCAGTACTATTATGGAAACTAGAAAGCTTTGGTGCTCGAATTCTGTTCCTTCCATATCATAGAAAGCAATTCAAAACTTGTTGCTCAGTGTGCTAGTTTTGGCTGGGGTGGCATTAATTTTCTTTAGTGACTAGCATGGGACTGTATTTTGGATTTGGGTTGAAAATGGTGTTGATAATACAGGGATGCTTTTCTTATTGCTCAGCAGTGTCTGAATGAATCAAGGCCCTTTCTGCTTCTTGTACTGCCATGGTGGTGAGGGGGCTGAAGGGTATGTCCTGTTTGCAGCTGGGATAAAGCTAATTTCTTCTCAGTAGCTGGTTCAATGCTGTGTTTTGGATACAGAATGACAATATACTGATGTTTTGGGTTTTGCTAAGATGTGTTTATCCTAAGTCTAGAACTGTTTGGGATTTTTTTTGTGTCTCATGCTGTGCCAGTGAAAAGGTGCATAAAAGAAATGGGGAGGGAGCATAGCTGGGACACTGGTTCAGAGTCCCTTGTGAAGCAGTCCTTAAAAATGAAGGGGCTGTAGCTAGAATCACAGAAAACACTTGTATGATCAGCACTTCTGTATTTCTGGGTGGAAGATTGGTTGTGCCATCTTTTTTATAAATATGGTGAAAACATGATGACAAGGATAAAAGGAATCCAGGCAAAGAAATGTTCTTCGGGAGTTGGTACAGCTGAATATGATAGTTTAGATTCAGCAATTACGGTTTTACAGTGTTACCAAAGATGAAGGAAATTTTCCTTTCTTATTTCTTATCTGGCAACTTGTTTATTATTGGGTAAATATTTTTTGGCTTTGATTAATTGATCAAATTCTGGAGATTCTTTGATTCTGAAACACTTCTAGATCTTCATTTGGACAAATGTTAACCTAAATGCTCCAGAAGCAGTAGGTAATCTAATTTTGTGCACAAACCAGCATTTCTTTTGTGCTTTCTATAATCTACTTCTCTAATCTTCTTCTCACTCCTAGTTCTCAGCAGATATATATTAGTTTGTTGTCCATCACTGGGGTTTCCTCCACAGATGTTGCTCTTTTCTGTGGTGTCAGAGTGAAGGCTGTGTCTGATTTGCCTCTGTTTTCAGATTCACCAACACTTGCTGATGATTGTATGTATTTAACTTCATTGTTAATATACTTTAAATTTATTGTGCTAAGGCTCCTCCTCTCAGCTGACCCCTTGCTGTGTTCATAAGAAGTAAGACACAGTTGTCATGAAACACCAGTTAGCAAAACCTGCTACTCTGCAGAAGGGATGTGCACTGCACAATGCCAATTCAATACAGGCATTATTATTTTTCACACCAAGTGTCTCATGGCTTTTTATGAAAATGGGATTACAATCAGCATGTTGAATCTACAGAGCAACTTCATTCCCATTGGCATTGGTAGAAGGAGCAACACATTGAAAAAGAGCTTTCAATTCTGCTTTGAAAGTAACAAAATGCTATAGCTTTGTAATATTTTATGAATAAAAGGAAGACAATCCTGTGAGTGCAATGCAAAGGAAGTCAAAGCCCAGCAACCAAAGAGTTTTAACAAGGGGCTAATTAAACACCTTTGATCATTCTGATTATTCATGAAAGAGAATGTAAAATAAGTAGCTTGAAGAACACAGTCGTATGTGCTTTTGTGATTGAGATAAATTTATTTTAAAATCATAAGTAAAAGTTGAAATTAATGGAAAATGATTACTAGTTTGTTTAGAAGCATCATGATGGGAAAACATGCTGTTCTGAGAGCACCAAGTAAAGAAATATGTGTAACCTTTATTCTGGAAATAGAAGGAAAGATATTGCTTGTATTAACAGATGCAAAACTGTTCTGTTAGAAGCAGGATGAAGCACAAATCAAGAAAGAGAGAAATAAATAGATGAGCATTATGCAAAATAAATGGGATTTCATTCTGAAAAAGTTCTGAGAACAGTAGAAATAATGGCACCCATGTCCACTGGTAATTAAGCCATAACAAAGAAATGGAGAATGGGAAAATTATTTTGTTAAGGTCTACTAGAATTCCCACAAGAACTGTAGGATCCTTGTCAGGATGAAGACCCTGGACAAGCTATATTCCTTAAACATACAATCTGAATCTATTGTGAGTCTGGTTATAATAACAGGGCTGGCAGCATATTGGAGGTGATCACTGCTTGCACTGAATTTTTTCTTTACAAGAGAGTGGACTTCCAGTTAAATTAACATTTGATTATGTATTAAAATATAAGTGTTTATCAATGGAGGACTCAAAGCCAATAGGAAGTGCCAGTATTGCACTTGATTCCACATGGCCAGTGGAACAAGTGCCATTATTTTGGCAACATCACAAGTATTAATCAAGTGCTCAATTCACTGTTGTCTTTCCATGTACAACTGGTCATTCTAGTGCAGAGTGCAAGGAGCTGGGATTTAGATTCCTACAAAATGACAATGTTGCTATTTTCAGAGTCAATACTAGTGTAATGTCTACATGTGAAGGAAGCCATCAAAAACTGAGCTGGAAATTTCTAATACCCAGCCGATCTAAAATAGTGCATTAACTACAGTGGTGATGTTATTCCATTTACAGTTGCAGAGAACTTGTACAATGATCTTTGGTTTAAAATGTAGATTCTTCTCAGAGTATATGACAGAATTTTCTATTCTATTTTACTCTATCCTTGGAAATTGTTTGTGTAATATGTAGTAAACCTTGTTATTTCTTTGGAAGTCTCTGCTTTCAGTTGTATTATGAAAAATTAATAATTGCTTCACTGAACTGCCGTCATACTGTCATGACAATAACACAACTGCCATTGATTACTGACATTTTGTACATAGTCTTACTCTCACTCCTCTGTACAATCCAGGTTTCTGTTGATTTAAACTAAGCCAATTGCAGTACTGACATGGTCTTCAAAGACAGCTCCATCAGTCTCCAGCTATAACAACAATAACATCTTTAAATTAGGCTGAAGTTTTGCTTTCAAAATGGCTTTTACAGTGAAAGCATCTCTCTGTACTTCACTGCTTGTATGTTTATGACAATCTGTCTGTAATTGTGAGAGAAATAATTTAGGCTTAAAAGCTATTAGTCCCAGATGTACAGTTGAATTCTAGTCTTCATTACAGAAAACACAGCAGACTAAAGAAAAGCAGACAAGGTCGGAGCTGTCCAAGGAGCAGTGAGAGGAAAAGGTGATTATCCTGGCAAAAGCCCACAGGTACATTGCGTTGTTGAGTCATCTGATTGAGGAAAAGCTACATCTTTGAGGAATGCTGCTATCCTTTTAGAGGTATTGTGTAGAGACAAATGCCAGGGAGATTTATGTGCTTCATTCCCTGACCTGTGATAATGCATCATTAGAGCCCTCCGTGTTTTCCACCTTTGTGAACAAAGACTCATAACGGGGACGATTATGAAAAAAGAAGAGGAGAAGCCGCAGCAGTGGCAGCAGGGGAAGCGTGGCTCAGGCACACAGAACTTCACTCAGAAGCTGAACAGAGATATCTTTTTTTTGCATTGCACCTTCATTTCACTTTATTCTAAGGACTACATCTCTCCCTGCTTCTCGGTCCAAAGCTCAGACTCCTTGACAGAATTGGAACATAGCACAAAGCCAAAACACATCCCTCCACTCCCCCAGTTGTCTTCCTTATTTAACCCTTCACCTTCTCAGTGGACATTAAAATAAATTTAGAGGCATAAGAAACTTATAAGGAGAGCTGAGGTCACTTGTGATCCCCATTGAGAGCTCTATTGGGTCCTCTGAAATGCAGCGATAACAGTGAAAACTGTTTCACGGCCCTGCGTACCTTTGCTGTTATCCTGACCCCAGGCAATCTTTTTATTTCGCTTGCTGAAATACAGGGCTGCTGCTCTAGCTGACTGACTGGGGAATAAGTTTGTATGTATTTAACCAAACCAGACTAGCATCCCCTCTTCTCTGGCCATGGACGAATATGGATTCAAGCAGTTGTAATGCTTTTCTGAGAACATTACCAAGACATTTTAATCACGGCTTACTGCACTGGTAGATTAGTACCCAAATGCAATGACCTTCTTTTTCCTGTGGTCATGAACATGCCAGAAAACCAAACTGCACTATTCTTTGTCTTGATCCAGTAAATTAGGATTAAATAAACAAGAGAGACAAGTGCGATGTACTTTGAAAATCGGAGTGCACCTGTTTTGTAGTGGAAAATTGGATATTCTTTTTTTCTACCCTCACATAAAAATGCTGCTGCCTGTGTTTGTCTCTTAGGGGATGACACTATAACCAGAATTTATGCGTGGCTTCTTGCATGTTTTGCAATTGGAGGTTATTAAGAAACAAAACAACAAAGAAAAATTGGTGTGCATTAGGAGGTATTAGAATTACATTGGTCTGATTTTCTGTTCCTCTGCTGTGGTGAGGTCTGATTCCACAAATGTGCACAAGAATGTGTTTTCTAGGGGGGCAGAAGCATGGAGGAGAGAGCTACCTGAAAGCCTTGTAACCATATTTAAGAGCAACCGTTATCCTGAAGTGCTGTGTCCAAACGATATGTTCTCATGCATTGTGGTTTTGGCACTTCCATTAAGGCAATGTAAACATCAGATACTTCCACATCAAACTACCTGGGATCTGTAAAAACTTTGTATTAGTCTGTGTGGATGCACAGAAAGGAAGGAGGGTCTGATCCTGTAATAGAACATCAACTTCCAAGCCAAGAATATCCAGCCCAGTTCTTTTCTCAATCTCACTTTCTTCTGGAATCAGAATGAGATGTTTTACACCATGTTGGGGTTTATGGCTGCATATATCAACAGATATAAAAGTAAGCATGCCTCTAGGCATCTTTGCCTTCTTCCATGTCTTGGAAATGGTCAGAGCAGCATCTTCCATCTTTGTGGAAAGGTGCAAGTGCACCAGTTGTCCTTCTCTGCAGGGAAAAGGTGCTGAGTTGGATATGTTTTGTCACATTCCGCCTGTTAGTACCTTGTTTCCATCAGCAGTACTGCATTAAAAATCGAGAACCTCTGTCATCATTATTTGGCATATCAACATTCAGATGAGAGCTGCAACACAATGCTCACTTTCCATGTTGAGGGGAGCCTATTTCCACATGTGCAAATAACCAGCTGGTGTCAGAGGCAGTGGCATGTTCTGCACACATTCACAGTCAGAATTCAAATAGGGACCACTGTGATCCAAAAAGAAATAAATTTGCATGGTAAGCAAAGGAGGAAGCCTCTATCTCTTTGACCTTTTCTGAGTGTTTGCTAAGATAATTTCACCTGTTGATTACTCTTTGAGTGCTTGTGATGGCATGGAAAAAAATAGTTCAAAGCAAACAAGAAAAACAACAAAGAAATATAAAAAGGTGAGGCAGAACAGATGTTTTGCTTAAGCATGGTTGTATAATATTGGCATAAAAAAGAATGTGTTTTAATTCTTTTGTGTCCTGAAAGGCATGTAATAAAATTAATTTTATTACTACCTGGTGTGTTCATCAGGTGGTTGGGTAAAAAAGTAAATATATTTTTATAATGGTTATAAACTGTTTTACAATATCTTAATCATGTATTATCAAAATTGAGACTGTACAGAAGGTTTTGGTGCACAAGACCAGTGCAAGGCAAGAAAGATTGCAATTTGTGCAGTTTTGTTTTGTTATTAAACTCCATGAATGCAGCTCTGCAGGTAGAAAGCTGTAGCTGAGTACAAAAATATATATTTTATATGATTCATTTTATGAAAAGGCAACTGTAATTCCAGCACTTCATTGTTACATCCTTGACTCATCTAAGTGGTTAAGTGCCAGGCTAGGTTTAAGTCCCACTGAGATAACTTGCTGTGTAAAGTTAGTCATAGTTAAATCTGTGGCTCAGCTGAGCTCTGCTCCAGTGAATTCCCTAATACTCCTGGCACGTGGGTGTCTGCTAAAGCTCTGCCTATGCAGCCAGATGCTCCTGTGGAGAGGATGCCACAAGTCAGTGAGGTTTTAGAGAGTTGGCCAGGCAGAGCTCTAATAATATTACATGCTATGGCACTAAATATACCAGGGCTTTCATTGCTTTTTATCTTCCACTGATAGATCTGCTTTGCAGGTAGTGATGAGGGAAAATATCTTAGATGGGATGCTAAATAAGCATCCTGAATTATTGGGAAAGCAGAAGCATTTCAATTATCTGAAGCACCTGATGTCCAGTGTTGCCAGTCAAGGCTCAAGATCATTTAAGCCTTAGATGAGCCTTCCTAACATGTCAAGTGATTTGGAGTCTATTCCCATTTCTGTTGAGGACTTCACAATTTCAAAACCTTTGATAGATGGTTATTTTCCTGCCTTCCCAAAATATCTGCCTTCAGACAATAAGCCATTTCAGCAGAGGATGGCTAAGAAAGATTAAATATTGCATTCATTAGAAGTTAAATAAGTAGTAATCTCTGGTGTCCTTGACCTTCACAATTAGTAAGAATGATAATAATAAATGATAATTATTAATAAAGAGAGATTATCAATAAATAATATAAAAATGCTTTCTTAAACTGCATTTCAGCTGTATACCTAGCAGCCCTCTGGAGGTGCAACATTCTTTCTCATTTTATAAATGTGAAAGCCAAAGTGAGATTACAGCTTTGCAATAGCATTTACTGATATGTTTCTAGATAGAATTACATTACATGATGAAACCAAGAAAAGACATTTATGACCAGATCACTTATGTAGGATATCATAGGAAAAAAAAGTAAGAGGTTTGTGAAAACAGAAGCCTGTCCTGAGTTTTACACTTAGTAGGTGCATTCTCTTGTAGCACTGACTTATTTGTCTGTAAATATTGCTGTGGTGCAAACACCAGAGATGTGTGGCTCACCTGCTATTGTTCCCAGCAAAGCACTTAGATGACTGAAGCTTCTATGATAGATCTTTTTCTCATAAACACTCTCTGTACTTTCACTGCAGTCCTTGGTTTTGATCAATTTCTTTAAATATGCATTCTTTGGGTGCACACATTTTTTTCTCTCATTTAAATTGCTTTTATTACTGCATTACCTCTTCATGCAGCACAGGAAGATGGCAGGAACAAAATAAGACAGGAAAAAAGTGCAGGCACCACAGTGTGCTAGTGATACAGGTGATAGGTGGGAAGGAGAAATGAAGCTTTTCATCTGACAGCTTCAGGGGTATGCAACTGTTTTAGGAAGAAGGTTCATGAAATACATGGGAAAAGTAAGTGGAACATTACCTGGAGAAGAAAATTTGAATATCACTAAGTCAAAGGAAGTGAATATATGATTTCTGAGGAGAGATGAAGTAAATGGAGACAAGGCAGGTTAATGAGAACAGTGACCATTGTGCCAGAAGAACAAAAGAGATACAAATGCAGAGGGCTTGCATCACACACTGATAATCAGTTGCTGTGTTTTCAAACAGAAAATATTGTTACTTTATAGGTCTGGATGCTCAGGGTATCCTCTACTGGTGAAACTTTAAGTAAGGCAGCTTTAACATGTACACAAATCTCAAACCACTCAGGGCCCTGTAGAGCTGACTGGCCCTTTTACTAACAATGGGAGGTGTGGGATACAGAGTCAGGAGTAAATTAGAATCACCCCTTAGAAGCCCAGTTCTTGATCCTGTAAATATTGTATGCATGGGTAAATGTTGCTGCTCTTTCAAACCCTGATGCTGATGTGTCCATATTTCAGAGCTTTTTAATCTGGAAACAATTTGGAAAAACAGGAAAGGATTTTTACCTAGTTAGTTCATTAAATAATAATGAAGTGTAGCTGGTATCCCAAAAATTTATCATTCGGTTGCAAGGTATCCTCCCATAAGTCACAACTTCTCATGCACAGAGGTCAAATGAGTTCTCTAACATCATACACTAGGATGATAGTGGATCCAGAAATCTGCATTCACTGCTCCAATGGAAATAAAACTTTGTCCTTGTGTGGTGCTGGAAAGCCTTGCAAAAGCTGGATACATGTTAAAACTCCTTTAAATGGTGTGAAATCCCCCTCCTTGTTCGTGCAGTTCTAGAATTAAAAAATCATATCCATGTAGTCAGACTTTAGAAATTAGTGCTCCAAGAGCTCCTCCTGTAAATCTTGACATTAAACCAGTCTCAGCATTGTCTCGCCACTTGAATCATTTATTTAAGCGGTGATAATAAAAGGTGTCAGCAATTCAGTTGTAAGCTCTTGAAGATTTCTGTGCGCATTGACCTTTAAATGTTTGCATCTTGACAGGTGAGCCGTTCCTAACGTCTCCTATGAGATATGGTCGGGGCAAGGGGTCAGGCACGCTAATGATAAAATTACCATTTACCTTTTACCTCACCAGCCTCAGTGCCTGACATTATAAATGTAGGTAACCTTTCACCTGAAGGCCTTCTTTCTTCTGCAGTGCTAGGGATTATGAAGAAATGAATGTGCTCACAGCTGCAGAAGAGGCATAAGTCATGAAAAAAAAGGCGCTTTTGGTGATTCTTTCTCTTTAATTTTCTTCCTTTTTTTCCCTTTTTTTTAAAAACTAAAATCATGTTTTTGGAAAAAGTATAAAGAGTTTTACCCTGTTTTCTTTTAAGAGATGGTTATCTGGCTATTTCTATTCTAGCATTCTTAATCTAGTCAAGATTATTCTGTTCTTTCTTATTAAGATGAAAGCACTATTTATTAATCGATTAATGCAAATGATATCACAGCAGTCAATAAGGTTTCTTTCAGGGATAAGTGACCACATTAATGAGACTGTATTATGATCTTCATTGTTTGCCATAGCCCAAGAGAGTCAACTCGTTCACCTTTATATCCTGATCCAGGTTTTCCTGAGCTTCACCAATTTTCTGACTTGAGTCAAAATTCCTCTCCCAAAGGCAACACCATTCAGTCAGTGGTAATGGGTACACGATGAGAGCTTTGGACATATCAGTGTCTGAAGACTGCTGAAGGACTGCTGATCTCCCACCCACCTATGGTGTGACTGATTACTCATAAGTAAACAGACAATAGTATGTACCGTGAAGATTAACAAGAGTGGTATGTATTTACTTCTCCACATATAAAATATTCCTGATCTGTAAAATTCATGCGTGTTGTGAATAGGACAACTATCATGCCTAGGAGAAATATTAAAGATGGTGCTAGGTGCAGAGCCTGCATTTTTTGGCTGATTCATGGGCAGGTGATTCATATCCTGATTTGAAATACATATTCTTCTTGCCAGAGCTAAAGCATATCAAGGTGGAAAACATATGAAGAGACAGACACAGAAAATAAAATTCAGTTCATTTCACTGATCAAGAGCCAAATGATCACAAGCTTTAGCAGAATTACCTCCCAGAAGAACAGCCCCTTTCTGATAAATGCAGCCATGTAACCACTAGGGCATAAATCGTGCAAATTGAAGACTATAGTTCAAATATAAATCTTTATATTAAGTTTAGTGAAATTTGGTATTGTGTGAACATTATTCACGTCTATGAATCTTCAGGCACAAATCTTGTTGCATCTTATTTGTGTTATAAGGATATACATTTTGCAAAAGTTTCATTCAGTGAATATCAACCTTTATGAAATTGTGTTCTGGTAAGTCTATAAAAATTGTTGCATCTCCCTCACATTGGAAAAACCTGAGCAGACCTAATTCTAGTTTTATCTATTCATGTACACACACAGAGTTCAAGCATCTTATAAATGAAAGGTACAACTTCATTTCTGTTTGAAGCTGGCAAAGTAAAAGGATTGGCTAAAAGATGTTGAAAGGACAGTCAGGTTGCAGGCTGAAAAAGAAAAACCCACAGAAGAAATATTGTCCCTTCTAGAAAAGTGCATATCTCTCCTCTCACACTAGCCTGCACTGCTTCGGCCATCAGGGAGTTTGTGAAGTGGTGAAGCAGGACGGAAAGCACAGGAAAAGCCTTCCTCTGGGAAGCTTGTATTCAAATCAAATGTGTTGAAAGGACACAGACAGGGATGTCATTTGGGCTGGATAGCCTGACAGAGTTATTTCCAGGCTTATCAGATCATGTTCCACTTGTCTGAATACTCTTGTTTTACTTCTGTGCATCAACACAAACTCAGCCCCCAGCACCAAAACCAGATTCATTTCCACAGTACAAAGGGCTTAACTGTGCTTTTCAGCAGGTTTTCCTCCTCCTACCCCTCTACCCATCTTTCTCCTGGAATGGATTGCTGCTCCTACATTCAAATTCTGCATTTATGGTGGATTAACTATTTCCTAATTATGGCTTCGACCACGGAGCACACGCAGTGCCATACAGAGATATAGGAACTTTCAAAGCAGCATAAAAGGTTGCAGAGACTCCACAGGTGTAATAGAAGTTGCTGCCAACATTTATAAATGGGTTTTATGGGTTCTTACCTAGTCCCATCCACTGATCCATTTCTCTGGGACTGGGACTAGTATTCCATGCTTCTGCAAAGTTCCAAGCACGTGGTATCAACTCTGTTGAGGAGTAAAATGAATCCTGCCAGTAAATATTTCTTTCCCCTTCTCTACACTCCAGCAGTTTGAAGGATCAGTACAGGCCAGGCTCATGCAGTTGGGCAGTTAGTTGCCGATTCTGAGTTAGGAAACAGGAATGTGACCACTTGAAGGGCATATTCCTGCATTGACAGAGAACACACATTTAGCCCTCACAAAACCTGCAGTGTTTCTCAGCATGGACTAACACGATCTTTGCAATATCATGCCAGTAAAATCCCTCAAATACTGGATTATGCTCTATCTCATCCCCTTTGTGTTCATTGACTATATATGATGCTAGCTGGCTTAAAGGAATCTTTCTTTTGATTTCCCAGGGGATATCCACTGAAGGTTTGATCCTGCAATAAGCTGAATAGGCTGAGCATTTAAGGAAGCTAGAGGAATTTAAGAATGTAAAGCTATCTGCTGGCTGAAGACGTGAAGAGATATGTTGTACTAGTTATGTTCTGCTCAGTGTCATGCAAAATATTTCAAGGCAAGAAGAAATAGGAATACTTCAAAAAAATAAACAAACAAAAAAATCTAATAAGAAAAATATTTCCTAGAGTCCTGGAGGGAGAAGAAAATTGTACCAGATACACCACATTCCTGAATCTGCAAGTAGGATCTGGTTTAATGGCAAGGACAAGGTCAGATCATAAGACCTTCTACGTTACCACTACCTGCACCACTAACACCTATTAAGTCCAACAGGAAACATATTTTGCAGATTGGCTGGAAAACTAAGACAAAAGGACACATTTAAAATACAGATATTTCCATCTGAGTGTATGTTTATTGCTTCTTGAATCTTTCAAAGCCACATTAATCATGTGGCAACAAGGCAAAAATGTAACATACCAGTTTAGGAATGAAAGAAAAGGGAAGTGACTTTTTCACAGAAAGGGCTGTGTCAAAATATTTCTGAAAATCAAACAATAGTCAAATAAGTCTAGTGAAGAATTGAGCATTCCTTCACGGACTACAGGATGCAATACTTTTTTTTTACAGTTTTATAGAAAATATAGTTTGCTAATATAATGAATATTAGCAAACTATATTTGCTTTTCTTATTTCAAAAAGGAATTCTGTTTTTCCAGTAAAATCAAAGTGGTTGCAGTGCTGACAGGAAAACTTACTTATAATTTAGCAACACTTTGCAATATATTCAGTTTGAAAACCAAAAAAAGTTAAAGTACCTTGTCCCCAGTATTCAAAACTTTTTCTGTTCTGGGTAAAGATTGGAATTGGCTTCAGAGAATGACTTTAGTGGGTTCTGGATCTAGTCCTTACACTTAAAGCTACTGCATGACCTTTTGCTGTGCTTAGTACACCACCAAGCAAATGAAAATTGTTTAAAAATTAATACATGGATTTTTGTTTTTATAAATGTCTGTAGCAAAAAGGATTTGTTCAAATGAAAAGTGCATATTTCATGTGTTCACTGACTAGATTCCTCATAATGGACAAAGTTTAATCAGGGGATGGGTTAAATTTCTTACTTATGGTGTGGTATGTGGTACAAATATTTCCCCAGTGTAAAATAACTGTGTGTGTATTTGTCTGTGTACACAAACACACAGATACATAAATAGGAATGCAGGTATAATGTACATACATGTGAGCATGTGGGAGTGCACATCCTTAGCAGCAACACAAAGAACCAATGCATATTGCAATTAAATGCAATATGTAATTTCCCAGTTAAGATCAAGACTTGGGAAAGAAACTCTGTGCGCAGGGCTGGCAATCCTCTGGGGAAAAAGCCAAAAGAGTTGATACTTAAAAGGTTCATTCGCTGCTTCTTTCTGCTCTGAAAATGCTGAATGGGAAATTCAGGTGCAGCATCTCCAAAAGCCTGCACCAGGAGCACTCCTGCCTGCCAAGGAGGAATGTGATGGGAAGAGATCTTCAGCTTTCATGCAGATCCTGCTCCTTCAACCAGCCTTTCTGCAACTGCTGGGAAGAAAGATGTGGAGATCCTGTGACTGTGATATCTGGGGGCAGAATTCTTTTACAAGCCAGGTGAAAATCCTTCTCTTCTAATGAGAAAACCCGTAGAACAGCTGAAATCCCACAGGTTTTTAGTCTTCATAGTTATCTTCTCATGCGTTTCCACTGAAGAATGCAGTGGGGGCCAGAGCTATCTGTGAGGACATAGTGTTGCTATCCCTTATTAGACATTTCCATTTCTTCCAGCCTGGAAGCTGTTCCATACATTATTAGATTCATTAGTGTGTGTTTATAATACTGCAGTTGTACTTTGATGATTTTAGGATGTCTGAGACTAGAAGGGAATGAGATGACATTTCTAGTATAATTTGTTCTGCATAAAACCTGTTCCCATTAATACTGAAGTTCATTCTCTATCTGTGAAGCTACTGGACCAAATCAGCTCCTGCCAACAGGCACGCTCTGCTGACAGCTCAAGAAGCTTTGCCGTTGACACCAGCTAAGAATTTGGCTGTACATTTTGAGGGAGGGAGGGACAAAGTTTAAATAAGTGTTAGTGTAAGTGTCAGATTGTATTTCCACTTCCATCAGATCAAGTCCAGAGTAAATTCATTTAAAGCAAGGGATTTTTTTTCCTATTTTCTTTGGTGTAATGGAAGAGAGTTTGTTCCTGAGAATTTATGTCTTCAAAAATCTCATTGAGGCAGAAAAAAACACTTTTTAGCCAGTCTCTGAGATGCTGATGAAACTCAGAGCAACCCACTGATATGTAAAGTACCTCATTTAATGAATTTACACACACATACGTGTATGTGTATATGTGTATGTATACACACAAATACACAATTTAACTGAAAAAAAAACCTAACCCTAAGCAAAAGAAAAATTCTCAGGACTAGATACAATACCCTTTAAGTACAGAGCTGTTTAAAATATCAATCTCCTTATTGTAATTTGATGTGTGAAATTCAGGCACACATTTACCATTCAGATCCTATTCCTTAGGGATTCCCATTTAGGGCCTGTTCATATGATTTATTTAGTGCCTTTCTTCACTTACTTACGCTTGAGATCGTTAGGTATAATGCACATATATGCACAGGGATAAAATGTTTATCATCATTACTTCAATGAAGTCATTTGCCATCCTTGACACCCTCTAATGTCCCAAGTGCTTCAACCCACTGGCTCATTTGCCCAGCTTTGCTCTCTCTTCACTTTTTCATCTCAAATTCTCAATGTGTTCCCTTCATCAATCACGTATGTTTAGCGGGTAGCAGGAGGAAAGACAGCAGAATAATTATCCAAATATAACAAAAGAAAGTCCCCTTTGTGATTCAGCAGGGACATAGATGGGGGAGGGGGAGCAGAGGAATCAGGAGTGTGGATTTCATGCTTCTTTGAAAACATTAATGATGTTTAATGGAAACCAAAGGATCCACTGGAAGTTATCATGGCCTCAAGTCTGTATCCCACATAGCTAACCTGAGGACTTGGTCCCACCCAAGTGTCCTCTTTCTGCTCTGCCTCTCATTGCCCCAGGTTGCCAGCATTTCACCACCTCTGATGGTTGCAGTCAGGAACCACTTTGAATGTACGCTTTTGGATCTATTTTTCAAAAAATCGGGATCCAAATCACTGTGCCCTGACTACATTCACCTAATTGGCCCTTGCTTTCGTGACATCCGTGGTGTGGGGATGAACAAATTGAAGATGAAAGGGTGGGCTGAAATGGGGGCAGGGGGAAGTTAGCATGGCCTGGGGCACAGTGTCGTGCACAGCTGGGGAGAGGCGAGAGAGTGTGGGGTCCCCAGGTGGCTGTGTGCAAGGTGACTTTTTCACTTTGAAAGAAGATTGGTCTCACATTTCTCTGCCTCTCTGGTACAGGCACCAGCTGCAACGTGGTGTTTCTCCATGATGTGAAGGAAGGAGTACACACAAAGCCTTGCAGAGTCTAATGCTGGGGAGACACATCCTAGAGATGCTCACGCTCAGGAAAATGAATGTTTTTAGTGGTGCTTCAGAGCTCAGTCAAGTAGTGGTTGCCAATGTGTGTTAGAGTTCAGACAAATTAAAACAGAAATTTCTCACGTAGACCACAAAACCAACACAGTTTGAAACAATCAAACAATTCAAGATGGAAATGAATAACTATTTATCTACTTATTTTTCCCAGTAAGTCCATGCTGGGCTTTGATCGATTACTCAAGCTCAAAATTCAATCAGAGTGACAATTACCAGAAAGAAAACTCAGGGTTTCTGAATGCTACCTGATACTTTAAAGCACACCAATAAACAAATAGCTAGTCAAAACAAAAGCTTTATTTTCCCACCTGTTCACCCTTCTCCCTTTCCCTAAATATGAAGGACTTTGCCATGCACTTAGGTGGTGGATCTGACATAATCATGGAAACACTTAAGAGAGATTGCATGTAGTCTTCATAGGAAACACAGCAGCAGTGGTTGTCTCTGATTACAAAAGGAAATTCTGCCCAGCTGGTAGAGGCAAATGTTCTACCAGGGAATTCCCAATCCCTTTTTTCACAGCAATAGGGAAAGAAATGGAAGATTAACTACTGGTACTGAAAAAAAAGGCTAAAATCTATACCTCTACAGAAAACTAAATGTTCTTGACTTGCCTTTTTTTTAAGGGCCTGTATATAACCTGGGATACTTATAATCTAGTCCAGTTTAAAGCATGTGAGCTAAAGGTCATAGCTGGTCACCAGAGTCCCCATGGACTTCTCCAGTCTTTTTGTCTCCACAACATTCAATGGTAATAAGTTCTAATGTTTAAAGAGGCAATGTATGAAAAGAAAATAATGGACTTTTCTGGATCTTTGATAGAGATTTGTCATTTTTGCTACCTGAAAGTGAAAGTGTGCAGTTTTTCTTAGCCATTTTTCATGCCATATCTTAGCATGTCAAAACCAAAGTAGAAGAGCCAGTCTTTCACAGCCCCTTCTCAGAATTATATGTTGGGACCCTTTTCTACTTTTCAGAAATGGTCCTTCCAGGTTAACTTCCAGGTTAACAAACATTCAACATTCACTCACTCACTCACTTTTCTTGCTAAGTGGTTTGGTCTATTTTCTTCTCCTTTTAGGGCCTTCAGGAGGTGATTAGAAAGCTTGTGCTTGAAGATTATGAAAGAGATAACAGAGTTTATCGCAGCTGCTTTGACACTTGCAGAGTCTGAAACATAGTTAAAGCCAAAACCTTAGCAACTGATGGGTTTTTGTTTTTTTTGATCTGAGGTATAAAAACAGTGCACTGTGGCACAGAAGTGTTTTATAAAGCCATGGAGAAAAAGCAGAAAGTAAATTTCTCCAAAGGGAAAATGAATCAGTATTCTTTCCAGGGGAATGGAGACAAATGTAAAATCATACAGGCAGAGTACTTATCAATGGCATTTATTTTTTGTTAATACTTTTTAAAGGAATACTTGGAGTGACTTAAGCACTTATCTTTATGTGCACCATGAAATTTGCTATCCTGGTTACCTGTCAGAACTGGTAAACACCAAGTAAATAAAGAAAACCAATTCAAAAACCATTCAGAATGCTACTCATGTCCCAGAAATGAGAGGAATTTACAAATGTTGGTCTGTTTTGGTTTTTACCTAATGCAAAACCCATCCTAAAACATTTCTGTATTTTCAAACTGGGACTTAGAATTCATGTCAAGTGGTGATCTGTATCTTTTACTCTCCTGAATGCTTTTCCAAAACCAGGTAGCATGTGTCCAATGTATTGAAATCATGCAAGACCATGACCCACACTTCCTCCATGTCAGACCCAGCTCTTCAGGGTGAAATGTGCTGCGTAAATAAGAGATAGAGGAGCAGTAACAGCTTCTTGTTTAAAGGCTAGGATGCTCCATTTACTTTTCCTGACTGGCTTCATTCTATCCTATTGGTGTAAAACTGCTACAATGTCCCTGAAAACAGAGGTGTTCTGGATGGTATACATAGCATTACCTTTAATTATTGGCTTTGCCAGCAACTATGGCATTCATTTATCTACCTAATTTATGTAACCAGGGCCAACTTTAAAACACAGACACAACGAATGTTTGAGGAGGCTACTAAAACATCAGGACCAGGTTCCTCCCTGCAATGGTGGTTACAGGCAGGGCCAGAGCCTGGGCAATCCTGCTGTCTTGGGCTCCAGCTGAGCCATGGGAGACCTGGCAGAGCACAGAGAAGTGCTGATGGAGGTGGTGGCATTGCTGGTGCCATCACTGTGTCTCTCCACAGAGCAGCAGACAAGGCTTCCTTTGTACCTGAGGTACTGGCTGGGACTTTGGTCCCGGGACCTTTCCTTTCCAGGGCAGAAATTTTATGCACTAGATCCTTCTCTCTTGAAGAAACATTATTTATTTCCACCAGTGCTGCTGAGGGGGCATCTTGAATTAGCTTTGCTAACTCAATTTCAGACAAGATGCTCCACATCTCAGAAATTTTGCAGTCCAAACACAGGAAGTTAAATAGTCAGAAACTCCAGACATGCCACTGTAGAACAGTTTTCCATGCTCCACATTGTCATAGTTTCTTTGCACTGTCTTAACATCACATTTAGAAAGTGACAGGATATTTTCCTTCCAAAAATGTCCCTCCTCTATGGTCAGTGAAATCTGGCTCTGTGGTATTCAGAAGTTACAGCAATAAAACTCCTCTTTTCTGACATGCCAAAAGAATAAATGCAGCCTTGCAGGGCTCCTGGCTGAATCAGGATGTTAATGAGTAGGGAAACAGCAGTGAAGATGATGGCTAACCAATCAATAATGACTGAATTACAGTTTAAAAACTGGATGTGTTAGATAGTTATTAACAGTGTAATTATTCATAAATGTGCCTAATTATTCATAATTATTCAGAAACCTTATTACTTCCCTGATTGTCATAAGTGATCTCCGAGGCCAATTATTATTTGATTATGGCCACAGGACTCTATGTTGGTATTACTCCTTTTGTCCTAGAAAAGTACAGAGAAAGCTGGTGAAGTGAAACTCATGGAGGACTATCTGCATTGAGTAGTCCTTTAAGAACAAGAAGCCTGTGATTTGAAAGCCTCTGTTGTGTTTCCTCTTAGCTCTTTCTTCAGATTTCCTTGATTCCTTTATTACAGAAGCTGCTGCTGCCTAATTAGGGTTTTCTTGTTGTAATTGCTGCATTTGATATCTTAATAGTGTTACAGTGAGTGTGAGGGAGGAAGGGGGAAAGGGGCAGAGGGACTATCAATGCATGTGTTTGTGGAGAAACCGAAAGCTCCCCAGGCTGTATGACTGAGCCAGAAAGGCCCAGGAGCCAAATCCCAGTTAGCTCAGGTGTCTTGTAACTCAGCAGGGAGCTCTGTCAGATGCAGCTAGGGTAGTTGCTAGCCCCTGACAATAAGAATGACAGTGTCTTTCTCTTTAAACAAACAGCTGGGCTGGATTAGTCATTTCCACAAAAACAGGTGAGAAAATTGTATTTTACATTTGCTTACATTTGACTCATAGGAATGTAAACTCAAACCTAACTGCAAGCTTTCTTAAGTGCTGAACCAGATGTATCTGGGGTGTTGATGCAATGAGACCTTATCATCAGAAAATCTGGGATTTTTGTCAGAAGACACTTCACTAATCAAACAGGACCGTCAGCTCCTTTCCACTCTCTTTCCTCCCCTGAAAACATTAGAGCCATTATATTGTGGGGCGGCATTAGTCATGTTAAATTAGCATATAGATGAGTTCTGGGGGTAGGAAGGAGGGGGAGATAGGTTATGATAACCTGATGCTGTAATGCAGAAATCTTCTGGCTTATATACCGGGCCCCACAGTGCCCTGAGTTGTTGCACAGGGGAAATGCGGTTTCCCAACAGGGTTGCAACCAGCTTCTATTGTGTGATTTTACTGACAGTGTTTAATAAGAAAACACACCCAAGCACTGAAGAATCATGAACCAAGCTCCACAGAATCATCCAATTGTCTTAAAAATCATGAGATTCAAAACCCGATATGTTGGGGTTTTTTGTTGTTTGTTTGCTTTTTGTCTTTTGTTTTCTATCTTGTCTTACTGGATAAGAAGGGCTGGAAAGCTCTTTGCTCTGACAGCCAAGATTGTCCTTCTAATAACTTGAAGGGGCGATAAAGAAAAGACACTGCAAGTGCTGTAAGATCCATTTGTGGCTCACAACCACTGTGGTGTGAAAAGAAGGGCTACCCAGCTGAGTGGTCATTTTAGCATCCTTGAGCCAAATGGGGGTTCAATGGGAAGAATTATGGTTCCTCTAAGTCTTCCCCATCCCATTATCACAAAGTCTGTGACCAGGTACTGTCATGCAGGTATATTTGAGTACTGTCCTCACTTCAGGAGACAAGGCCAGATTTTGGTTGTGGTTACAGCTCTGTACCCCTGAAGCCGTTTCACAGACGGCAGAGGAATCTGGGAATGAAATCCCTGATGGTATTCTCACAGTTGAAGCTATGGTGGAAAATAGTTTCATGCTGAGAGAGTGCTACCAAGTGTAAGAAATGTAATAGTTCAGGAGCAGCTGAAATGTGTATATGTATAGTTCTGGGTTTCTTAAAATCCCCTGGAAAGTTTAACAGGGGCATTTCTTCTTTTCGTCAGACCATGTGATATAAACAGTAAAATACTAGTAACCCTCTTGTTTTGCAGCATTCTCTAGAATTTCTGTGATTGGCAATAAAACCATAGACAACTGGAACCATTTGGCATTTTGTGAAGGCTTCAATACATGATAGGTCTCAAATAACACAAGTTGCTGTGCTCAACAGTAACATGAAAGGAATATAGTTGATTTTTCAAGCTACCTCTGTGTAGGAATAAGAGTTTTGTGAGATACATGCTTGCAGTCTGCATTTTTGCAAAGTACAGAACAGAAGGTTTCTATTTTCTTTAGAATATATAACCAAAGAAAAGGAAAATACTACTCTGTCAGACAAAGACTGAAGACAACTTCCTCCTTCAGAATTCTTTATTTCACTACAAAAGTGAAATTTCTTTAGTCACACTTGCATACCTTTGGTCTTTTCTTATCAAAATTGTGATGAAAATTCAATTTCTACAAGTGCTATGGGGAATCCAGTGCTCAATTTGCGCACTGGGGATACTTCCAGGGCATTCCAGCACAACTTGACACAGTAGGACAGAACGCTTACCAAACTCTTTGATAAGATCTGTCAGAATGGAAGTCAGGAATCTTATTTTGCCACAGTTCAGGCTCTATCGTATTACTGCATCCAAGTCTCAGTGAGTCAGAATAGGATGTAACTTCAGATTATTCAGATAGGATGGTGTATATAGCCATTTTGTAATGTGGACATAAACTGATCTCTTCTCCTGTTGACCTAATATTACTGCAGCTAAGACCTGCTGCAGGTATCCTTGGAATGCAGGAATCCTCAGTCTTAGCCCAAAAATGCAAAGTTAAACTAGCTGTTAAAACCAATAGGCATATCTGATCCAAGATTAAAAATGGAGTTTACATATGTATACACTCTCTCTGAACTTTTTTGACTACTGAGTATGTGTTATTTATTTCTTATCAACGCAGAGAAGGGGAAGAAAGTGTGAGAAACTTTCAATTCACATTTAATACTACAGCATAATTGCTAAGGCAGGGCAGAATATCTCATATATACCTTTTCTATCATGGCTGCAGCTTTGTGACTTGTAACACAAGCTATAGCTACCACACTGTCTTCTGCCTCTCTGATTCTCAGTGAAATATATTTCACTGTATGCTAAAGGATAAAGCTTCGATTGTTCTTAACTTACATAGGATGACAGCTTAATTTTGCTAAATCCTGCGCCTGAAAAATTAGGAAGATGCTTTCTTTCCATGAATCTGAAAACCCAAGGCTGCTTTGTCGCAAAGCACAGCAAACAGCCATGATGTATTCTATTAAGCAAAGTTAAAAAAAACTTTAAGCAAACCCTCACAGGCACTGTGAGCTACAACCCTGCTTCAGAAAAAAAACAGCCAAAAAAACACAAGAGAAAATGGTTGCAAGTGTGTGTGTTATTTGTTCCCCCTCCCTTTGTGGCTTCAAAGGGTGAAAATGGAAGAATGTGACTGCAGAGCATAATGGGTCAACACTGCAGCTCTGATCGCTGGAGCATACACTCTAAATTTCACGCTACATTAGGTAGATTTTTAAACCTAATCTGCTGCTACGACTCTTTTATTGGTAATTCTATGAAGGTACAGATTTCTTGACAACAAGGGAGACATAAGAGAGGTACTTGGTAATCCACAACTTTGTGACACCCCAGTGACCCAGCAGTCCAGCACATTCAGTGCACCTTGGCTCAAGGAGGTGCACCATAACAAGCCTCCTTTCAGCTCTCATTTCCCTCAGTTATGACAGTGAAGGGCATTCATTTAACCAATTACAATTTTTTCCTTGGTGTCTCCATAACTCCAATGTATTGATCTAGTAAGGGTGTATTCTGCACTGAAAGCTTTACAGATTGGCATAGTTTTAACACCAGCTCCTGTGTTCAGGCAAACACCATTTGAGAGATGGAGAAGGCTTTGGTTTACTCTGCCTCAGAGCTTTTAAAATGCTGTGCAACAGTACCACTCACTTTTTTGTTTTTCCAATTTAAATTTCTCCAGTTTAAAATAAACCTTGGCCAGAGTGATGAAACTGCTGAGCAAGAGAGCCATGGTTACTCTTCCTGTGCCTGGCTCCAATGGTGTTTCAATACTCCACTAAAACAGAGGAGCAGCAACAAAAGCAACTGGAGCTGCAGAAAAGGCTTTAATATGAGTTGTGCATCTCTGTCAAGATAGAAGCACTTCTGGCCACGTGTTTGTGGTGAGTAAGCTTTACTGCTGAAAACTATGGGACTGGAGGTTTTGGGTGCCACAAGAATCAGCTGGAAGTTTGGCAGGTGGCTTCAGGGTCAAATGTGATACTAGACATCTAAAGGGAGGAGATTATAATCTTCATGACTATCTCTTCAACTAGATCAAGGCTCAAACCTACCCACAGGACTTAATTTATCTTTGAGAAGTCAACCAGTGATCCTTTCTAATAGAACTGGGAATGGCTGGATTGAAGCCTCCTTCAGTAGAGTTCCATGATTGCTTCCATGCAATCTTTAACACGTTTTGAAAACCTTCTCTTTCTGTTCTGTGCTCGTTGTAACCCCAGCTGTCCTATAATAGCATAATTCTTATGGACAAACTTTAATTTACAGTGCTTTTTCTTTCTCTTTTTTTATTGTAATAATTGTTTTACAGATGTATCACAAAAAATCAGGGCCCTGTAAACTACAAACAGTGGCACAAAGGCCCAGATTGAATAGTCAGGTTGTAATTCAGTCTCCAGGCTGAGAGGTTTGCTACCATACCCAAACCCTTAAGCAATATTCTTCAGTGTGGGACATTAGCAGGATCCCTCAATTGAATTACAGCATTGTATTCCATCTGGGACTCGGTATTGTAGTGTACTTAACATTGTACTACATAGGGAGGCATGAGAGTAATGGAATTTTACAGTAATAAGATTTTTTTTATTAAATGAGAAGTAGGCAATAAGATCCCCAACTATGTAGCATTAGTGGAGTTAGAAATAAAGGCCCTGTAAAACATACCTAAAAAATAAGCTTTTAAAAAATTTTATAAATATTGTAATGTGCTGTTAATATACAATAAACACCTTAGAACACTAAGGCTTTCTCAAAATGGCAAACTTGCTTTGCAGTTCTAGGTGGATTTTCATCATGATAATTGCAATATATTGGTAAGTGATTTTTGAAATGAAGTGTGTGTCATCCTCCCAGTTCAGTAAAGTATTTTGGCAAAGCTTTCCATTCATCCTTATGAGCTCAAGTACATGTGCATATTGCAGACATAAAGTAGACATAGTATNTTTTCATTCTGCTTAAAAATCCATATAGCAGAATAGCATTAAGAAGCAAGTAAAGCAAGTGCTAACATCAGTTCAAAATCTGCTGCTTCACTGCACTGACTCGGGTAATATCATATCAAGTAGTTAGTAAGAAACAAACTAGAAAAGCTCAAATTTTTAAAGGAAGACAAGAAGACATAAAAACCAGGCAGACACAACAGAAATTACTCTCTACCATATATTTTTCTATTAAATTAATATTTCATGATCAGTTAACCAGCAGTCTGCTACCTTCCTAATAAAGGTATTATAACCAATAAAAAATATTTATTGCCACATTTTATGTTTTAATCAAGGGCAAACCCCTCAACATATTTTTTTTAATTCCTTGACATGGTGAATGATTAAGTAGAAAAAATGTCTTTTTATGTTAAAAAGAAAATGCTGTGCACTGATTAGTTAATTAACACAGCATCTTTTGGAAGTGCAATAATTCTGAGGAATCAGAAAGAAATAGAGATAAGAATCTGCACTATATAGTGTGCTACTCAAATTCTGGATTCACTGTACTAATATCAGTTTTGTCATTGGCTTCAGGGGCCGGAGCTTTCCCCGTAGTCCTCACTGCATTGATAGGGAATGTTATGGGAACTTAGAAATCCCCAGGGAAGTGCTGGAACTTGAGGTTTCCAAAAAACACAAACTGATGAATTTGCAAATGCAAGCAAAATGGGCTGTGTGGATCAAAATAAAATCTTAATGAGCCCCTGATGTGCACTGGGAGAAATTTACAAGTACGGGTGGGTAATAATTAGGCGAAATTAAGTAAGCAGACAACTCAGTAAGTTCAGATGTGAATTGGGATCCTTCTCTAAGCAAAAATAAGTAATGTGTCTTAACTAGTTGTTATTTAATTTTCTCCTTTCATTGTTGCCATCTTCCTGGCTACTGTTCAAGTAATCAGTTTTTAACAGTTTCTCAAAACCCAGAAATTTTAACCTTGAGGCATAGACAAGGCCTACTACTACTTTGACAAGACTACTATTAGACAAGGCCTTTACTACTACTATGGTGCTGTTGCTACTGCTGCTGCTACTTGTTGTTGCTGTTAATCATATGAATACATATTTCAAAAGCAATAAATCCACTTTGACTAAAGTTTTGGAAAAAGTATTTGGAATGTCTTGGCCCCTGTTTCACAGAAATACACTGGACAGGGTTCCTGATCTTCTGGGAAGGACTGAATTGAGAAGGAATTAGATATTGCTCTCAGTTAACAGCTCTTCATGGAACTGAGATCTAAAATACCATGACAGCCTAAAGGATAAGACAAAGTTAAGTATCAAGTTAAAAGAGAAAATATGAGGGGTGTGATATTAGAAACTTTCTGTTTTCCTGAGGAAGATGAACAAAAAGAGTTTGCAAATCTTGCTGTCCAAAAATGTTATGCTTTCTCCTTCCGTGCAATGCCCTAGGTAGTCACCCTGTTGCACAGCCAAGGCAATGATGTGATCCTGCACCTCAGGGTTAACCACGGACCACTGAAGGGTGGCGATGATGCAGAGCCTTACGTGCTCTGTTCCACAGCTGCATCCACAGGGCAGAAACTTCTGGAGGCAGGATGGCACGTGTGGCAAAAGGCAGCAATGTTGTACACTCCAGTAGCTACATTTATCACCTGGTCTGTCAGAGTCCCTAGTTAGAGCACAGGGAAGCCAACAGCCAGTTCAAGTAGAAAGATTTTATCCACTATTAGCTTGGATAAGGCAGAGTGGGTAATTTTGGCTGGTGCAGAGAGGTATATCCCCTTTTATTTGCTACTACCTTCTTAGAGTCTTTGCTCAGAATATATTTCCTTGAAAAATCCCCAAAACCAAACCCAAAAGACCACCTCAGGTTTGGTCCTATCAGAAATGGGCAGAAAATATGCACCTGATTCTACATCAAAATTTTTGCATGATCCAGTTTCCCAGTTAGTGATACAGTGGGAAAGTGACAAGATGTATCGTACCACAGATCTCTCTTATATACATCTGCATTTACGATATGCAAGTTTAATTCCTTAAGAATTTTATCAAATGTTAATCTCTCCTGTTGTTTCAGGGTTTTGTTGCTCTCCCACAATAAAGATTTTAAATCTCATGGATTAGTATCTCATTCAATAGATCCTGGAGTTAAAATAACAATGATAAAACTGAATAATGTGTTAGGACCAACTCAAAGTCAAATTAAATTGACTTGTACTGCTGAGAAAACAGAAGAATTTTCTTCCTTTTTCGGTCACACTTCATGTTATTTTTCCAGATATAAGAAGTGTAGAAAGAGTTACTAAATTATTTGCAGCTGTTTTAATAGATGGACTACAGCAGCCCAATACCACATAACCAACTACAATTGCACATACTGATATGCATCTATTGCATATACTGATCACATCTGAAATGTGCTTATAACATCCATTAATTATTTATTAACCTTTACAAACCACTTAACAGTGGAATGCTAATATCGAGTGCAATCTTGTGGGAACCAGGGATAATTTTTCCCAGCAGATAAATGGTATTTTCAGCCTGATCATGTGATAATATTGTATGTCGTGAACAAAAGTATAGAGAGAATCCATGTATTTTTGAATATTCCAGGGTAAAATTCCCAGCTTATTGCATGCCTTAGTCATAGCTTCATTGAAGGACATAGCTCGGGGAGAGTTGCCATTTTGTACTTAGATGAGCTGCAGTAGAATTCAAAATCTTATTCATATGAGTCCTTTTATAAAAACAATACTTCTTTTCCAACATGTTATCATGTTTCTAGGACTCTGAATATTCAGTACAAAGCTCCATTTTCTCTGAAAAACTGTCATTGACAAAGGTTTTCCTCTTTTTTTGTATCTCTGTCTGGGGATTTTTGAACTGCTTTGCTCTGACATCTGAAGTACAGAGGTGTTAGCAGATATCACTATTTGTGAGAAAATAGGAATTGAACCAGTAGAAAACTGAATTTCATTAATTTCTTCTTAAAGGTACATCTTGCTTTTTCATATTTGCAGTAGCAGGGCTGAAAGTCAAAAAGAATTTTTCCAACAGCTTCTANGTTTACCTTGGGAGGAGCAACTAATTTTTATGGTGTCATCTGTAACTGGTTTTTAAATACTACCTACAGTGAAATTAATTCAAGCAGAAATTCATTCTGAAGCAGAAAGAGCATGTATGATATACTCAGTACTTGCTTTTGCATTCAAGCCTGGTGCAGGCTATCTGTGCAGGACTGACAGCATCCTTGTTATCATCTAAAGGACAGTCCTCAGCAGTCAATCAAAAGCCCAAGGTTGAAAGAAGCTGACATAATGCCCATCAAAGTCTTCTCATTAAAACTGATTTCAGATTGTAGGTTGACTCTCCTTGACCAGAATGACTCTGTGGATATTCATGTAGTGTGTAGGGCATCGCTCAGACAGTTGGTAGCCCCAGCAGCAAATTGTGCAACATTCTGTATGGCCAGAGGGTCAGATGAATTCTGGGATCTTCCTTGCACGTCCACTGAGGCCAAAGTGTTTGCTCTTCAGTTGTTTCTGTTCTCTTAATGAGGGTGATATTTAAGTGCCTCTGAGATTTCATGGGTAAGGATGACTTCTACAATATCTGACTGCCTCTCAGGTTACAAATTTTCACTGCTACGACCTCTACCACTACACATATTTTTCTTCTTCCTATCTTTTTTCCTGATGTCATTCTCACCTCTTTCTAAAATAATCCTACATGCTTGATGTCAGGGTTTCTTGCCACTGAGGCTTTCACTAGACTGTACTACAGAGCAATGCAAAATATATATTTTTTTAATACATCATGTTTACTTCCATATTTTTGTACAATTAATCTTTCAACTCTTTCTGGTTATGCATTTTTCGTTTGTAATACAAGAAGCATTGCGTTGGTATATATTTTTCTTCTCTTCTTATTTTGCAGAATTAGTTTTCCTGAGATTGAGTCAATTATTATTTTGAAAAACAAAGCAGCTTTGTTTTGGGTGTTTTTTGGAGGGAGGAGACAATAATAGCAGAACTACACTAATCCTACAATGTACAGGAAGGACAAAAAGTACCCCGAGATTCTGAACATCAGTGTATTTCTCTTGCTGGTTGCATTACAAGGTTGTGTTCATAAAGCTGCAGTTCATCACTTGAAGTGACATTTTACAATCTCAAACCAGAGAATTTGCTTAAATTAGGCAACTTTTGTGCCACCTAGTGGCCCCTCCTCTCTGAGAAATGAGTCTGGCATTCCCTTGCCTAAAATTCTGCAGGCCTCTGGCACTTAAGTACTGTAGAAAACCTTCAGTAGTAGTAAATTATGAACTAAAGAGTCAAAATCATATACTTTAACTATGAATATTATCCTTTGACATTTTTTCTTGCAGTTTTTATTTGGCTGTTTACCCCTTATCTCTGCAGTCACTTATCCATGCCTGGCCTGTGCTATGCAGAGAGAATCATCACAAATGTGAATCTTTATTACTGGAGTTCATTTCTGACATGAGGTCTTGTAATTTCCAGTCTCTTAACACTTCCCTATTTTCATGCTCTCTCTCAACAGATGAGTCCTCAATTCACCCTTACTCTTGGGGTCGTTGAAAATGGAACAAATTGCCACCACTTTGTCACTCGGTGGAGCTAAGGAAGTATAGAGCAGGAAAGGTGTTGAACCTTCTCAAGTAACCATGGTGTTAGCTGTACTAGCCACAGCTTTTTGAGCCTTGCTGCTTGAAGTCAGTCACCTCCATCTGTATTTGGGCAGTAAAACAGCAGTAGAGCTAACATGTTCCCAGAGGCTGCAAAAATGAATAGATCCCATTGGCTTCAGAAGGAATTTGAGATGCTGACAATGCCAGCCCATCCCACATCTGATCTCAAGATAACTGTTGTGAGGGTCCTAAGGATGCATCTTGTTTCTGTGCTTCCAGTGATGCACTTCAGACACTAAACCCCAGTGTTCAGCCCAGCTAGGCTGGCTCCTATTCGGCAAACTCTTTGGGTTTAAACTCTTCTTGTTAAATATAAGCCTAAGGCTAAGTGCAGAATGCTTTCACAGGCAGCAATGGGCAATAAACAGGGGCTGCCAAGCACTGAGAAAACCTGCCCTAAGAAGATTTGCCTGTGTTTGAAGGGTTGTGCACTTCAGTTACATCATCCCATAATGACACAGAATTTCACAGAGCCAAAGAGGACTGGCATATATGAGGGATGTACTGCTGGACACAGGCAGTATGACGCATGGCTTTTTACCCTACTAGCCAGATTTTCTCCTGCAGTCTATGTCACAGTGCCATCTGGATACAACTCAAAAATTCAGCATCTAAACACTGATATAGTAAGGAAGAACCAGGTCATAGGTTCTTTTTGTAGCTGTCCTTCTGGCATTCACCTGACAGAGTCTGACAAGTGGCACTGCAATGTTTATTTCAATTAGAAGATCTAGCCCCTTCTTCCCCAGATCTTTACTGTACCCAGGGATACTGTTTGAAAAAAGGACTTAATTATGATGATATTCATTTACAAAGACCACTGATTTGAGAAATGGCCCAAATAATAATGCTGTCAGAACAATTATAAGACTATGAGGCTAGCAGTAGTGATGTTTGCTCTGCTAATTGTACTTAATTTACTGTGAAGTTTTTCAGTGGCTCCTGTAGCTTTGAGTGCACTGCACTTGTGGTGTTGCTGTATGCACCAGGGGGAGAAGATTATCAGTGAGGTAGCCGAGTGAGAACCATTTCTGAAATGATCCCAAGTGGCAGATTCTCCAGTGCTTTCATTACACACAGCCAATGCCGTGGGTGTCACTCTCCCTGGAGCTCTTGGGAACACAGTGGCTGCTCACAAGGGGCAATGGGGAAGCCAGCAAGCTCCAATCTGCCACTGGGTGCATGTGTGAAGGCTTTATTCTGTTTTCTTCCTCGTTTAATGCCTTGAACTGGCGTTTCTCATCATGGAAAATTTTGGATGTGTTAGCCAGGGTCAGAAGGAGATGTCTGTTTGCAGTGGATGCTGACAGACAGCAATGCTGGGACAGTCACATACCTACAGACCACCATGTGGCTGTGCACACATTCTCCATTTGTAACTGGATCACGTGATTACCTGTTATGTCTCAGGGGACCTCATGGGAGTCCTTCAAAAGGGAAAACCACATCTTGAGAGAAAGGAAAAAATCATTTGGGACGTTAAAAAAAAAAAAAAAAGTAGATGGAAAAAGTAGAGGGATAAAAGAAAACTTAGAAAGTAAAAATGGACAACACACTGAACCACAACCCCAGCTTGCCTGATGGATGATTTTCAGGCTACTTGACAAGGAACAGGCTCATGGAATAATTAGTTTCCCTCTTCTTGTGCAACTAAGTGTATATATCTCTCCCTCCTTGGTAAATTTTGAATCTTTTACTAATATCAGGAGAATTTAATAGAAAAGTAGAGACCTCTGTGATATTAAGCAACTTTTATAAGAGCAGGTTGGAGGAAAAAGATCCTACTGATCTTTCAGTCCAGGCCAAATGCTTAAATCAGAGCTTACACCTTCTCAGAAAGCAAAGCTAAAATATACAAATCTGTAAACAGTCAAATGGTCATGGCCTTATTAAAAAAATAAAATTAAGGGCTATCCTTTTGTCCTTTAAAAGCAAGGTAGGACTATTGTGAATGTGGCCAGACTAAGTTCTCTGAAATCACTATTTTGATTTAGATTAGCAGAGCTGACAGTGGCTGAACTCTGTTTACCTCCCTGCTTCTTCTCCCAGTAGAACAATGGACCCAAGCTATGCAGGAGGTCAGCAATGTTAAAAGCTTTTAATGGACTCATGACCATCAAGCTCATCTGACATCTGAGTGTGGGCTGGAAAGAATCCAATGTTATGACATATGCCATGCTTCTCTCAAATCTCAAGGCGGGTAACAGGAGCTATTGCACAGTTTAAACCTTCTCCTTTTTGTCTCTTCTGCCTGTTACCTGTTTTGCATTAGTGAGGCTGACAAGACCCATAATAAGATCACCTGCCTGTTGCTTTTGCCCCTCCTCCCCCCTCTAGATAGAGATCAGTGCAGGCAAGGGGAAGAAAGAGGATTGATTTAGATGGACCTAAGAAAAGTGTTCTCATCTGAAACCAGGTGTTCCTAATGCCTGCCATAAGATTTATTGCAGTCTGCATCATGCAGCCCACACTGAGCATTCCTGAGTAATTGGGATTCTGTATCCTACCATCTGATGGGCACTGACCTCTCCTTGCCATATCTCTTAAGTGTATGAGCCTCTTTATTCCACCTTCCATCCCCCAGCCTACCTCTTCTGTCATATCCCAGCAGATACTTTATGACATGTTGCCATGCCAGGAAGCCAGCATGAGCAATATTACTCCTCACCCAGCCTGGGGCTACTGTGAGAAATGGTGAAGTATCTGAAGTTTAAGCTAAATAATATGATCTTAATGAGCTCATGTGGGCTACAGATCAAAAGCATAACCAAAAGGTAAAAAGTTCAATCAGCTTTTTTCTGTGTGCAATAAGAATGACCATAGTAACTTTGCATTGAGTCCTTTTGCAAGATTACTGGAGAAAAAGTGTCTCAAAGGGAATGGGTAGAAGGAAATATTTCTTTTGAGCAGTTTTGACCTCAAACTAATGCAGAGAAACTGTTACCCACTGCTATACAAAATGAAGCTGACATACATCTGCAGGTACTGACTATCCTTTTGTCTAGACTCGGAGTCCAATACGGACTCACTGTAGTTTACATAATGAAATTCACTTTTGTTTCAGATTTCTTTTTGGAAATCCCCCATGTGTTAAAAATACTTGCTACTGGCTTGTGCCAATAACAGCATAAGTCAGTTCAACTGTTCCCCTTGTAAAGAGTCCTAATGATCACTGGGTCTCATTGATTATCTTTTCAAGAATTTATTTTCCAGTCCTGCAGGTCAAAGAACATTCCAGCAGCACCTGTGAATGCACAGGATTGGTTTGACTAAGTAGGAAAATTGAAGGGCACTCGCCTGTGATACTCCCTGGGTTTCAGACTTTCACCATCATGGTAAATGAACACCTGTAGAACTTTGTAGGAGTTTGCTACTGAGACAAAAAAGGGAGCATACCACTCTGGAAGTTGCTGGAGCTGAAATCTGGGCTTAGCATAGCTACAGCTTATGGTGTCATTTATCACCATTTAAAGGCACAATCACCTACGTTTTGACATATTTATGCCATAGGTTTACACTGGTCTTTCCCTCTCCAAGCCAGAAATGTACTTGGGCTTTATATTAGAAGTCACATTTTGCTAAGTGGCGTACAAATGATCTACCTACACTATTAAAGGTGTGGTTTGGCTGAGAATCCTTACACCTGACAATTAGAGGAAAGAACCAGCAGGAAGGCTGTGCTTGCTTTGTGACTGCATTTACACTGATACTCCTACACCCCTACTGTGTCACTTCCACAGTGTTACCACTGAAACTCATGCTTTCACAGAACTTTTATGTGTAGGCCAGGTCTGAATCCATCAAAAGCCTTTGGTGATCTTTGGTGTTAATGAATACCAAAAGCAGGTAACTTTGAAGGTTAATAGATATTTAATACCCTCTCTTGCTGTAGAGACAGAGCCTGCCATGCTGATTTAGCTGTTACAACTGATTAACATTTTGATGTTCAGGAAGATATCAGAAGGCTAAACTCAATTAGCCAAAAGATATTGTACAAAAGCTGATCTTTTGTTCATGGCAAGCATCCTGCTGATGTTATTTAAAATCAACAAGTAAGATCAAACAACAACTGTGCAAATCACTGGGTTCCCTGCACACAACTATTAAATATTGTCAAACTAAAGGCATCGCTAGACACCGTGTGTGCAGACATTTAAATTTTTATGCAAGTGGAGCTTGTTTCAGGACACTACTAGTAATGTCTATGACATCCATTATCACAATTTCTAAATGGATTTTTTCTGGTTAAATGTATTTACCTCCTCAAATGTATTGTGTAGGCAAAATGCTCCAGCTTCATCAGACAGGGGAAGACTAATGCTTGTTCGCTATGTCCTGTACAGTCCTCATGTGATACACAGCCTTCTCCAGTATCTGTAACCCTAGTGATAACTCTATTTTGGATGTTAGTACACGTGTGTGAAGACCAAACTAGGGCATTCGAATTCCCCTTTTGGGTACCAAGATCAGAAAGCAGTACTGTGGTGCCCATTTTATCTGCTGCTTCAGACAACAACTGAGAGTAGGTATTTTGGTAATTTTATTAGAAACATAACTGAAGTGAGAGAGAGGGCGTTGTATTAATACAGTGAGAGCTTGCTGAGGCATCCCTGTCTAGAACGTGTTCTTAAAATCCTGCTATATTCTGGACAATTTGCAACTACAGCAGTTTTTCTGCCATTTTATAGCTGTGTATCATTGCCCCTTTCCCCTCACATTTAAACATCATTAATTGGGAAAATGCAAATACGAAGGCAAAAAGGTAAGCATTACAAAAGGTTAAAAGCAGGATTACAACCCTGGCTTTCAGGAGAGCAGACTTTGGGCTCTTCAGGGATCTGCTTGAAAAAAATCCCATATGAAATGGTTCTGGAGAGAAGATGAGTTTAAGAAAGCTGATTGATTTTGAGGGATCACATTCTCCAAACTCAAGAATGATTTATCTCTATGCACAGGAAATGAAGCAAAGGTGGCAGGAGGCCTGCACAGATGAGCAAGGAGCTCCTGTCAAAATTCAAATGTAAACAGGAAGTGTATAGGAAGTGGAAGCAGGGGCAGGCGACCTAGGAGGAATATCAGGACACTGTCTGGGTATGCAAAGACCAGGTAAGAAAAAACAAGGCTCATTGATTTGAATCCGATGAGGGATGTGAAGGGTAATAAGATCTCCTGCTAAGACATCACCAGCAAAAGGAAGACCACAGAGAATAGCAAACATTCTGATGAATGGGACAGCTGATCTGGTGTCAGGGAACAGCAAATAGGTCAAGGTGCTCAAAGCCATCTTCACCTTGGTCTTAAAGGCATGACTGAGCTTAAGGAATCCCAGCTGCCTCAGATCAGCTTGAAAGTTCCAGAGCAAGAAAGACCTACCCTCAGTAGAAGAGGGCTGACTTATAGATTACATAAATAAATGGATGTACATGAATGCCTGGGACTGATGGATACTCTCACATGGTGAATTGAGGTCAGCTTCATCTCGATCCCGGGGAAGGTCAAGTAGTGAATCCTCCTGCAAACCATTTCTGAAAACATGGAGGAAGAGGAGAATACATTTACAAAGAGGAAACCACACTTCACCAACTTGATTGCTTTTGTGATGAGAGGACTAGCTTGGTAGTTGAGAGGAGACCGGTGGTTGTTGTTTATATTGGCTATAGTAAGGCTTTTGGCACTTTTGACACTCTAACATCTTCACAGACAAATTGCAGGAGTATAAATTAGATGAATGAACAGTGGGTGGAATGTGACAGCCCTGATTGCATCAGTCTGGAGTGTTGGATGCAGTTTAGGGCTTCTAAGGACAAAAAACATTGGAACAAGGCCAGCATAGGACCATGAGGATGAGTAAGGGTGTAGAGCTTTGTATGAGAAGCTAGGAGAGTTGGGACTGTTCCACCTCAAGAACAGAAGATGCAAGGGAACCTTATCCAGGGAGATTGGACTAGCCTATCTCCAGAGGCTCCTTCCATCTTCAATGCTTCTCTGAGTCTGTGAAAAGCTTCCATACAAATACTTTTGTTGCCACGTAGCAACAGTGAGAAAAAATTTAAACACTCTAGGGAAGGTCTAGGCTATTTAAAGTAAAACTGTAAATGAAGAAAATTCAAAAACTCTCCTTTCTGTGGCCTATTTTTAACATTAGATTTAACCATAACTGATTTTTGTAAGAAGAAAGTACCGGCTTTTATTTTACATAAACATGTTGTTCACTGAAAACCATGTAGTTATTTACACTAGGTCTGATAAAACAGAAGCCTCCCAACTAAAATTTTGGCTAGGAAAGGATTAGTGTGAAGACAAAGTGAAATTCATGGTGTCATTTGTCATTTTTAGTGATGACTGTTTGGGAATAAAATACAGGTTTTATAACTCTGGCAATAAGATTCGTCTTCAGGAGAAAACTGCAGTGAACATTTGGCTACTCTTGTGTACAAAGATTTTGCTTTCTGGCACAGAAGCACTCTTGTTCCATGGCCTTTATTGAAGTTTAAAAGAAGTGCTGACTTTTCTCTGTATTTCATGCTGTGGAGGGAAGAAACAAACTGCACTCTGAGCTGACCTTTAGGAGATGTTGTGTTGCCTAAAGCCCTGTCATTAAACATAGCAGTGAGCACTAATGTTTATGATGGAATGCTAAAATAGAATCTAGACAATAGGAACCCCTCTTTACTTTTCTGCTGCATCCTGCTGTCCAAAAATATATGTATATTGTCCAGAGTCACTTAGTAATTTGTATGCATGGGTATATTTTATGCACATAAAAGAATAATATGAGCTATCTGTAAACATCTGTGGATGTTCTAAAAATCAAAAGCATTTCTTCAGGACTAGTACTGAGCAGGATCACGTGCCAGTGGTTTCAGTACTATCTTGCTGTTTATTTATACCAGTAAAACTTCAGACCCTGATTTCCCTTTTGCCCTCTAAGCATTACAATCAACAGAATCGGGTAAAATAACAATTGAAAAAAAATTTCTTTTGCCAAATATCTGCTGCCTTCATAAGATCACATCTTCTGATTTTTTTCTTAACTTTTTTTTTTTTTGGTGCATTTAAGGCCTGAAAGCAGTGACCCTGTTGCTAAGCAACTGAGATGCTTAGGCCTCAGCCCTGGTGGTTGAGATGAAAAAGGTCAATTAATGTGGCAGGCCTGTCCTTATCAATATGCTACTGTGGCACCAACTTTTATTTCTTTACAGTAATATATCATAATAAGTTTTGTAGGTCTTTATACTGCAGATCTCCTTTTGAATAAAAGCATAACTAAGACTTGAGGGTATGTCTGATATAACAGAAAATGTAACCATAAAAAAAAAGAAACCCGGAATAGAAATCATCTGACTGCTGACTATCCTGCTGTGCTGCCTGAGGCAGTTACACATTTCCATTGAGTTATTTTATGATCAGGCCAGTATGTTATTGAAATATTATCTCTTTAGCCTTTCTCATTCTGATAAGAAATGACAGGCTCTCAGAACACTAATACACATGGAGAACAAAATATGGAGCTGTGGAGAAAATTCAGTTGGGGCAAGGAACAGCAGCTCAAGTATATTCCTGTTAAAACTTCCTCACCAATCTTGTGTTGGATTTTAAATAACTGTCCCTATTTTTATTCCAAAGTGAGCGTCAGAAACCTTTACTCCTAGTACTAGTACTATTGTTACTACTGCTGCTACTACTACTACTATTGCTACCACAAAATTTTGTCAAATAATTTAGCAGTATGAAATACTTGCTATATGGAAAGTCTATCATAATTGGGAAACATTTAAAAGGCAGTCAACTGCTCATTACTGGATTTTTAAAGCATTTTGAGAAACTAAAATCCACTGGCTGTTCCTGTTGTCCTCCTCTGTCCATTGATCAGGCTCCTGGCTGAGAACATCCCTCCCCTTCATGAAACTTTCAAAGGTAAACACCTACACAGGTGTCTGTGGAGGGGTTTGCTGGCAGCTGTTGTGATCGCTTTGGGATCAGTGGGTGACAAAGGCAGCCACCTTCCTCTCTTCCAGAGTGCGTGGTGTCTGGGTTAGTGTGAGCAGATTCCTCCTCCTTTCCCACATGTACAGGATGGGATGGAGGAAGCAGTCTGGATGCCCCAGGAATTTGGAAGCACCCTCTGCACAATCAGGCACAGCCAGTAGGGGAAAGTGTGTGGCATCATGCATTCGTTGGTACTGGGATGAGCAGTACGCAGACAAACTACCATAAGGAGAAAATGATTTTCACATGATGATTTGAAAAGACAAAAAATGATTTGTCTGCATTACTGGTCATTATTTTTGCCCAAATGCTATTAGAGTCACAAGAAAACTTAGTTTTCCATATTTTTGACAGTCTTCTCTGCTCAAATGCTGTACTATCAAGAGTGATGCTCAGTGCAGTTGTTGATGGACTGGGAGTGTAATTTTTTGCCTGCTTTTTGCCCTTCCTTCAAGCTTATCCTCTTGTGCAGGGCAGGAAAAAACAGCCTGAGCAAGGTCTGAGTACTTAATTATGTATTCATTCCAGCAGTAATCAAGGATTGCATTTAGTTAGTGATGCTGGTTTCTGTGAGTGATCCTTTTTATGGGTAAGACAGTGTGGAAGAAGCATGGTGAGGATCATTCTAATGCCTACTAGTATCCTGTTAACCTATCCTATTCTGCACAAAATAGGATGTCAGAAAGGCATCCTGCTTTTAATCCTACACCTACAGCAGAGATAAATCCTCCAGAAGAGTATTTTGTTGCTGTCAGATGAAAGAAATTCAAACTATAACCTTTTACATCTTATTTACAGTCACTTCATGATCTCAGGTACATAAATGTTACCTGGTTAATTACTGTTTATAGATAAGAATAAAAAGAAAGGTCTCACTCCCTCTTCTGAAAGCACAACTATCCCTTCTCTTCCCCACAGCTCCTATCCAAGTTAAATAACTTTCTTTCATGAAATTCCTTCTGACTTTACATTAATGTGAGACTAAACACAAGGCCTACAGTTGTCACCCTGCCTCAGAGAGTGGGATATCAAATCCCCTCGGTTCTTACACCCCATGGACAGTATGGCATAAACTGACCTCCAACTAACTTGAAGCGAGAATTCTCAGCTGCTCAGCCCAGTTTCACTGCAGTTACAGTGTTCATGTGTGTTTTACTTCCTTGTTTTATAGCATTAATGGGGCAGCAGATGTTGCCTTTCTCCCTGCGAATGCTATATACAGTGAATCATCTTAGCCTCTCTGTAAAATTTCAACTTAATGGAGTCCTGGCATTTGTGATGAGCTGAGGAACTTAATTTTATAGAACAACCTATTGAACAAGCTGTTCTTGGACATTCCCATCTCAACTAAATGTTAAAAGTATTAAAATTCACATTAGCACAAAAGGAAATTTTGCATGGGTAATCCTTTAATACAGTGTTTTATGGCTCTATTAGCTGCACAGCAGCTGGTGACATGATGAATTTAATCCATTAAAAAATTCAGTAAGAGGTTTAAAAGTCAGATTTTAAAAACATAATCTTGCTGCAAGGAAAGAGAACTTCTCCTCAGGGCCAGAGACATGGTGAGTTCACAGTGTGGCAGGTATACAAAAATACACCTGCATGACAGGCTTTCATATGCTTATGGTTTCACACCTAGCAGAGAGCTTATGGTGATGAAAAACAACTCAGGAGCACACAGAAATTCTTAAAGGAACATGTTTAAGTATTGCATCTGTCCAGCTTTCTCTCCACCTCTGTTTATATTTTTTCTATTAAGGGGCTTAATACTGTAGAGTTAAAAGGTTGCCTTTCTGCTTCTTATATGTGTATTCCATATAAAGGCTGTAGCACAGGAATTATTTACTTCTCTTTTGAAATTTACTACCTGCCAAATCTTGGTAGAAAATTTACTACCTGAAGAAAAAATTTCAGAAGATTTCTGAAAAGCCCCTTGCTTTTCTTTTTTTTTCCATAGAAAGACAGAGATTAGCATGTTTGTGTGCCACATGTGTTTTATAAATGCGTATGAATATACAGTCTTGCCAAGTTCTTATTTTACCATGGTATTTAGTAGCCTTCTTGAGCAAACTCCTACAGTTGCATAGACTTAATAAAAGTCTGAGCTTCCATTCACTAGTTTTTCTTAGAAGTTTCTTTGCAGATGCAAAGAACCACATGAAAACATGAATTAAATTCCTACAATCCTTGTAACCTAAAAAGTTAATAAAAAGTACCTAAAAATTAATTATTATTTTTAGCTGCATTATTTTTAGGACATTTTAATTATTTTCGGAGCCCTCTCCCAACACTGCTGCAGTGTTATTATCATATATCCTTGTTCCTTGCCAGCCTTCTAGAATCAGCCCTTTACAAAATTAGACTGACTAAAATTAATTTTTCTTGTCTGTGCAGTTTCAATCATGATTTCCCCATACAAATATTTCACCAATACTGACATTCTTCTGGATGACTTATTTTGTCAGGCACAAATACATTCTATCTTCCCTTCCCAAACATTCACCTTTGCTAGGTTTCCCTGGGGAAATACTACATGGGCTTTTTATCAGGATAAGCACATCTTTTTATGTAACCCCATTGGTAATTTTTATTTATTGTATATCTGATTATGATCTATGATATACTGTTGCAGATAATAAAACAATAAAGGACACTTTAAATAAATAAGAAATCAGTTCTTTAGCCAATCTAATTACGCCAAGGAAGATCCCACAGTACTTTAGTAATATTTCCCTTTAAATTCTTCATCAAGTTTAAGAAAAAATCCAGTGGCATAATATGTTTTTCTTTTGTGTATCCTACTTCTTCTTCCTTCTGCCTTTGGAAATGGTTGAAGTGTAGGTGAGCAAATACTGTACAGAGACAAAGTATTCAGATTGATTGAAAACAAAACCAAGGGAAACACCTTTTTTTTCTTCATTGTATTTGAAACTATGTGACATAATTTTATTTACTTTTCCTCTGATTGACTTTGTGCTTCTTACTCTTCAGCTAGGTGCATATGAAAGTAAGCTTCATTACAAAATGAAGTCAATAAAAAGAAATTCCTGAAGAAATTGCATTTAGTAAAAAAAACCCATACAAACCCCAAAACCTAACAGGAAGGTGTGCTCTAGTTTGTGCTAGCTAAAGGCATATCTACATGCTCAGCTGCCTGATGTTGTGCCCTAGCTGTGCCTGTACTCAGAATGAATTCATGACTTGGAGTCTAGGAACATCCAGAGATGAACTGTTAACTGGTATATTAGATATGCAGAGAGATTTATTAATAGAAAGCCATTATAGTATTCAACATCCTCTTACCTTGTTTACGGGGGGATCTCTCATAATTTACTTTCTGATCACTTGGAGACTGTATTTCACTAAATAAAGCACATGTAGGTGCTCTATTTTGCATCTGCTGCACACATCCACTGTACTAGGACAGGCACCATGACAGTGCCATTCTTATATTTTGGGAGAGCCTTTGGACATGAAGGTGTGCAGAATGCTGCACTGCAGAGTTCTACTTCCCTGCTGCTTCATGGTGTCTAAACTGGGGGATGTGGTGTATGTGTGCATGGGGGGATTATGGGTGTCAGAGTCCATCCTGGCTTTACACTTGCTTTACATATACTTTTATAGCCATGCCTGACATGATTTCTCTGTTGCCATTGACTTACTGTCACATCATTTGAACAGCTGCCCTCCGTGCAGTGAGTTGGGTGGGTCATTATGGAAGTGTGTCTTTATTGATCTAACCTACAGAGTGTGGAGGTTATTAGGGTGGTATATTTAATAATCATGAAACTTGTACTTGGCTGTCCTTAAAAAAATCCAGAGATTTTGCAAAGGACAAACTTAATATTAAAAAAAAAAAAAAAAAAAGAGATCAAAATAGCAAGCAAAACCCACACATGCTCCTAAAGATCTCTGCCATGCTTTTCCTTAAAACCTATTTCCAGATAAACTGGTGTGAAGGTTACAACACTAGCTAAAAGAACACATTGTCCTTTGTCCCCTAAAGTGCTCTGGTTGTCTAAAATATATCAATTTGCATGGCTTTTTTGGTTTCTTGATTACAGTGGTGTACAATGCAATTTTGCATCTCCAGAAGCACAGAACAAACTTCCTTGAGATGAATGTAATTACCATTGAAGTAAAAATCTAAATTCAAACTACTCTTAATCACCACATACAGTGCAATTAGTAAAGAGAGAAATAACTTGCCTGTTTAGAGTAATGAAACGTGTTATAATACATCCTTAGTCATAACTTAAAATTAGATTTATCAGAGTAGCATTTACTGGCAAACTTGATTCCTTTTCCTTTTTTTGTTGTTACAGTGTGTATCACAGATGGCTGATTTATAGACATTCAAATAGCTGACTGTTTTTCACACTTACAGTACCAATGATTTTTAAAATAAGATTTTGATACAGGCAGCAAAAACTGAAGAAAGATTTAGAACAGAAAGAATAATACATTCACAGAATGATTTGCATATATATGTAATATATACATGCAGACACATACAACATAAATGCTTTGCATTTTAGAACTGTGAAAACTTGGATAAAACATCAATTAATAAATGTCCACATCATTTCTCTGAAGTAGACATTGTTATTTCACTCACATAAATAACAGAAAAGAGCTTATCAAATGTAAATGGGTGGTTCTTAATGTTTTTATTATTGAGACACACAATTTAAAGTGTTTACTGTGTAGCATAAAAGTGTGTGCCTATAGGCAATTTCTGAAAGCATGCATTCTATCTACAATAATAAAATATTACATCTTTTATTTTGTTACTGGAAATGGCTTGATATGGAGAAGAACATTTTAAAGACTTCTAACACCTCTTATTTGATAATGTCAGTTAACTTTCTTCTAAGTTTAGATTGTGCATTCTTTTGAATCTTTCATTTGAATCATGTTTGAATTGGGCAAGACAGACTGTTTGGCAACTCCATTTTGTGTAAAAACTGCAATAATGTTGTGATATAAATCAACACTACAATTCCATCTATCATTTTTGTTTGTCATTTAGCCAGTTACTGAAAAAACATTTCTAACTTTAAGAACACACATTGTCCCTATAAAATTTACATAAAAACAAGGTAATGGATTTGATTTGACAGAGGTCATTGACTGAGCAATCTCAGTGCACTACATTTAAAGAAGAACTCTGAAAGATGAGACAAACATGACTATTCATACTACTTTGTGATAGCAGCTTCTCAAGTGGGCCCAGAACAAACAAACAAACAAACAAAAAATTACTAAAAAAATAAAATAGCGTAATAAAAATCCCAAACTGTCTAAAAAAGACAATTTTTTTAGTATGTGGTCCAAGGCAGTCTAGTCTTATACAGGAGGACACCTCAGCAATGTGATGCCTTTATTATTCTCCTTCTAATTTCTGATGTCATTTTGCTATAGAATTAATATAAGCAATTTTTTAAAAAGTGAAGAACTGCAAAAAGTCACATAAGGAAGGAGAAACAGGGCTTAGGAGTTATTTAAATGACCATATTTCTCTCAATTTCATCATTCAGATAAGTAATTAAGTATGTGCAGCCATCACATTCAATTTGAATAAGAGCCTCAGCTCTTATTGAATTCTTTACTGCAGATGTCCAAGCATGTGAGTAACAGGGCCAGGAATATGGGTTATTTCAACCTTCATGACCACTTGGAAGGCAACAGGTATCCCTTGTAAGTTTTGGTTGTCTTCCCTAGAACCACCAACTTCGAAGAATACTGAGCAGCTACGAGAGACACAGCCAGATGCTCCCTGCAGTTATGAACGACAGACTGGCAAGAATATGTTTCCATAATCTCTGTTTCCTGCTGTTTCACTTCCAGATGAGAGGAGAGGTGGTGATCAGTGATTCGAATAAGCCTTTTTGTCCATGCCCCATCACAAATAACCCTACTTGGAGTCCTGCAGTCTAATCAGGAGTGTGCAGGAGGTTGGTGTTAGTTTTGCCATCTGTAAAATTAGGATGTTAATATTTCACAATAACCCCATTTTATAATGATGAAACAAGCAGTTCTTGAAATGTTTTTAAGGGGAATAAAGAGGCTATAAAAGTATTCATTGCTGTTACTAAACAAGCACTCTGAGGTGAGCAACTTCCATCGGTATTATTTCAAAAACATTTAGCAACAACTTCTCTATGGGAGCTGGAAGAATATAATTCATAAAAAAGGTGTGGAAATAGTACTGCTAACTAAGAGAGACTCTAAAAAGCTGTTTTACTTTGTGAAGAACCGCAAACCATCAGTGACAAAAAGGATCTTTTAAGTTGCCAAGTAAGGCCAGAAAGGTATTGCAGGGAAATAAGAGCCATCCTGGAAATGGTTCAAAAAAGAGAATGTGGAATGTCCCACCTGTGAAGGGACAAACAAAGCAAGTAGTGGAAAAATGAGAGCTGACATATGTGTCATATGCGAAGAAGACAGAGTGGATAACAAGAACTGACATGTGGGAAGATGCCTTTGTCAAATTGCCAGAAGTTCCAGAGCTGTGACACCTTGCTGAAGGCAGATGAGGTTGGGAAAGATGAATGCACCATGCCACCTTTCAAAGGTCAAGACTTTGCAACAGCATTGATGAAACACTGCCACAGCTGCCACACAATCTAGGTAGGGAAAGAAAGCTTTCATTCCTTCCTGCAACGCAAAAATTGAAGGGAAATCTAATAATTAGCCTATTACAGGATAGTCAATCATTTAACTACTGAAAATCAGGGGAGACATATTCTAATCTCATTTCACTTGAGAAATCCTGTTGCCTTTATTGGCAGAATTTGTGCCACTGATGGGAAATCTCTCATTCTGACTTCAAAAGCAGTTGTTCTCTGGCGGCCTGATTCATTAAGTTAATGGGACACTTTCTCTTGAGTCCTCTGAGAATAAGATCTGTGCACTGATAAATCTCAGTAGTTTCAAAAGTTCATCTAATCAAAGGTGATCTGAATGTCTTCCATCCAATTACTGCGCCAAAGACAATCAGTTTCATAATACTTCCAGATACTGCTCTTTCAGCTGGGCCCATCAAGCCAGGAAGACTAGTTCCTTGCACTTTACTGTACACCTGTATCCTTGCCTGTAGCTCCTGACAACCCAGAGAGAAAAAGGGCAGGATGGGGAGAAGGGGAAGAGTGGAACAGTCTCTGTTATGCCAGCACAAAGAAGTGGGGTTTGAGAGTTTAGGAAAGATTCAGAATCTGATGTCATTTTGTTTAAACCACTACAATCATTCCTGGATTTTGAACCACAAAATGCATAATCCTTTTCTGTGAAAATTCCATGTTTTCTTCTCTTCCATGGCATCTTTGTCCCAGACACTGGTCTGATGCTTACTTGTCACTCTTTCCTCACATTTTTTACCTTCCTATCCTTTGTGTCCACTCGTTTTCCCTAAGTTACTAATATATGGAGTTTATTCCAAACAGTTTCTTCTGTTTGTTGATTTTCTTCTATTATCCGGGATGCTGTCTCTTTTGTGCACCTACAGTACCCATGACTGCAGCATTTAGACAACTACACACATCTGAGGCACCCTCTCCTGATTGCCAAAATGTCAAAGTGATCTTTGCTTCTAATACACCATAATTCATTGTCCTTACATTCCAAACTATGACCAAGACTCTACGTTTTGTTATGACTTTTATCATGTGTAATGTCCTCACATGATATTCAGGAGAGGTCTTGCAATAAAAGCAGTAATCTCCATTTCACCAATGGAAATTCACCAGGAAAACCCACCTGCTTTGCACTTCCCTAGCATTGGTGATTAGAGTATGTTAATGGCAGTGTAGGGGAGAATAGGTTAGCTGAAACTGATATAAAAGCAGTCTCACTGTTTGTAGGAACCCAGTGCAGACTTCATGGCTCCTTGTCAGGCTGCTTCGGCTTGCTTGTCTTTGTCTGCGGCACTGGGCAGCTCTGATTTTCTCGAGAGGCACCGGAAACTAGGCAGTGCACATTGGAAACTAGTGCTGCACAAAAACAAAGGGAAGGTGCTTTGTTAGTCAAATTTGGCTGTTCTGATTGCTAAGTGTTGGTGAGTGTGAAGAAGGCTGTACAGAAGATGGGATAAAAAACCATCATACTGCACTGGTCTTCTTCAGCACTGACTGACTGCTAATCTTTCCCATTTCAGTGCACCTGATGGAGATGAGAGATGGAACAGCTAAACTGCTCTCAGTTACAATGGGTGACCTCACTGGGGTCATGTGTTTGGTCTGAGTAATTGCCTACGTGTTAACAAGACCTGTATTTAAAGGAACAGAGAACAAAAGGGGTAAATTGCCAAAATTTATCCGCCTATACTATCCATTCTTACTAGGGACCAACTAGAGTAAATGTTCCTAATTCCATCAAGGGCATTTCTTCCGTTTAATGAGCACATAGGAAAGAGAGGCATTGTTCAAGTACAAGGGTTCAGTTTGCAGCAAGCCACAAATCACATTTCATTTATCAGGCCTACAGATGACAGGATATCATCAAATCCCCTGAGAGTCATATTCATTAAAAAGAAATCTTAAGTAATTACAACAATTAATTGACTTGAAACAGTTTCGGGTGGAGAAGGTTTACATAATTCATTTGCCAGACAAAACAAGCCTTATGAAGTCAGGGCAACATATTATTTAGAAGCATCCTCCCCTTCCTGTCATCTTGAAAAGCACAGGATAACACCAAACACCTGGAGACAACTGAAATGGGCAAACAAACAAACAAAAGACAGGAAAAAAACCTGAACTTTTATAACTTTATCAAAGGGATAATGTTTCACTGACCTGCTCTGATCATTACTTAGAAACCGGAGAATAAAACATTCTCCCATTTCTCCTTGTTTATTCTAAATAGGCAGAGGATTTCTAAGGATCAATTATGTAATAATAAAATTTGAAAACTGGGCAAACTAAATCACTTCACACAGCCTCTGTACAATGCAAACATAATGTGTGTCTAGCTGCAAATTTATCCTGAATCTTCCTCCTGGTTGTGAAATGTGCAGACTTATTTTGCTGCTTCCTGTTGACTGATCCTGAATTTCTAGATATCAGAATGCCATTCTCATGCCCATACTATGATAAAAAGAAATATTCCTCAGATGAAACCTATTATGTTATCCAGTATTTTTTTTTTGTCCCCTAACCTGCCTGTTTCCCAGTTTTACTTCTTGCTTTATATTCATTTTACACAGAGGTTTTTCCTTTTCCACGTGTGTTTAGGCTCTAATACTCACGGATTAATGGTATCAATCCATGAGTAGGGCTTCTAGGTATTACAGCAAACAGGCATTGCACTGAGATTTCCACAGTAACTCCAACTTCTTGAGCTGAGAGAAGTTCTTTAAGTGCTCAGAATGGTTTTAAATGTGTTACTATTTCTATTGGTGGCCCCAGTTGGTCTCCACTTCTCTGCACATACATATCAATATCTTCGGGGAAATAAAGGAAGAGAATAGTCATGGTTCACAAAAAGTATTTGCCAGAATAACAGTCACAGAAAAGCAAATGCCAGAAATACCCTGGGATGTTTATGAAAGCGTTTAGATTCAATATGTAGGTATACAATTAATCTATCATATAGCTTCACTTGAAGAATGAGGCAAATATTATTAAAAGACTTTAAAAAATAGTTTCCTACATAATTAACTAAGATCTGCAACTCTACATAAAAATAAGGAAATGCTTGATTCAAATGGTTGGTGATATGCAGTGTCAGTGAGCAGGTTGACAAAAATCAGTGCCAGTATTTGACAAGGAACAATGCCATCTTTATGAAATTGACAGTTAAAGATAGTTTTTCTTCATGAGTTTCTGGCCTCTACTCTCTGCCTGCTATTTCCTGTCACTAACAAAGATCCTTGTCTCATTTCAAAGCTCACCCCTGATGTCTCCAGGAATGAAAAAGAAATTGATCCTTACTTCCAGTAATGCCATACAGTGGGAGGATAAATCATGAATTTCCTGTATTTTCTGGCTATCTATAATTTCAAAAGATTAATTTCAGATATATTCTGTCTATTTTCCAGATATCCTGATTATTTTTCAAGTCATCATTGCCTTCCTTTGAAGGGTTTGAGCTGCATGCCATGGTGGAAAAGCCCACACATTTATGAATTTTAGTGTGGCATCTTTTCCAAATGTACAAACATATAACCCTAAACCCCTGTCTGACATGAATTCCACCACTCTAGTAAAATGCAAGAAGGGCAAGTAATTTTGTTTTTTCTTAATTTGTTAAGCAGTCTATATCCATCAAAATAAGGTAACATAGAAGGGTTACATTTGCCTCAAATTTCTATATGCTTTTGGAGGTTTAATTTGCAATTCACAAAGACTGAGTATGACTTTGGTTTTACTGATACAACTGAAGGAGGGTTTTCTATACAAGCATTGTGTTTTCCTCTGATTCTGACCATAGCAGGCAGTGTGAGAAAAGAACAGAACATATAAAATCACTGTACATGTTATTTTACAAAAGACCGAGGCAACCAACCCATCACAAATAAGGCATTGTGACTGCAGCAATGATTAATGAGATACTAAGTGTAAGTAGAAAGAAGTATTTTCTGCCTAAGCATAGAATCAGAACATTCGGCAAATATTTTCAGTAGCACATGTGCTGGAGTCTACAGAGCAGAAAAGATGCATTTAAGTAGCACAGATAATCCACACACTGAAATCCAGAGCATTACAAATGTAGACAACCTAAAAAGAAATGCTACTAAATTGTCAATTAGGCAAGCAAGCTAAGTAAAAACCTTACCAACACGAGAAAACTGGAGCTTGATCACTGATTGCAGATCATGACCAGAGCTGGGGCTGATTCCTGCCACAGTTCCCACCGAGGCAGGTCCCACCGAGAACATCAAGGTGCATCTCAGCACAAGCCACATCCTGGCATATCCTGAGCTTTTCCCTGCCAGAACCTACTTTAAAAAAGAAACTCTGCCCTATGCCCTTATACTATCTCATCTTGGGAGCCTAAATCCAGATACCCCTTGGAGGGGAGAAAAGGCTCAGTACTTGTGTGTCCCACTGAGCGCCAGGCCTGGGGCTGTGCCCGCACTGTGGCTCCCAGAGACACTCCCAAGATGGACACTCACCTAAGGGGGCTGCTACGTTCCTCACAGCCCCCGGGAGGCACCTCTCCCTCGGGCACCTGTGGCAGCAGGAGTGTGGCTCAGGGAGATGTGACTGCCCCTGGATATTTCCCCTTGCAGGTTTATTTCCCTGGGGCAGCCTCAGCACCCGTGGCATTGCCCTGCACAGCGTGCCTGGGCCAAGCAGGCCTTGCCACCACAGTTCTAAGGGGGCTGTGATGGGATCGAGTCCTGCCTGCACTGGTGACAAAAGCAGAGAACCATAGGACTGCACAACCCTCCTGCCATAATTTTTTTTTGCCTTTTCTTGTTAAGAAACAATTTAGCAAGGTGGGTTTAAGCCCTGAGCCCCCAGATACTTTGACCTCTCGCCCTGTCCTTACTCCTCTCGCTGCGGCTGGTTCCCCTGCAGGCCTCCACCGCTGGTACTGACAGGATCCATGGCAGCAGCCAGGATTTGGGCTGGCTTAGCGGGTGGGACATAGCTCTTCCTCACAGCCACCACCGTGCTCTGCCCTCACTAATAGGTATGGGGACCTGGGCAGGCTGCAGCTCTCTGATGAAGGGAGCTTCTTTCTCTCCAGAGCCCATGAGGTAGAAGGATCATTGTTAAAGAACTATACTGATTTTTTAATATGCACTTTGCTTCGTTTTGTAAAATAAGGAGGCAGTGTCCTAACTGGTGTGATCCAGCCTCTTCAGTCACACAGGTGGAGATAAAATGAAATCCAGAGCAGCAAAGGCCTTTGCTTTGTCTAACTGGTTATTTCTGGGCGATGCTGCTGGTAAGTGTTCATCTACACTGCCTGTGAAAGGAATAAAATCCATTTTGTGTCTGTATAATTGCGTTCATCAGGTACTGTTTGACCTCAGGAGACAGTCCCTCCATAGCCTTCCGTACTTCTTTTTCTTCTCAATTCTTTTAAGGCATTCACAAATTAAAATGAAGAAAACCAGAACAGCACTTCTTTGGAGGCTTCAGTTTTAAAACAGAAAAAAAGAGAAAAAAGGCCTGGAACAGAAAATATCTTTTTTTTTTTTCAGAGAAAACTCAAGGTCAGTAGCCATTCCATATGGTTTATGGAAAAACACAGCAATTCTAGACTGTGGGTTCAGAAGTAGTTTAACTCCCATTGAAAGGGTGTGGGAAATGTATGTAAGTCAAAGAACACAGGAAATCAAAGTAATACAAAAAGAGAAAAAGGACTGCTTGGAGTAATTCACCTTTGCCAAGTATAACCCTGACAGAAGGGGCAGCTGGTGTAAACCATTGTCACTGCTGACCTCAGTAAAGTTGCTCTGTCAGGGGATATGACCTTCTTGGTAGTTCTCAAGGCACAACAATAATAACTAAAAATGTAGAAAATTACCTAGAGTTATTCACATTTTTAATATTGTGCTTCATAAATCCAAAATCCATGGAACTCAATAGGAGATTTTAATTTAATCTGTTGGTTTTGGATTGCCATGTTCAAACTAAGCATGAGTCTACAGTCATGTTACAAACCCTAAAAAAATAGTGTTTGCAATGGAATTGCTGACAGATCTTTAACCATAGTCATGCTAGGGAGTCACTATAATATTGTAAATAAGGTGAATAGGCTCTTCTTATCTCATTTCACAGCTGAGCAGTGTATTGCCAGATAAATCAAATCAGGGTAAACGGTTTCATCTAATAAACTGGGTCAACATATAATGTATTTTTCAGGTTTGCACTTTCATTGATTCTCATTTGATTTAAGAAGAGATATTTCAGTTTGTGTTTACAGCATTTTAAAATATCTCTTTTGCCCCTTCTCTAGAGAACAAGCAAACAAGAGAGAGACTATGCAAGCTGGTAGCATCACAATAATGTCAAGTTTTCTGTTTTCTGTAAGTTCTGCTTTCCATTTTTATGCATCTGGGAGAAAGTGGGGGTAGGGAATGAGAGAGTTACTATCTCATATCTGCATTTTCTCAATAATGTTTTAGTGATGTTTGCTAATGTATCATTCATTAACCATCAGCCACTATAAAAAACATAATCTATCTCACAAAGTGGACATTATTATCGCATTAAATCATTTCACAATATACCTGAACGGTTCCACATGAGGGGCCTGGCCTGACTGAGCTCAAATGCCTTGGGGGCAAACTCTTCAGTAGTAATGAGATACGAGGTCTGTCTGTGATGAATATGATATTACTCGTGTCAGTGGCTGTGGACTGCACCCAGAATATTTTTTCTTACAGTTTTTTTTTTTTCCCTATTGCAAAGGAACTCAGGCAAAGCACTATTAACCCAGTAAATGAAGCTCTAAAGATCACAGAGTGTGCCCATTAGTCGACAAGATTGTGACTAATCCAATTTTTCTTGCAGGGAGCAATTCTAATGCTTCTATAACATCTGGGGATGGCAGGGCCTGCATTACTGATGAAGCTGGATATTTTTTCTTCTACCTTTTTCTTCATAGAAGAACAATTATTGCACTTACTTATTTCACTGCTTCTTCCCCCTCCCCCACATTTTCCCTCTGACTACTTCTGCCCTGATGACCTCTTTGAAGACAGTTAAAATAATATTCCAGGCTGACAGAAGCACCAGAAAGGGTGACTGCGAATGAGGCTAAAAAAGATACCCCTTGTGTTTATTGGACTGTGGACAGAAAATGTGCTTGATCAATGAAGAAAAAAAAAACAATTAGGCTCCCTCAAAACAAGAAGAAAAAGGACCTAGAACACTGTTATCATTCACCACTAATGACGTGCTGTCTTAAATTGTCCCAGAACTGAAAAAGAATGTCATCTTGCTTCTACTTACTCGGGTAAAAGCATTGACGATTACTCTTTGTGTGACAGCATTAAACATCAGGAACAGTAAAATCCTGCTTTTCTGATTTATTTATTGCCAGTTATGGAATTTTATTCTAATATACAGTGCCACTGAGGACAGGCTGGGGCAATTTTGTTTAGATATAACTTCAAAAATGTTTTACAATAATAAAAAAACCTATCAAATTCTGATGGCTAATATATAGATTTTAGAGGTTGATTTTTCTGTGTTCAGAAACCTTCACCTGATCAAAGATGGAAAATATGCTAAATACCAAAAGAATCCTGTTCTTATGGGTAGGATGGAAGAGGAAGGACGGATTAAGGCCAGTTTGCTGTAGGTTCATTTGCAGAGTTGCAACATAGGGAAGAAGTTCAGGGATAGAAAATAAGTCAGGGAATTCTGCACCTAACTGCTTAGATCTTTGATTGAAGAAAGTAATTGTTCTCAAAGATCAGCTGCAAGCCTGTGAATTTTAGTAGTGGTTATATTCTGTGTTTCATGCTGAATACCTCTTGTGTATCTCCCCTGTAAAACTATTTTGTTGGGTTCCACACTGAGAATTAAAGTTTGTCCAACATTCAGAGCAGCTGAGCTAGAGCTCTGCTTCTCTCATCAGCTGCTATTCCATTTTTATTATTTTATTACAGTATCTCACACTGTGGCTGTATCTCTGCAGGAAGTATTGTCTCTTCAACATATCACAGGTAATCCAGATTCTGGAAGCAGAAACACATTTTCCACAACATATTTCTTCTTCTAACTGAAACCAGAATCCAGAGTTGTACATAAACAAGAAAGAAAGATAAAAGGTTTCAGACTATGGCTTTTCTTCTCTTTTCTAGAGTCACAGGGTGTGGTGAGGACTCTGTCAACTGTCAATAACAATATTGCTGTGGCTCACAGCATGAAATATCTGGAGAATATCACCAAATTATTTGAACAAGAGTCCTTGAAGAGCTGGTGCTATTGAACATGAGGAGATTCATAAAGGAAGTGAGAGACTAAGATCAGCATTTGCTAATACTTGTAACAGTGTAAGTGTAGCAAATAGAAAAGGGTAGAAGATTTGAAGGTATGCCAGCCACCTAGATGTCTGGGCCATTATGGCATGTTAATTTAGAGAAATAGAATAAAGTTAGAGATGCAAAGAATCACAGAAAAAGTCAAAAGAACCAGATAGGGGAGTGTTTCTTATGTAGAAGAGTCGAGACAAAGGAAAGGTTCAAGGCATAAAAAAACTTTGATGCTATCAGTCCAGCTGAAATACTAAAACCTGGCAATGTAGACAGTGGCTTTCATCAAGAGGAAATGGAGAGAAAAGCAACACAAAAAGGAAATGCCATTACTGCCTTTAGGAAGCTGTAGTTTAGTTTCACAGAGAACAATCACATTTAATTTGAGGCACTATTTATCATTCAACAAGAAACCAAACCGTGAAGTCTGCTATGTTTTGTTGCGCAGTTAAGAAAGAAGGTAGCAAAAATATGCATTTTGTTACAAATCCCCCTGTCAGGGCTTGACCTAAGTAAATTACATATATTTTGAACTCTTCTTTAATTACCTGTAGTCTGGAAAATCTGTTTCTCTGGTTTGAGATTACAGAGAAGTTTAAGGTAGGTACTGCGATGCATACATCATGTATAACCAATACTGGTAGCTGAAGTTGGAGTGAAGCCCTACAAGTCCACTCCAAGCCAGCAACAAAACTGCTCTTGGACCCACTGAGCCAAGGCAGATTCATTTTGGCCCTTGTCAATGTGCCCATCTAATTCTGTTGCTCTTGGGTGTTCTCTGAAACAACCGAAACAGAACCCACCCAGTGATGTGACAGGATGATATGCAGAATGGGGATATTGCCATGCCACTTTCCAGAACAGATTAGCCAGGAACTTGGCCAAATGTGTTTGACATGCCTTTCCTGACAGATGCATGCATGTAGTATTGAAAAGGAGTCTGAAAGATAGGGAACACTTGTGCTTGTGACTGAAGTGATTAAGTATGCAGGTGTTTGTTGGATTAGGCCTTTAAAGCAGATCTTGCCTAACGGCCGTAACTGTTTTGGATTTAACTCATGAATCAAATGGAATTAGTTGATGTATTAGTTGATGTTACAACACTGGCAGAAGAGAGGTACTTATTTTTGCCTTTGAAGCGATAACAAACACCATAAATTTTAATGTCAACTTTAGCTATTATTATCTCAGCAATTTAATTTTATTTAAATTGTTTCATCTTTTTTCAATTTTTGGTTATTTGTCAAAAGCTGCCTTTGACTTTCTTTGGAATAGCCGAATCTGGTAAACTGTCAGCTATCTTGTGTGAGGCCACAGCAAAACTGCTGTTGACTTCAATGGTATCAGGTTTTCACTCACAGCTTGCAGCATGGTTTGAACTGACATGCAAATCCACATTCATCTATAAGATGACAGAAGTAGGATTTTTTCAGCCTATGGATTGCTAAACTGCCCAAAGTGTGCTGCTTTCTTATGTATATGTCTATAAAAACATTTTGAGAACCTTTGTTGTGCCTGGGTAATTCCAGCAGTGATAGAATTGGAGAATAGTCCTTGCAGACAGTGTTTATTACAATATATGTAATTGAAAATCAAAGCCTTAAAAGCTGTTTTGGTGGTGGGTCATCAAAAATTGACCAATGGTAAAATTCAATAATTGTGAAGTTTATTTTTTCCGCTGGTGTTTATCATCATACTTTATAATTGATACCTGGTACACTTTTGCTGTATCAAAACCTATTGAGTTTTCTTTCTCAAATTCCAAGAGAACTGTTGCAACTCACTTTAATATTGACTCCAAAGCATAATTTTACATTTTTCATGTCCAAGTCTTGAAATACTGTCTTGATAGTTAAATTGGCAGTAACTGCAGCCAACTCAGAGTCCTGAACAGAACCTCAGGGGTCACTGCACTACTAACTAACTGTGCTTAGACATTAAACTAGCAGTTATTGAATTGTACTGGCAACAATTTTATCACTGCAGAATGTTATTTTAATACTTCTAAAAAAGCCACAAGTATCTGGGGATAAATTGTGTCCCAGCTATCGAGGTACAAGAGTATTCCTAAAGATGATTCTTAGGCAAACTTGGTAGCATGGAGCTGGGAATAAAAGCTGGGCTGCACTAAGGCTAAAGAGCTCCATCTGCCACCATGTATCTCAACTAGCATTTCTCAGGTGACCCTGTTAGGGCACCCATCCTAGAAATAAAGTGCTGCACAGGCAATAGGAACTTTTCAGGCTTTTTTCAATTGGCCTGGTAACAGTATAACTACACTTATTGCTACAGGTAAGTGGGTGTGTGGAATTGCTGTGCTTTAGCCTCAGCAGTGTAAAGTAATCTATTGCAAAAGCTACAGTTAAGAATAAGCACAAAACTAGGATATTTCCCACTTCAATGGGAATTTTTATCATCTTCCCTTGAAAAAAAAAAAAGACACACTGTATTTTGTTACCTAATATTGAAAAAGGTTCTTCTCTTCAGTTAGAGGCATTGGAAGTTGGAACAGGAGTCACAGGACAGCAGGTGGAAGGGAATATTTAGGAGCAGTGTTATCCGGAATTACAAGCCAAAGGCTTTTCAGATGTTATGGCCATCAGTGTAAAGCAGCAACCCACTTGAAAATGATCATAAAGGAATGATCACAACAGGTATGTAAGAGGAAAGCAGTCAAACTGATGGGATGCAGTTGTGCTAAACTGATGGGAACTTCATCCCTTTGTTCAGGAATAACTACAGTTCTCTCAGTGTTATCTCAAAAAATGATTGAGTGAAGTTTGTGCCTGATTCTGACAGGGCTAATGGGAAAAGAGGCAAGCAACATATTTTTAAATGATAGTACAGTAAACGGAAGTGGGTCTGCTCGTGTAGTAATGCTCTATTAATTAAGATCATCAGGAGGCATGAGGAAGGAGAAGAGACGGAAATGTTTAAAAAAATTATTCAAGGTATTATTTATGAGCTCTATGTCTAGGACTGCTGCTAGTGTGGTACCTCTCTCAAAAATAAATGATGGAGACTGGTGCTGCATAATGGAACAATTTACAAATAGAAATGAAAGAAATGTTTATAATTTTGACCTCAGCGACTCCAGTAAGATCAGTCCTTTGCTGGTTTAATATTGTTTCACAGTTTGTGCTGTTAAATCAAAAGGTTATCTATAATACATCTGGCACTATTAATGCAAAGGATCAGGGGTATTCAACAGACATTTATTCATTATTAATATAGATAATAAAGGATCATTTATGAGGTTACAGATGAGATTTTTATCATCAAAAGCTTAAAAAGGGAAATGTATTTTTGCTCTAGGACAGAGATGAAAAGAGTCAGTAATGGGAAATGTAAGAGTCAACATGAAACTGTCAAATTCATTCTTTTCCTGAACTCAGCTAGGACTTGATGGCAATGAATGAAAAACAAAATAAAATTAAATGTTTTTGCTGTAAAACTGCTTTATTGACAGGGAGGGGCTTTCAGTGGCAGTGTGGTTTGCTCTGTTTTTATCCTTTAGCAAGACGGTTGTGATGTTTTTCCCTCACACAGATGAGTTTTCCAATGCTTTTTAAGAAGACCTAGAGTGGGAAAGCATATCTGTGTCTCAAGAACTTCTGGAAGCTGTTTGAAATTGAACTTGACAAGAGTGGAAGTCACAGCTCTAAGGCCCCTTCATTTTTGGGTACGGACATCCCACTAGTATGTTTTGTGTTGTAGGCATGTAAATCTGTGCCTTAAGGTGGTACAATTGCAGTTAGTAGTAGAAGGATATGCATATGTGAAACAGGAGTAACAACAAGAGAAAAAGATTTTATTTTTTCTGTCTTGTAGTTGCTGGTATTACAGAGGTAGAACCACCCCCTAGTGCTACTGAGGTGGCTTATGAAGTGACAGAACTTGATTCATTGAGCCAGTGGAGATTTCTTAATATCACAGGACTCATAACATTAGTGGAGACTGCCCCCTGCATTCCCAAGGCTGTAGTTGCCTAGTGAAGTACTGCCTGTATGAATGGTGAATGCAGGGATATTCAGAGTTAAGACTAAAATTCTCTCCTCGTTTCACCTATCAGGCTTATCTAGGGCAGTTGCTTGAATCAGCTTCTAGGGTTCTCAGAACATTCAATTATCTTGTTTCCCATATGATCTGCAATACCCAAGGGTGGATTTGGAATCTGATGAAGTTGTTTCTGATCTGAGGGTATGGACTGACCAGTCTGCTTGAGATGACCTCAAATCCTCACTAGGAACAGTGGTAATAGTAAAATAGAAATAGTTGCGTTGGAAAATTAATTTCATTACTTAGATACTTTGTGTTGTCTAGAGTTTGGGTACAATTCTGAAAATCCTCATTTGCAATCCCCTTTTTCCTTGTTTGCTTAGGCCTTTTTCATGCCACAAAAAAGAGTCCGCATACCCCTTGCTATTTGTGAGATCTTACAGAAATTGTGTAGCCTTTTCTCCATCTTGGCAGGCATTACAGAAATGAGCTAATATGAGTTATGTGCTCCCAAGTGTTTTGTTTGTTTGTTTTTAAGTTTCTGCCTTTTTGCTCACAATCTCATCGAAAAAATATTTGAAGGATGTGGAAAACCAGCCCTTTTTGAAACTTGATGCAATAGAGAAAAAACAGCATCATTATCTGGATGTGAAAACTGGATCCCCTTTCCCCTTCCTCCAAACCAAATGGAGTTTGAATGTTTTACATTTGAAACTGTGAATAACACTTGAATATAAAATAAATATTTTATAAGCAAACAAAATTAATTTTCCCTGAAGGTGAAGAAGAGAGAATAGTCCCTGGATGAGCATGAGAACGCAGATTCTTCATCACTTGTCAGAATTCGTTGCAACATGATGTATCACAGGGGGTCAATGAGAAATGGAGCAGAGCACAATGGGAATTTCCTTGTTGAACTTACTTCTTTTTAGTTGGCATTCCAGCCTCTAACTCAAACATGATGACGGGTAAGCCCTGATTAATCTAGCAGAGCCTAACAAGTTACCTCCCCAGCTTCCATTTCAGCCTTCTATAGATATTACTGTTACCACAATGAGTTAGCAGGATTTAATTTGCATGTGTCTCACTCAGCTGCTTTCCTGCAAAGTCCACTGAACTGAGTTACTTGTCTGAGTTACTGGAAAAACAGCTGTAGGGTGACCACTCTTCAGGCTCTGATGTGGGATTTTTAATCCTTACACAACTTGTAAAATCTTGTAGGATTGGTCTTCCTTGAATATATGACACAGAACAAATATGTTTGCAAACAAACATTTGGCTGCAGAACATCCCTGGTATTGCAGATGAGTTTTAACTTTCGATTATCCATCAGTTTATATAGAAAACACAGCATTTTGAATAACAAGTCAATTTAGACAGTTCATCAAGATTTATAAGTTCCTTCTTCTTTCTCACCTCAAGTCTTTAACAGGAATAGATTAATATATTACAAAAAGTCATTTTTAGTCCCAGTTGCAGCATATTCTGCCAATGAACAGCTACTTATCTAATTAAAGAAATCACCTTAGCAACATCTGTAGTCACTCCTGGATGCTGATGGAGACCTGTGAACATGCACAGATGACCTCCAAGCTGCAGAAGCCATGAGAGGGCATCAGAAGGACAAAGAAGCAAAGCAGCTAGCAAGTTTGAGAACAACGTAGGCTAATGTTTTAGCTGGACAGTGCCCTGTACTTCAGTCACAAAACATTAAATCCTACATGACATGAAATACAGATGCCAAGGTCTTTTCTATCAAAGGAGCTTCTTAAAATTCATGAGAAGCAATCAGAAAGACTTTATATGTGTAGAAAGTGAGGAGAAAGTGATTGATACATCAGGCAAATACATACCTGCCCAAGTCATTAACATTAGGGAGGGAGAAAGGATACCATGGTTCACAGAGAAAATGCAGTTTATAGAAATATCTCTGAAAGCATTCAGCTAATTAAAGGCCTGGCACATGAAAGTATTACTCACATGAGTAGTCAAATGGTAATCAAACCACCACTGTAAGGACAACTCATGAGTAAAGGTTTGCTGTCAAGACCTGAATGAAGCAAATGCGTGAAAAACCTGCACTGATGATTAAATCCTGTGCTTGTTAAAATGTAATAATTCCAGTGACAGGGAAGAGATTTGATTAGTGTACTTGGACAGGAAGGCATTATTATGGAGGAGTGATTTATAGTATAGAGAGGCACAAAATTTGCAGATTTTTTCGTACATATTTAAACACAATCCAAGGGTATTCTTTTTTACAAAGTAAGGCCTTGTGCAATTGAAAGCATTCTTTGATTTTACTGAAGTGGATAGAAATTTCTACAGGTTTCTAGTAAAAAAAAAATACCTTTCTAGTTTGTAAATGTTGGTTTGGTGGTTTGATTGATTTATTTTCCGTATTAAAGAAAGTTCAAAAGGACTTCGCTCTTGAATAATTGAGACTCCGAGCAGATAGCTGGCATAAAATCCATGCCAGAGTGACTTCTTGTGCTGTAGATTATGAGAATAATAGTACCTGATAATTGAGTGTAAATTTCATGAAAAAGTCAAATGTAGTCTGGGAATCTTTCTGCTAGTGCAGTGGACTTTTCTCCAAGCCAGCAGATCTACTAGATCTTCAGACAGTATTTTCTTTTACATTTAAATGCAAATTAATAAGGATTTACGCTGTTATGGGGTCACTGAGAAAAAGAAATAGAGTTTCTGTAAAGTGACTGGCTTTAGAATGCTCCCATGGCTTGGGCAGCACATCACCTTCTCAGCTAATATAAATTTGCATGCTTCCAATAGCCTTAAATATCGCTGTGATAATAATACCAGATGAGGTTCAGGGCCTGCTGTGTTCTTGGAAACTGGCCTCCAGTTACTTCTTCCAGTGAGCCAATAACTTTTTCCCAGTGTTCTCATTCCATGCCTGTTCACTAACAACAAATATAAAACCTTTGTCTAGGGGTCTGGGGGCCCTGGGACACCACTTGGAAGTAAAAATAATGTCCCTATAATTACCCATGAGACTGCATCTTGAACACTGTGTTCAGTTTTGGTCTTCCCAGTACAAAAAGGACATTGTCATACTGACGCAAGTTCCGTGCAGGGCCAACGAGATGGTTGGAGGTGGAAAAACAGGATATATGAGGGGTGACTGAGGAGTGCACTAGGTGATTTCACTTGGAAAGAGTCTGGATTAGGTGAGATTTTCTTTCTGTCTTCTGCCATTGAAGAAAGTATAAGGATGGTTCATACTTAAAGGATTATGGGCAGTAGGACCAAGCTGCAATAAGAAAAATTCTGTTTAGATATTAGGAAACAAATTTTCACAATGAGAACAGTCAAATACTGGAAAACATTGCCAGAGAGGCTGCACACCCTTCATCTTTGGTGATATTCCAAACTTGCCGAGCCAAGTCTCTGAACACCTAGTTGGACTTGCTTTGTGCTGGGGTTAAAACATTCTACCACATAGGTCCTTCCTAGTCTAAATTATTTATGGTTCTGTGTAAGTCTTTTTCATCTCACAAGCAGAGATTTGTTACAACTGAAGTACCACTTCCATATATTATCATGCATTAGAAGAACATCATATGTTCATCTCTGGGTTTTCCCTAGACTCAAGTTCTGTTTGTGCAGAATGAAAATTAAAACCATAGACAGGTTTGTTCATCTTCCAATACAACAGCTATTGGGATATTAAAGGAATAGGAACAAATTCAAAGCAAAGGAAAGAGGGTTTTTCATAGCAATTCTTTCTGTACTATGGAAGCTTGAGGTTCACACAGAGTCCAGGACATTGAGGAGAAATCTGGTGATGATTTCATAAACAGAAACTACCTCTGACTCCAGAAGTCCCAGAGTTGCAAGTTTTCAGAAAACCGAAGTATATTCAAGGCTACTATTGTTTCATACTTACTTTATTCTTATACTTTTCCTTATGTATCTGCTATTTATCGCCTTCAGAAAAAAGGTATTGGATTAGATGATCTTTTGATCTGACTTAATATAGCTGTTCTTTTCGTCTTTTCTCCTTTTCTGGTATGTTGAGATAATTTTTTCTCTTCTCCCCTGGAGCTCTTGGCTAAAGAATGCCCAGCCCTCTGGGAGCAGTGCACGTGCACCTTGCTCATTGCGTGGGGCTGCTTAATGCAGTCAGGCTCTTCAGAGATTTCAGCTGTCAAAATCTTTTCAATTCTTGACAGCAGACTTCACAGAGGGTTTATAGAGATTTGAGATTTGATCAAATTTGTGCTAAAGGCATATATCTAGTATGTTCTTCCCACTTTCCAACTTTTGCACTAGAGCATAAAATGTGGGGCATATAATCAACTAATAACTGCAGGATTCTTTTGTTAGAACCAGAAAACACATTTTCTGTCAAAAATATTTAGCCCTTTTTGCTTTAAAGCTATTAGTGAGTCAGATTCTTGCCCTGAAAAATTATTTCACTACAATTACTTAATTAATTAAATGAAAAAAGCTGATGAACAAATGAAAAATATGGTTTCATACTGGAAGGTGTTGGACAGGTTTAATATCATATGTCACATATACCAATACTTTGAGTTATGCTGGTTTCTAAACCATACAAGTTAGTCTGGACTTCCAGGGCTCACAGTTTGTAGAACAGTGCAGTTTAAATCCCATTTAGTTTAGTTAACAAGATGCAGAACTGGGGTGAAGAAGCTACAGACTGAAAACAAAATAAAATAAGGAGAACAGGCCTTTAAGCTTGTGCTGTACATGACCATCCAATACCTTGAATCACGTTCAGCTTCAGATTCATCAGGCAGGGTTACAGAGAGGTACTCCCATGTTAGTTCTACATAATAATTTCTGGGGGGCTGGGTTGAGGGAAGAAGAAGAGACTTCATGACCCCTCTGAAGCCATTTTCGGGGACTACATGCTCGTGAGAGATTGGACACTTTGCAGGCTACCCAGAGCCAGCAAACACAAACCAATTTTGCCATGCAGAATCTCTGGTCTGGCCAGCCAGCCCACAGCCCACAGGTTCACAGCCCCCCAGCCTGCTGACCAGGCAACAGAGGAGTGATGCAGGTATGACAGCCACACTACATGACACAGTTCCATAGAAAGCCAGGCCTTTTCACAGCTGCAAATTGTGTAACTTCTGACTGCTCACACACCTCAGTAGAGCCCTGTAGTCTAGGGTTAAGTCTCTGTCTCTTTGAGAGGGATTCTGAGTTTATAGCATGTAAGAAGGCTAGTAATAAATTTGTTCTAGTCCTTCTCTTTGTAGTGCCAGCCTAGTTTTCGGTGGGAACTATTTCTTAATGAGTATTAATGTAGTGTAGGTCCTATTATAGCTATGATTTCACGTGAGGCCAGAAATGCAAGTAAACTAGTGACTACATGATGCTAGTAATATTTTCTGGGTAGTTGAGAAGAAGACAAATAACAAAATATCCAGACCTGATATCATTTATTCAAACGTTTTTCACTGGAAAATATCTCTTGATGTGCAGTCACTGTGGCCTAATCTAACCTGTTTCTTGTGAAATGCTGTTAAAACAAACAATGGTTCAATCAGCTTCATGTAGGCAAACAGGTGGCAGAGCCCAGTGCAGTTATAAACTATTTATAACAGAAAAGAAAATCATCTGTGTGGAGAAAAAAAAAAATCTTAATTTTGTTTGTTTTTTGATTTTTAAAAAAAATTCTGATAACAGATAAAACAAGAACTTGTTTTGTAAAATACTGTAGTGGCCTACTGAGGTATATGCAAAATTAAGGGAAAATGAGTCATTCAATTAGTTCAGTTCTCTTTCCATTCTAACTCTAGATCCCAGTTTCCAATTTCAAAGAAGCTCATTTTGGTCCACAAACCAAATAGAATTTGGACATTATATCACACTGGAATAAGCCTTTGTGACAAAGAGGTATTCAAAGCTCAATGAAGTGAGAGGTATATTAAAATTGGTATATCCAACATATCCATGTGCATTCCTGAGATATCTATCTATATATTTTTTATTACTAATACTAATAAAGGCAGGGCACGGGTGCAGCAGGCCTTAGTTTCTGTCTTTGGGGACTTTCATCTTTAATATAGTCTCTTAAAAATACATGCATTGCTACATTTTTCATTACCCTTAATTTTTTCATCAATCACGTTAATTTATACAGGGGGCACTTAATAATAGCTAATTAACACTTATGACTTTTTAAATTAAAAGACCTTTGGAGAGATTACTGCTGATTGCGAAAAGGTTTTTGTTCCTCCCATTAAAAAGAGAAAGAAAGAAAGACTGAAGATCTGGCTTGGGCATATGAGGGGAACTTCTCTCTTGCTTCATTGATCATAGAACAAATGAAAACAGCAAAGGCCTGTGCAAAGGCAATACTGCTATTAGCCTACACTCCTGAAAGGTGCCTTTATTTTAACTGATTATTAAGCAGCATATATATTATTCAGAGTGACCTTTAAATAGCTGAAAATTAAATTATAATTTACTGGGGAGATATCTAAACCCATGTAGCTATTATTACAAAAAAAAACCCCATGATGTCATACAATGTCCTGAAAATATATTTTTATTATTACCAAATCAAGTGAAGAGAGAAAAAACATTGAATTTTGATGGTGGATTTGACAGTGGATTATTGCAATCTCATGGATTGCAATAATATTTTTAATAACCCCCCTGTTAATTTTGTGAGAAATAGACCATGTTTAGTTTTTGACGCAATCACTTTTGGATATATCAGGGAGCTGTTGGGATTCACACCACTTTCCTTCTCTAGTTATGACAGTATGATTCCTTTCTTTTAACAAACAAATATGTCCCTCAAAATTGAGCATATGTGCAAAACACTTCCAATGTTCTCTAAAGCTCAATGATCTTGCCAGAAAACTTTGTTTGAAAGCATCAGTGAGGACTCTTTTTTTCTTTTTTTTTGTGGTTGCTAGTGTCATTGTTATAATAAGTATTACTATAATAACAGCAATATTTTATGATGATAATGATGATGATGAAGATGATGATGATGACGATGATTGGTGTCTCCATTCCCCGACAGAGCCCACAGAAATACTTGGTGTCTGGAACACCTGTAAGATTCTACCTCAATCTGGTGATGACAGGAGGGAATCCAGTCTAGAAGGACAATATTCCACCCCTGAGGTAACCTCTGGCCACCTCCCTTGCAATGGCCTCCCTTCAGCTGCCCAGGGCCTGAGGGAAGCCTGTCTAACACAAACAGTGCTTCCTCCCAAATTCACCCTAGGTCATGATGCTTTTACTCTTTACAGGTGAGCATATCTGGCTGCCAGTTACAACTACTTTATTATAGTACTTTATAAGATACTTTATTAGTATCTTTTCTAGATAAGATGAAAGCAGGCTCATGCAGTATAAAAAGACCAACATCATCCCTGTTTGGGAGTTTCACTCCTTTTTTTAGGCACATAGCAAAAGGTGGCACCTTGATGGCAGCAGCATTCTGTAGGCCACATCTCACAGTAAGGCCTGTGTTTCGCACAGTCTGCCTATCAGGAATTAAATCACAGGGGATGGTTTGCTGCTGCACCTCAGACTCAATAAAAATTGAAGGCAATTGAAATTACATCAGTTGCTCCTTGTAAGGCTTCCCCTCCAGACCCTTCACCATCATTGTAGCCCTCCTTTGGACCCTCTCTAACAGCTTTATATCCTTTTATATTGTAGAACCCAAAACTGCCCCCAGCACTTGAGGTGAGGCCACCCCTGTGCAGAGCAGAGCAGGACAATGCCCTCCCTTGCCTGCCTGGCCATGCTGTGCCTGATGCCCCCCAGGACAGGGTTGGCCCTCCTGGCTGCCAGGGCACTGCTGACTCATGTTCAACTTGCATTCAACAAGGATCCCCAGGTCCCTTTCCATGGGACTGCTTTTCAGCCTCTCATTCCTCAGTCTGTCCGTACGTCCAGGGTTGTTCTGTCCCAGGTGCAGAATCTGTCACCTTCCCTTGTGGAATTTCATATAGCTGGTGATTGCCTAGTCCTCTAATTTGTCAAGGTGTCTTTGCAGGACCTCTCTGCCCTCGAGAAGTTGAGAGCTCCTCCAATCTAGTGTTATCTGCAAACTTAGTTAGTATTCAAGTCCTGTATCCAAGTTGTTTATGAAGATATTGAAGAGCACAGGGCCGAGGATGGAGCCCTGCAGAACCCCACTAGGGACCGTGCTACACAAGTTGATGTCTCAGCTCTCTCACAGCTCCAAAGTGGAGAAAGGAGACAGCCAACAGGGATGCTAGTTCAGAACACCGAATGCCTGTTCTCCCCTTTCAATTAAGATTTTCTGCACCACAAAAATGATGGGAATATTATTCTCAGATGCCAAGACAGTCTTAGAGTTGAGGCAGCAGGAGCCAGCAGCAGTGTTATCAGAGGCAACATGTACCAGCCCGGCTGAGTGATGGGACTTGAAGTGTGGTGGGGGCATTTGCTCACTTCTCATCCAAGGAAGGAGGCCAGCCTCTATCAGGAATCAAAGCAGTGTAACAGAAGAAACTCCTGTGAGAGGGTAGCAAGGCAGTGCAGGATGGCTCTGAAATTGCCTAACATCTCGATGAACTGGAGCAGGATTTACATATAAATGATGTCAAACAAACGTATTCTCCGTAATGCTTTGCCAGTAAACACCTCAACATTATTCATTTTGATATCATTCCACGCTGTGAAAACATGCATGAGCCAGAAGAGCTTTACTGTGTTCTACAGGGTAGAAAAAACAATTATAAATAAAACCAAAAAGTAAATAGTCATTGTTATATATTGGCAATTTACTTGATAATGGCCCACATAGTTACAACCAACATCCCTTATGTCAGAATTTCATGCCACAAGTGCCCTCACAGTTTAAAATAGAACTGCTCTGGTATGCTCTGTTGAATTACCACATAACTGAATAATAATAATTTAAAAGGAATTTGAAAAAACTAAGCTTCAATTTAAAATGATTTGCAATTGAACATTGAAATTTTTAAATCTCTCAGGCTCTTTAATCCACATTTCCATAAGGTTCCTGATTTTTTTCTCTCCCTACAAGCAGACAAACATTTTTGCATCATTATCAGTAACAGCACCAGTGAGTCATACTTACTTTACTATCTTGGAAAGCCTCAAATGCTCTGCAGATTGAAGTGTATGAAATTCTGACCCTGCATATAACACCAGGCAGTGGAAACGTCATTTGTTAAAGATTAGGAAGAGGGACATATGTTTAATCTCTTGATTTTTTGCAGAGAGAAAGGTTATAGCAATACTTAACACAACTTGAGACAACAAATATTCAAGGGAAGATGGAACTCATGGTAATTGGTAGTGTGTTCTCAAAGAATGGGTTTTTTTCCCCATACTATCTTCATAAGTAAAGAGCAAAGACACTTTACCAACTAATTCATCTCTCTACTTATCTGTTCAACAATTTAAAATCATCATCCATTGTTTTTTATATGACAGCAATAGACATGGTGAAACCCCTGGTAGATTTCATTAAGTCTTTGGCAAATCTTCCCTTTGTGGGATTAAATCTCTGATTCTTTTTGGGAAGTGGATGAACATTTAAAGTTTACAGTGAGTAGACAGTTTAGCTTCAGGGGCTTAAACTACACGTATGGCTCAAAGTGGAGTTTCTCAGAAGGCTTGGCTGTTTTCCCTGGAGACTGAACATCTGTTTGATCTCTACTGGAAGACTACACACTGTGAGATCCCCTTAACTGAAGATGTCCCCAGCATTTATATGCTGCTTCTGGGGCTTTGTGAACTGCCTTGTCCCCAGGAAGCACTGCTATCATGGCAGTGCATAAATCAGAACTGGAACTTTGATGTAAATGGGGCTGAATCCATTAATTGCTTTAAAAGTCTTTGTGATTTGCATTGTCCCAGAGGACATGCAGTTATAGTGATTCAAAGATCATACCACGCTTTGATGTTGCCAGGGCAGGATTCATTATTGCCTGAAATTGTAAGAACAAAGCTTTACATGGACACTGGAAATTAGCTGGGAGCCAGTGCAAGGATGGGAACCATGCTATTTCCTTCTCCAGGCTTAACGAGCCTTGGAAGACCCCAGCACGTTCTTGGTACACAGGAGTTTAGTTTCTTTTCTGGATTGCTGTCAGCCTGGTTTGTGAAGTATCAGGATAACAGCCTGTGCATGAGTCTGCCTTATTGCACACACGAGGCAGTCTCTCTGAACATCTTTTAGCTGTAAATCACCTTTCAGCTCTGTGCTTAGAGTCTCCAAAAGCTGTAAAGATATCTTTGCTCACAGATAGATCCTTAAACTCCAGAGTTCAAGTCCCATTGCTCAGAAATTGTACTCAGACTTCAGAGCCCAAAGTTGTACTGTATGTGCAAATTTAAGTTTAGCTCTGTGGACCAGAAAAACAAGTCTATTCCTTTCCCAGGATTCAGTTAATTCATTATACTGTGTAGAAAGCTAACACACATTTAAGAAAGAAATCAGATTCATTTTGTAGCCTGCACAGAAATAATTTTAAAATACACACATAGAATGGAAAAATGGGCAACAAAATAACAGTAATGAAATCAATAATAATAATAATAGTAATTAGCAATTCCTTTCCATTTTCCAGACTGGGCAAGGAAGGGTTAAAACAGTTTGTACCAATTATTGACTACAAGATCTGCAAATGATTGCATAAAATTTCCAAAATATGCCTGCAAGCTTCTATTATTGATGTTGTGCCCCAGGACATGCACATATGGATTTAATTGTCTAAAGTGTTTTATTAATTAAATTGCTATGATTTACCTCTCCCATGTTAGCATTTACAGTTTATGAAACAGCTCGTAATTAGGAAATGACTATACTGATGTTGCTTGTTTACTTTGCAAGCAATACATAATAGTGCCACATTCCTCTTTTTAAACCGACCCTCGCAGGCTACCTTTTTTTCTAGCCCGATTAATAGGCAACTGCTGCTGGTGCGTTAAATTGCTTTTTGGATATGTTTAGGGGCGAAGACAACTGCCAGGGCTACTACTGCTGTTGGAGTGCGCAGCAGCATCCTTCCTCCTAGACTGGAAGCTTCATCCAGAGCTCAGTGAAGTTAACGGACCTCTTACGTTGGTGTGTTTCGGATCTGTCCCAACAAGCAAAAATTAGTCTTTTTTCCCCCTAAATACAGTATCATGTTGATTGTGGAACCTCCTGAATACTCTAACCAAATACATACTGCTTTATTCTCAGAGACAAGGTTTTGTGTTTTCTTTACTGGCTCTCAGAAAGATTTTCTAAGATACTCATGAATAAATGCCCTGAAGTTGCACAACTGAATTTATCCAAACGAAAGAGAGGCTGTAAGTTTAATGTGGAAGAATATTTGCAAATGAATGGATCAAAGGTGCATCAAAAGGTTACTTAGCTGATGAAATGGATAATCCATCTCTGTCTGAAATTTAGTATCATTAAATTTATAATTAAATTCTACAGTCTCAAATTTTGCAAATTTTTTTGTTTACTTGGAGAATGCAAACACCATATAAATGACCCATATGTATATATGGAGGAAGAGAGAGAAGAATGGAGTGTTATTATAGCAGGCAATTTGACTTGATGATTGTTGTGAGTCCCTTCCAAATGAAATTTCTATTCTATTCCTATTCTAGTCTAGTCTAAGTATTAAGACCAGTATGGAAGAGAATGATCTCTTGAATAAAATTTGCTACAAAATGTCACTTGCTAGCGTATATAAATATCCCTACTATTTTTCCATTCTCCTACTCTTCACGCTGGGATAAGATCTTACACAGGCATGGCCTCTTGTGCTCCCATAAATTCCAAAAGCCTTTACAATCCTTGCTGATGCCAAACAACTCAGTACTCTGCTCTCACCAGCCTCCTACTGAGTTCAGGGGGAGTAGGGATGGGCACAATGCAATTGATGGCATTAATTCAACTTAAATGTATGCTGGCTCATTTGTCATGCAAGCTAAAACTCACATGCATCTTTGCTTGAAAGTTGCATTTTTAAAAAGATATTTTGCAAAGGAAAGAAAATATGAGGGATGAGAAACAGGACTTGAGACATTCATATAAAAATGGGTGCTTTCCTCTGAAAGTGAATTTAACCCTTCATATGAAACAAAATTCTTGCCCTGCTTAAAATCTCACATTATTAGTCTAGCAGCGCAGTAGATATCTGGGTAGTGTCACAGCTTGGATTCCCCTGACAATGTAATCTTTAATAGAGACCTTTCACCAGATACCATAATATAAAGTGATCTTTCAACTAGCTACTGTCATTGTTCTTAGCAGTCTTGGACTGTTTTAGTGGTTTTGGTAAAACATGAGGATCTCTTAGAAACTTTTGCTGCCCCGGTGGCTTATTGAGCCTTTGGTGTGCACTGAATTATATTTCGAAGTGGTACATTAATAAATGAGCTTTTGTGAGAGTTCATTAAATGGGATTTATTGACTCTGTTGTCTCGACTTAGATTCTGTTTGGTGAATGAGTGAGGCCATGTCCATCTCTAGTTGGGCTGATAAGTTAGTTTCTTCCTCTTTGCTATCTCTGTAATAGGAATGGAAAATTTTTGTGATCAAGCAATTCATTAGAAGAGAGTTAAAATCAGATAAATAGGGAGTTTTCAGGTGGAGCCTTATTTAATGTCTCTCATTTAATGTCTCAAAATGTTCATCAAAGCCTGTTCTGCTAAGTCCTATGAAGCCTGCTAGGCAGACAACAACTTTGAAAACCAATTGCTCATTGTAGGTCCAAAAACCCTGAGAATGCTGACCAAAATACCACTGTTCCCTCAGAGGCAGACTCCCATGTGACACAAATATTCCTTATTCCAGGCCAAGCTTTTCACACGTTAACAAGTTAGTCTCATTCTATACACTAGTACTCTTATTGGTGCAATCACAGCTGTGGAAATAGTGATTTCATACGAGTCAGGATAGATCCTCCTGCACAAAACCACTGGCAGAAAAATAAAAAGTCTAATCTTTTTCTGCCATTGCCAAAGTTGCAGTGGACTAAGAATACGGAGATACCCTAGACTTACCTATCCTTAGGGAATGTAAAATGGTGGTTATTATACTACACTTGCAGGGGTACCCAAGCCACACAGATTTAGTGTTATCTGTTTGGGCCCTTATTCCTCTTAGATTGATGGAGAGTGACAGGGAGGTGATTTGGAGGAGAAGCCTGATCTGGGTCTAGGTTATTGCTGTAGAGCCTGGGAAAACTCTCCTGTGTACTGAGCTGGGGACAGGCCATGTTCTGTGTCAGCTTTTCATTCCATCTGAAAATCAGCCGTGCACATCTACTTGGTGCTCTGGCTTTCCTAAGGGTGAACACATGAATGAAAGCTGAAGAGTCCCATCGTATCTCACAGGGGTCCTTACCTGTAGCCACTGCTGCCTCTTGGAGAAATCTCTCTTTTCCCACCCACTGCTGAGAAAGCCTAGAAAGATATACTGGAAAGCTCAGCTTCCTGCTCTTGGAGTGGCAAAGTTTGCTTTCCCCACAGCTGGGAAGCTTTAAGTAGACTTTTCCTAAACCATGTCAAAGGCTGTTCTCTTTGTGAATGCTAATGCACAGTCACCTCCTTCACCATCACGTACATGCTTCAGGCATCCCACACCTTCACAAGGTGATTTCATTAGGATTCCAATTAAAAGCCTGCAAAGAAATATCTCTGTTCCTCTTTTCCCTGTAAATATTGTAACTTTGGTTTGCTGCTGGAATTTCAAAGCTTGCATCTGTGCAATTAAAGTACCAATTAACTGCTTTTCAGTTTCATTTTCTCATTCACTTCTGGGTAAACTCCCTTACAAAAGCTAATAATAATAAAAATGAACTAATAAGAAAAAAAAAAAAGAAGAAATGCATTAAATCCTCAAAGATATGATCTAACCTTTATGGGACTCAGAAAACCACTTAGTACCAGCACTTGTTATAATGTTTAGCTCCATGAGGGCAGCAGCGGTATACCTACTACCGCAATGTTTTTGCCTCTTTAGAATATTAATTGATTGAATTTAAAAAGGCAACATCAGTGTCAGCATGACATCCTGAAATCCCTGCCATGATTTTCAGTGTGTGTACAGAGCATTTCTGGCTGGAGCAGCATGTGGACGGCCTCTGGCTGGTGCAGAGCTCTGCTTGATCTCTCTGCTTGGCTGCTGGAAGCCCTAAAGTGTTTTCTTCCCCTTATGGAACAACTCACCTTTGCTATAATGGACAACGTAGCAAGCAACAAGCACTGGATATGGGTAATGCTGCTGTGCACTCCTGCACCCTGTTGAAGCTGTTTGTTCCTCAACTAAAAATGACAGAGGAAAACTAATCTAGTATGTTTTAACAGTTTTTAAAGGCATGCATACATATCTTGCCACAAAACAACTTTTTTTTTCACCAAAAAAAGGTCATTCCTAACTGAGGGCTTGGTACAAAGCCCAAGAGAATCAAGGAGAGTGATTTCTGCTTACTTCTTTAGGCTATGGATGAAGCCCTTCAAGCAAATATTTTTTTCTCTCATCCATGACTCATGTAAGTGACATGTAGAATCCCTGATCCAAAAAAGTATTCTGTAAATTGTGCTTTGTAAGAAATAAGGAGCAGAAGTTTTTCCCATGTCTTGTCACATCTAAAATATACCTGAAGCTGTGAAGTACTGCATATTGCTGTGGCCATAAATGTAAAAATATCTCACCTGTTTATATGCAGGACCAGATGTTCAGAAATGCTCGTCTTGCACAGGAGGACCAAATTATGTAGCCAGAGCTGTGAGACCGGGCCTTGGATGACATCAGTTGTAGCAGTCCTCTGGTGGACTTAGGGCAGGATATGATGGCTGTGGATCCATCCCGTGGCTTCTAGCGTCCACCACCACATTAGTCCATATTTACTATGGTCTCTTTTCTAAGCCACAGATAAAGCTTGTCATTTCAGGTGCCCAGAAGCAGAAGTTAAGCCCTTTTTTTTTTGAGCCTTCACTTGAAAATTTAGCCTCATATATGCCTCTGCTAGGCAGCTGTGAATAAATGCTACAGTAACAGGGAGGTTCTAGCACAAGTGGAAGCCACACTTGGCACCCAGGAAAAGATAAATCTATGTCATTTTCCTGTTCCATTTTATCTCTTGTGACAATATTAATCGGCCCCAAGTGACATATTTTATGATGGCCTTTATTTATTAAGCACTAAGCAAAACCTGTATTTCTCCAGAGCACTAAGGGGCCACCAGTGTGAATGTCATTAACATGCTCTCGAGTTCTGCTTCCAGAATAGCGTGACCTGTTCGTTTGTTTGTTAATAGAGCTCATGTCTAGAAAGATTGGAAGGCAGTCTTCCACCAGGCATAGGCTGCTCCTGAGAACAATGGACAGGGCTCCTGTGAAATAACAACAGCAATAATAATAAAGCCAGTACCTTTCCCCTTTTATAGCACCTTTCATTCAAACAACTCCAAGCACCCTGAAAATTAATTAGGCCTGACAGCAATTCTGGTACATTGCATTCCCAACAACCTGTTGTGGGATCTGAGAGAGTGTAGCTGGGAAAAGAGATTTGCCCTAAACTCCAAGGGAAGTCAATGGGAGAGCTGTGGATAGAAGCTATAGTCCCATCTCATACTTTCCCAAAGTCAGACTATAAGGCAACCTTGTCTATACAGTGCAAAGAACACAGTGAGTTTAGAAGATGGAGAAAGAAATTTCTCAGAAATAAAATATCCATATCAGTTATTAATTTTCAGTCTGGGTTCCTGAAATCAGCTTCTGTATAAACACATAAATAAAACTGCCCTGCTTTTCAGTGACACTGAGCATACACAGCTAGATCTCAGTTTAAGTCTAGGCATCTCAGTATGAATTTAAACTTCTTGTTGAAAGGATCCGGGATTCAAACTGGTAGCAATTCAGCATCATAGCTAATGGAATCTGGTTATTTTCTTGATGTACAACTGATCTATCTGTGTTGTGGTTAAGGTGCAACATGTCTGTGTTAGACTAATAGAACCATAGGTCTATAATAGGTCTATTTTACTCATAGGACCAGGTTATGCTGCAAAGACATTTGGCTGACAGGCAGAACCACTGCTGAGAGCTTCAAGTCCTGTGCAGTTTCAGTGGCATCACCTGAGTGCAGGAGTGACAACAGCCTGTGGAACTTTTCCTCGTACTGACCCAGGAACTCAAATCCTTCTATAAGCACAAATTCATCCCCATTTCGTGGTTACATCTCTCCTGTAGCTTATCCCCTGTATGATTTAAATGGATATATAAGTGCGCTCCTATCAGTAATATTAAATATTTTGAAATAAATTCAAAAGACTCGCTGCAGAGAATGGAAAAGGTTATCTCTGCTTCTTACCCCAATTTCTGTTCCATGTAGACGGTATTAGGTATTAGGGGGAAGGATCAAATCAATTGCTCTTCCTCACTGGGTCCAGGTTTAAAAATACGCCTCCTCAGGAAAGCTGTGAATTGCACATTCCCAGCTCAGTACTTGCTCTAAACAGTTTTTTGTATCACACAAACAGTGTAAATGGGCTGACTGAAGTTTAGTAGGGCAGGGCAGCAAAGTTCAAGTTTTATTCTGTCCTCAGATTTGCATGTTTTGGAACTCAAGATATCCTTGATTTTCCTTGTCAGTCATTCAGGGGGACTGATAAACAGAACAAAGCAGATGCTTCTGTGTAGCAGCAAAAGTTACATCTTTAATCAGAAGGAGATTATGTGGCTCAGCTCTGTACCTGTGCTCATATGTGCACTTGCTGTTGTGCTGACAGTGGATGCAGAGCAGACCATGAAACCAACAGCATCTTTGCCCTGAAGAGCATTTAATCTGAGGGACAAGGAGAAACAACAAGTCATACATATAATTACTTCGCCATAGGAATACGGCAGTTTCATCTGGCCGGTATTCAAATGAAGAATTTAGGGGAAAAAAGTAATTGCTTTACTGAAATAATGGCAGGTACCTGGGAAGAGATGCATAAAATAGACTAAAAATGATTCATTAGGCAGGAATCAGAAGAGACCTCAAACACACACCAAGGATTTTCTCGCTGCATTCAGATGAAGCCAAAAGTTGGCACTGTATAATTACAAGATTTTTTTTTTAAATTCAGATGGAAAGTGTCTAAAACTGCTGCATAATCTGTACTTTTGGCTCTCATCCATGCCATGGTCTAGCCACATTGTGTAGAAATTCTTCCTGTTTTTCTTCAAGAATTTCCTATTTTATGCTAAAGATTAATGTTGTCTGTCACTCAACAATATATCAAATGACCTAATTTACCCAGCAAGGTAAATATTAGACAATGACCAGAAATACCACTTGATAAAGCAACAGTAGAGTCTAATAACAGGGGGATTTATCAAAAGAAAAAAATCAAAAGAAAGAAAAAAGGAGCATTGGGTAATTTCCACTAAATTCCCTTTAAGGTTGGAATGGGTTGAATTCAAGTTTACTTGAATTCAAGGAGATAAAATCAACTAAATCATACTCTGTCTGTGGGAATTGAAATCCGTGATGTCTAACAATAAAGGGAAAGTTTTGAAAACCCAAGAGATGTGAAAGAAAACAAAAAAAAAGAAAACACAAGCAGAATGGAGGAGACTTAAAATAGGGAAACTGTGAGAGAACACAACATTTTGGAGAGGGCTTTATGTAAACAAATTTTTTTGGGTGCATCTTTACTTCCATGCATGTTTGCGTCTTACAGAGTTCATTCAGGCTAATTGAACCTAGAACGTTTTTAAAGGTTATTTTGCTAATTACTATATTCAGAGCTTCCCATCAGCCATGCAAGGCTATGCCACTTTAGGCCATTTGATATATCTCAGCCTAATGGTAAAACTAGCAATAAAATTTTCTTAACTGATGGAGTCATATCAAAACCAGCAACACGCTGCTAATTGCAACAATCCAATTTCGAAGTGACAAACCAGCTAAGGAAAAGTTAGCATCAGCACATGATAGCATTTTTGACCTTCTTCCGAAGGGCAACGACACAGCATTTTGGTAAAAGAATTAATGTGAGTTAGATTAGGGTTACAAATTGCTCTGAGAATTACCTGTCAGCTAGAAGTAGAAGAAATGATGTCTATTTTACTAAAGTCCAGCGATGTAAATTTTGTTGCAGGTTGTGTGAAATGGTTTCCCTAGGTATTTTTTAACTTGAGAAACAAACATTTTTACATTTTTACATTATTTAAAGAGCATATAATGATGTAGCCAGGTTTCCATCTTGTTTAAGAGGGTAAAACCCCTCCAAAAGCTCCTGCATGATCTCGTCTCAAAGGGTGACATAGGAGCACAGTATGCGGGGGTGGAAAAAAAAAAGGAAAAAACAGAGAATGTTTAACATTCAGAATTTGTCCACAGCTGATAATTTATTGGAACTCATCTGTAACAAGGTCTGGCACTGATTTATAAGTTGATTTGAAAAATAAATAAAAGTGATAGAAACCTGCATTTGGTTTTAATGATAGACTGTTGCAGCATGAAAAGTAAGGATATGAAACATTGCAAGGAAATTAGATATTATGCCCTGAAGACAACTGCAGCTACCAGCCCATTAATTGTTAGATATTTATTATTAAAAATTTCTTTTCATGAGTGACTGCAGAATATTTGCACTCTTAAAGTTGTTGAGTTCTGACATGAATGAAGCATATGAAGCTCATTTTTTCTTCCCTCTCTGTGTGTCCATGTGTGTGTGTTTGTGTTTGTGGAGCTGTCAAGGTAGCTGACCCAAGAATGTGATGAATCTTTTCTGCACAAACCAAACACACAAGTGCTGCTTCTGAATTGAGACTGAATAGAATAATGAATACTGGGGAGTTTGCTACTGTTCTGAATTTCAATAGCAAGGGGCTTGGCAGTGCTTGCAAAAAAGTCTTTCTGAAAGTAGAGAGGGCCCAACTCGAGAGATGAACAGCATCCCCTAAAAGCTCTGACAATAAGTATGGATAGTGTATCATCTCCTGTGTGTTCCCGGAGCTGAAGCAATTATACACCAAGTGCTGCAGAAAGGGGGAGACAGGTAATGAGTCAAAACCAGCAGTGTATATTTAAAAAGTCAAAAAGAAGAGAAATAAAATATCTCTTTAAAAAGTCTTCTAAAGATCTTGGTAAACTGAAGCATTATATCATGCCTTAAAAATACGGAGGAAATCCAGTGAAATTAACTCTGAAACAAACCATGTTCACAGAAAGGCAAGAGCTTCCAGCACATCCTCCTGATTCTCCAGTCCCACCTTAGAAAACAGCCAGCACTGATGGCCTTGTGACAAAGCAGTATCTAAGGAAAAGAGCACGCACAGGAGGCACAGGGAGGTGTGTGAGTGTTGTTTGCCACATTGACCTGCTGAGTGACCGTGGGTGCTGACCCGCCTGTAGGAATACAGATAATAACATGCCCTTTCTTTTAAAAGCATTTTGAGGACAGCTAAGGAAAATGGGAAAGGCACAGGGAGAGAAAAACATAATGTTTTATTATTACGTGGTTGTTAGATTGTGTTAACATCTAGACTCAAAAAACATTGCCCAAATACATAAAGAAATGGTTCCTATTTCAATCTGCCTACAATTCACCTCAGAATTTGCTATGAATTATTAATAGCAGTTATAATAATTAAGTATGCTAATAATGTGACTACAGAGGCGAGGTGGAGGAAGACAGGATTTAAAATCCTTGCTACTTAGATTGTCTGAGGCAAACCATGATGAGCCTGTACAGCATTTGGATCATAAGATGCAGCTATTGACTCTGTCAGCAGGAAGCAATACATGCCTCCTTGTTCCTCTTTTCCCTTCAAGATTGTATAAACAGTTTATCTGCATTTCTCCATCCTCATTTCACTTGGAAAACTCTCTCTAAGGTTTCATGCTCAACACAACAGGACTTCTGAAAGCAGGGATGTGTTCAATTCACGGTAAAAGGTATCTGGTACTTCATCCTTGGGAGATGAACATTTCTTTCTCCATAATGAAATATAACTTACATTCTACATTACTATTCTTTCCTTGCTGATATTTCTGAGTTGTTTCTATTGAAGATAAAATCAGGGAGGCCAATACTTCCTCTTCAGAACATTGATTTAAAAACAGAGGAACATTTTATGCAGTGCAAAAAAAAGACAGGCAGCTATTAAAGAAGATTCACAGTTATAGGCAAATATATTAATAGTGGGGTTAGCTCTTGAAATGAGAATTTATAACATGCCTTAACCTAATCCCTCATTAAGATAATTTATTCCCACCCTCAAGGTCTCACATCACAGCTAGCACTAGGCAAATAATTAGTAACAAACAATTCATTTGATCAATTTCAACTCCTCTTTTAAAATGAATTGCTAGCCAGTGCAGTACAATTTTCTCAAATATATTTATAATTCAACATTATTCTCCATTTTTTGTGACGTATTTGTAGCCTGGTGTTTATCCAGGAAGAGTTAGGTGCTTGATGGTAGCTAGTCAAGGCATTTTGAATTTCACTTGCTGAACACTCATGCTTTCAAGATTCAAATATTATTTCCCCTAAATTGATTACATGAACCTTTTAATCCAAAACTCACAGATGACAATGGCAGCTCTTTGCTCTGAGGTCACATTGCCCAAGAGACTCCCAGCTTCCTTTGTAGTAAGGTGAGAGGGAGACCTGTTTTTATCCTGCTGCTGCGAGAGCATCCTTGCATAGTGAAGGTTGCAAGCCTAGGTGCTAATTGAGGTAGCCTTAGGAAGTTACTGCACCAGAAGCATTTCCTGATGAAACTCCAAGTATCCAAACACTTGCTGAAGTACTGACTATGCTTCTTGTTCATCTGTCCTTCTGCCTGCTGTGGAGAAACCTGTGGGAGTCTAGTTAGTAAACGTGGCATCCAGAGGACTGACAGGCTGTGAAATGAATTGGGGTCTCTGACACAGCCCTATCTGGGCCACCACAACAGCCCTGGAAGGTATTTTCAAACTACATTTTTTCATGTTATATCAGTCAGAATGAGAGCAGTTATCAAGCTAATGAAATTAATAAAATAAATAATTAATAAGACAAAGGAAGAGCACTACAGAGGTTATGGTACAAAGGCACCGGGCTGGGATCCAGCAGGTCCACATTAGATTCACTCCTTTCCTCTGAAGTGGGGAGAAATATATTGTCATTTTTCATGTGTGGCTGACTGCCTGTTGGTTTGGTTTGCTTCCCATGACAAAGGTGACTTTGCGCCACAGGGCTGTTTGCAAGGCAGAGCTGGGTATGTGTTACCCCAAAAAAAACAGCCAAAGCTACGTGGTTCAAATAATCTCCCTAAGACAAGTATTGTAAATCCAGAAAATTCAATTAAAGTTACACTTATGAAACTATGGAGAACAAAGCAGAGAATGTAACTAAAGCCCTCAGCGTTACCTCAGCCTGCAGAGACATGAAGCTGACAGACAGGCATTGTGACAGACAGGCATTTTAGATCTTCAAATTAAAGACTTTTAAAACAACAGTATACATTTTCTTTTCAGTGTTTTACCCTTTGCATGCCTGGATACAAAGCAGGGAAAAGGTGTAGGGTGTTTGGGACAGGAGGGTGGGTAGGTGGGTAAAGTGATAAACTGGGTTGTTCTGGTTGGGGATAGTCATAACCTCCCCACAAAATTTATATTCTGTGCATTTACATTATCAAAATGTGAACTTAAATTTAATTTAGCTCAAGACTCCTTAGGATAAACTATTAAAAACCTGTTACATTAATGCCAATTAAGAAACTCTACTAAGCACTAGCACTTAATATTCCTAATGAAGGCACCATTAAAAATTAAAAAATCCTGAACCCTCATGCAGACTTCTACTCAAAAAAAAAAAAAAAAAAGGGGGGGGCTAGAGCAAAATCAAAGAAAAACAAGTATGCATTTTGACAATTTTTTCCTCCCATTTATCGCTGGTTTAGAGGACTTTCAGAGTGGCGAGATCTTGAAAGGACAGGTAAAACAAAACCCTGGTATTTCTCCACATTGAGAATGCACTCTGAACCCCCTGCTAAACTGCCATGCCAGCCTTATTTTGGAGGAGTAACACAAATGTGAAGATCAGATTTCCAGGTGTTGATGCTCCAACTATAATGCTAGTGAAATATAAAGAATAAAATTGGAAAGAATAATTTGTGCTGATTCTATTTTGTCCTGTAAAACTGGTAAGATACAATGCACCTTTAATATGACCTACATAGAAGACTTAATTCTTTTATTTCAGTTCTCTCCTAGCTACGAAACTGCCCAAGTAAATTATGTTCCACAATGTGGTGGGAAAGTGCCCATCTTTTCATCCTCTTATTTAAACCTCCTCTACGAACTTGTAACATTACAACCTTCTCAAGTATAAGGGACTGAAAGAGACTCCAGGAGCCAGGATGACTGGTGTGGTAACTCGATCACTGGATAAAGGTTTATTCCAGCACTTAACTAAAAACGTTACATCTTGGCTTAGATCAAACATTATTTCCAGTAAGTCTGAATTGTTCTTCCTTGGCTTTTGTTGTTCCCACCTTTTCTATCACCAAAATATTCCCTACACTTTCCCTAAGGATGAAATTTGTCCTCAGCTCAAGCCAAATCATACACACAATTACTCCAGTTTGGCTGTTGATTTTGAAGGAGTTTAAATTGCTGAAATTCCCTCAGCCCCAGGGAGGAGCTGGTTGATCTCATTTTGTGGTAATATGTACGTTTTTGCTTTTCTTCAAGAATTTCTTCAAGTCTCAATTTGTATTCATGGTTTCTTTAAAAATCATTAATTGTTGTTCATTATTCTGAAAAACCCCACTAATTTCATGCATATTAAACATATGAGCTCATACAAGTGTGCTGTCCTCCATTTACAAGGCAAGGTCTCAAATACTTTCTTTTTCTTCAAGAAAGATGTTATTTTTTGGCAGAACAGAAGCACTAACTCCTCTTCAATAGGAGATCCCAAAGATATGAGATTCTGTTCTCTTCTGAAATGTAAGTAGCAGTTACAGTCTTCTTGCAGTGAAATAACAATAGAGCTGCAGTCCATGCAGCTCATATGTGTCAACAGGCTTCATGGTACACTGTGCAATGCACTACATTCAATAGAATTTGGACAAATTTGTAGTTAATACACTTCTTTCAAACTAACAATACAGATTTTCACAGATAGCTGTGGAGAAACAGGGAGTTGTGTCTGAACAGAACTTTATTAATACATTGTTTAAAAAATAAGATGCAGTAGTGCCAGACACAGACTTCTGAGCAACAAATACAAGTAAATCACTTGGTTTGCTTTTGGATACTAGAATTCCAGAGGCGAAGAGATGAAATTAAGTTAGACCCATAAGTGTCAGTTATTTCACTGTCAAAACAAATCTGCAATTGACTATATGGTAGTTAAAAGAGTCAGGATGTAGCTCACACTGTAACAGAAATGAAATTACACCTGATAGAAAAGTGTGTTGGTTTTATTTATCAGTAGGATAATATAACAGGTATAAATTCAGACTTAATATTAACTGGTTTAGCAGAGAGGGGAAATGTTCATCCTTACAGCAATGGGCAACTCACAGGCTACTGGTACTGCTGTTTTGATAGCTGGACATTAAAAGACCGCAAGCAGTGGGGCTTTGCTGTGATTTTTCACCATTTTTCCTGCTAAAGAGACTGCTGAGGTTATGAGGCTACACATATATTCAAGGAAGTATTGGCTGCATCCCTCTGCTCACTCCCAGATATTCTCCAGCTTTTTGCAAAATGTAACTGAGTACAGGTCACAGACACATCAAAGCTGCTGCAAGGTATGGAAGAATGTGATTTTATACTGTCAGCTATTCCACAGTAACATCCTATGTGCTCAATACATATGAGATAATTTATGGGCTTTTCCAGTGAGAAGCGTGCACACATGGGCAGCTCCTACTGCGTGGAATTTTTCGGAGTCTCGCATCACAGGAATTTGTGGACACAAACTCTTTGCTGTCTATCATCCATTTTAGGAGCAAAACGTTTACATACTTTTGGGGATCTGGTCCTTATTTTTAATAATTCAAGACCTTTGCACAAAGAAATAGTCCATGTATCTTTTGCTCAAAAGGAGAACAAAATGAATGTTCAATAAGGGCATAGTTGTCATGGTGAAAGGAATACAAAATGATAAAAAAAATCTTTCACAGTACAAAATTAGTAACTAGGTTGCCAGGTTTTTAAATGTATTCTCCAGTTATGAGAAAATGAAAAGGGTAAGGGCAGAGGAGCAAATATGGAGATAAAGCCACAAGCAATCCAGTGTGGGTTGCACCTCTGACTAAAACAAAACAACATTCTCCCAAAGGCTCATATCACCATGCAGCTACCTCAGCTCTTTTTCTGTTGCTGCCTTAAAACATCAAGGAGCAGAAAAATCAAGCTTTTTGCAAGAAATAACAGAGGTAATGGATGTCCTGCCAGGCCTCCCTGCTGTGGCAGTTTGGAAAGGATGATGCACTATGCACCATCTTATTTGCTGTTGTGATGAGTTTCAGACATGTACCATTATTTACTACATGATGCTGAGAAAATAATGCAGGTTACCAATTCTCTTGAAGACAGATTGCAATAATAGAAATGAACATGGACAAGAAGAGATGCAGTTTTTACTGTGAGTCTCAATAAATGAACAAAACAGAGGATAAAAGTCTAATATTGAAAACTACTTGTAAATAATCCCCTGCACCGTAAAATTCTAATTAGGAAAAATAAAACAAATTAAAAAGAATCAATCTAAACTCCCTAAACTGTGTAAAACACAAGTATCTGCATATTCCAAAAAATACATTTTAACACTCTAAGTCATTAGCAGAAAGAGAACAGTTAATCTGATCGAACAATCGCAGCTCCAGAAGAAGAAATCTAGCATATTGAAGAAATTGCACACTAAATTATAAACAACTCCCTTTGGCCACTTGTGCACCTACTGAACATGGTTCAGTCATTTTCAGTTTTGCACAGATATTCTCAGATTTGGAAGACCTGCACTGAAGATGACTGACAGAAATCATCCTTCTTCCAACCACAAAGTCTCAGCATACCTACATCAAGCAAGATACACATTTAAGATTAATCTGTCTTCACAGTGGATCTCCATAGACAGAAAGAGAAGCTTTCCACAGAGAGGGCAGCCTGATGCTCTTCTGTGGTGGTTGAATTTGATATCTTCAGAACAGTAAAGTAGTAAAGGCTCAACAGTATTTAAATTGTCTTCAATTCCTTTGAAAAAACCCTGTCCTGAGCCTTAGTTTGATTACTAAAAATTGCTTTGTATCTGTTGCATTCAATATTATGCAATGTAAAAGTAGGATGGCCAAGAATTAATACTATTGCTCTCCAAAACATCTTGATTTTCATTCCTTTCTTTATCCTACCACAGTGCAGAGTGCAGAAATATAATCTGGTAAAAGATATACCTTTCTGATACACAGCTACACCTGTTCTCCATACAAATTTAGCTCTCAGTAGGAAGAAAGCTAGCTCTCTTCACTAGTGACATTTTTACTGAGAAGCCAAACTAGGTATCATTTATACACAGCCTATGCTTCAACTTCCTGGAAAAAAACCCTGAACTCTCATCTATCAAAGAATAGACTCTATTGAAGCTGTGTTCCGATGCAAAATTTACCAAGTCTAAGATGGTCGATTCAAGCAGCCTTTACCTATGTGCCTGGGGATCCAAAAGCTTCAGGCAATAAGTGGTCTCAGACCTGGCAAGCATGCAAGCACGATAGCTTAATCTCAGGCTGCTTTAATCCCAGGAAAGATGAAGTCTGCAAGCCAAGTTTGTACAGCCAGGCATTAGCCATTTATTAAGAATAAGGAGTCCAGGGAAATCAGGCGTGACTCAAAGTAAGGATTAGCTACCTTTAAACCAGTTCTTATCTACAAAGTTACACAGAATTTATTTTCTTTTATATATTTCCTAACAGCAAGAATACAGCCTTCATTTGAAGAGGCCAAGCACTCACTCAGTTTTTTGTCTATAAGCTGCACTGCACAGGATAGTGTAAACTAGGTATACAGCACTACCAGCTGTTAGCTTGAACTGCTTATTAAGGACAACTTTTCATGTATTTCTCACTAAAAAGATTTTCAAGTACCAAAATTTGGATAGTACATAAAATAAATAATCCTAACTTAAGGCTAAATCAACAAAAGATTAAAGGCATATTAAAGCCTAAAGAGCTTAAATTCTGCTTGTTGCTGCCTGAAGCCTATACAAATTCTTCTTTATGCATTAAAGCTTTCTAGGGGCTTCAAATCATCTTTGAGAACATAGACTTTGGTTTAGAAGAGACCTTTAAAGGTCACTTGGTTGAACCCTCTGCAATGAGCAGGAACACCTTCAATTAGATCAGGTGGCTCAGAGTCCTGTCCAACATAACCCTGAATGTTTCCAGGGATGGGGCATCTACCACCTCTCTGGGCAACGATTCCACTGGTTTGTCACTCTCATTGTAAACAGTTTCTTCCTTATACCCAATCTGAATTCACCCTCTTTTAGTTTAAAACCAGTATCCCAGCACAACAGCCCCCAGTAAACAGTTTGTCCATGCTTCTTGCAGACCCCATTATGTACTGGACTTTTGGACGTATCAGCTCCCATGAATGCCTGTTGTTACAGAACTGTATTTAAGAGGAGTTTATACTCAGGTTCTGAACAAGTGAGAGGGCATCTGCCACAGCTGTCCACATTCATGCAGAATGCTGACAAGAAGGCAGCAAGCAGCGTAGCAGCACTTCCAGCATATTTGCGGATCAGGTGCTGCACTAGAGCAGCAGAAAGCTTTGCAAGATCTAAATGTAGAAAATAAAAAGCAACTTTGAACTCCTTCTATATTGACAGTATCAATTTCATCTACAAGTGTCTTGCATTTGCTCAGTCACATACTCTTGTTTTGCACTGAGCAGCAGTTACCAAATGAAGGTGTCTCTCTCCCCACAGGATTGTGCTCTGAAGGTACTCCCTGTGCAGCCAAGAACCACACTATCAGGTGCTTTCAGCATGGCTTTGCCAGCTCCATCAGTCACTGTAGCCAACTCAGAGATACTCGTTTTAAGCATATTTATTAACAATTTGTAAACAGGAGAAAAAGTGGAAGATAGACAAAGACAGCAAGATTAAAGATCACAGAGTCACTGAGGTTGGAAGGTGCCTTTGGAGGTCATATGGTCTAACCTCCCCTGCTCAATGCAAAGCCATCCACAGACAGCTTCCCAGGACCATATCCAGAGAGTTTTTGAATATATCCAATGATGGAGACTTATCAACCTCTCTGGGCAATCCATGCCAATGCCCAATCACCTTCACAGTAAGAAAGCATTTCCTTTATTCAGAGGGAACCTCCTGTGTTTCAGTGTGTGCCCACTGCCTCAGTGCTGTCACTCCTGGCTCACCCATCTTTGTGCCCTCCCTTCAGTTTGTACACATTGATGGAATTCCCCCCAGCCTTCTCTTCTCCAGCATGAAAAATCCCAGCTCTCTCAGCCTTTCCTCACAGGTGAGATGGTCGAGTCCATCATCTTTTTGTCACTTTGCTGGACTCTCTTCTGTAGCCCCATTTCCCTCTTGTGCTGGAGAGCCCAGAACTGGACACAGCACTACAGATGTAATGAAAATTACAAAGTAAAACTTTACACTTAAAACATAAGTAATAAAAAAAGGGAAAAAAAAGAAGAGGAAGCATAAAACTGAGAAATCTAACAAAGAAAACATCTAAATAACCAAAATTAGAGACAAGCAATACATTACTAACACATCTCAAAAAAGCAGCGCAACAGCCCAATCCAGGTGTAGAGAAGTGTTAAGTCAGCATTGTATTCTAAGCTGACTATTCGTGCATGAATGTTCTGTATTGCAATAGTCTTTGCTTCTCTAAAAGTGAATGGCAAAGTGATACAGACCCCACAATGCATCATTATGCTTAATTCCTCATATGATGACAATTCCTCACAGTTTTCCCATGGCAGCAGCTTTTGACTAGTAGCAAGGTGAACCAGTCACCTCAAAGTGAAGGACATTACGCTTCTCCTAAAACTGCTACTGTGTCTGGCTTGCTTTCACAGCAGTGCCCACAGAAAACAACAAATCAACAAGAAAATGACAATACAAAAAACTTCAAATAAAATGCAGAAAAGCTATTTTATGGCTGTCTTATTTTCCCTTTAAATTATACTTGTACAGAACAAGGAACAGAAAAAATTTAACATCTTTAATGCTGGGGGTAAAAGAAAAGTGACCTTACATTGGTACCATTTCATTTAAAGTGCAGATGGGCTCTGCTGGACTTGGGGCACATTGGACTTAGGGTATTTACATCGATTCCTTGCTCATCAGACTTACCAAGGCAACTTTAGGCAAGATACCATTTATGCTACATCTCTGAAATGGAGATAGGGCTTTTCTGCCTCATAGGCAAGACTGAAATTAATCCCTATAAGCTGAAACATCAGGAGTTTTATATTAAATATTAAAATTAATATAAAGACTTTTAAACAGGTAAAATGTAAAAGAAAACCCCTTCCACTAACAAATTCTGAGCTATTAACTAAACCATATATAAAATCCCTCCAGAAAAAAAAGTATTAATCCATTTAATTACTTCCTTAACTTGTGAAGTTTACTTATATTTCCTGCCCTCCAGAGTATACATGCAATTTTATACCTCTTTTCAGAACAGTAAACAACTCAAAAAGTTTCCATGATTGAACAAGCAGCAGTCAAACATGAGAGAGGAGTTTGTTTGTGCCTGGGAGCATGGGAGGCAGAAATAAAAGAAACAATTAAGACACACCAGGTTAGTGAGGAAGGCACTTATTAAAGAAAAAAAAAGAGCACTTGAAATAATTTATTTCCTCTTCCTCTAGTTCTCACAGGCAGGCAAGGGAGAAGAGAGATTTTCTTGGAAGATGGAATGAGGTCAAGGAGTTAACTCATATGTGCACTCATCAAGACCTTTCCAAAAATAATGAGAAGTATGAAAGATTTTTTCATGGAGAAAAAAGGATTTAAAATAATCACCCAGATGGTTATAAATGATATCAAACAGAAAATCTGGAATGTGACCAACCTGCAACAGTGTGATGTAAGCCCTTAAATGCAGGAATACAAACCTGAAACAATCCACAGTGCATAAAATGAGCATGTTGAAAAAGGATTTCACATCCAAAAGCAAGGAAGACAAGTAGGAATGATATAAAGCCCAAGCTTTAGCTTAAAATGTTTGGTAAGTTCAAAGCACAGGAATGGTAAAACAAGATGAAGAAAAACAGTTTAATGCAGGATCAGGAAACACTGTAGGTTTGGAGGGCAGGACATTAGTTCTTCCACACTTGTATTCCCACACAGGTACCTGCGTAATCAGCAGTTCTGCTGATACTGAAGTACTAAAATACTGAAGAAATCCACTGGACAGTCAATTACTTCATTACTGAAGTGTGCCAGACAAATGCAAAAATGTAATATGAAAGCAACTGCAAATGCATGCTGATTTAGGAAAACAGAGCTCCCTCAGCTATCCAAAGGAGGCAGAAGCCAGTATCACAGAGGTAGATTGCTGACATCAATGGAGATGCTGGTCAGACTTAAATTTTACTGAGAATTTCAATGCTGTTACAACTAATTCCTACATAACAGACTTTTTTTTTATAGAGAGGAAAAAGTTGTGTAGCACAAGAATAAGAAGCAACTAATTCGCGTTATATTTAGATAACAAATTTTCTGGTGAGAGAATTGATTGTTTTTTTCCTATACTTTCACCATGCCTACTGCAGATCCCAGGAAACAATAAGTATAAAATGCAATAGTTACTATGACCAGCCTTCAACACTGGGAAGGGTTAACCAATATCGCAATATAAGTGCTCTTTCACAAAAAATAAATAATTTACAGTTACTTTGTGGACAAGCCCTTATTCATATTTTATAGACAACACAAAACCAACATACATATATATATATATACAGTACAGAAGACTCAACCCCAAAATTTTGTAGTAAGAACACTTGCAGGTTTGTAAGGTTTTCTAACTTGCATGCACTATGAAGCTTATTAAAAAAACCCCACAACCCCACAAACAGCAATTCACTGAAGATTTTCTTAAAGAAGGCATGAAACTGCACAGACCATGATGTGTGGCAAATTATAAACTACTCTCACTTGTGTGTGCATTTTCTTTAACACACATATTGTTGGTTGGCAAGTACTAGACTCACACCTATGAAAATAAAGGGCTAACTCTTAAATCTATGCTATTAACAGTACACCTACAATATGCATTTGTATATAAAAATAATTTTGAAGTACACCAGTAAAACAAAACATACACTTCTACAGTTAAAAAAATTATTAAAAAAATAAATCAAAACTTCCCCTAATGATAGCTCATTAACTCAGTCCTGCATACAATAGAAAATAAATTAAAAGGTGAATTATTGTGATTACTATTTTCTCCAAAGAGAGACAATAGAGACAAAACTGGATTACATTAACCATCCAGAAACATACATACTACATTTGAATTCTAGTCAGAAACTTAGTGATTGACTTCTTATCTATTTAAATAAAACAGAGGCCAAATGAATTATATTTATTATGACTTTCTGCATATATTGTAGCTTTCACATAATTTGTTTTCCTGAAGGTTAATAAAGTTTAGCAACAGGCAGAGTTTACAGATGGCAGAACGAGGACTGTAAAATTATCTTGACCTCACTGGAAAGACCAACTTCATTTAGTGAAAAGGATGTAAAGGAATGTAAGAGTTGATAAATATTACAGGGAAAGAAGTGTATCAATTCCCTTGACTTGGTCAAATGCCCTTTTATACCAAATCTGAAATTGGAATGCTTTATTATACCTTACCATAAAACTTTGGCTGCAACATTGAAAATGGACAGCCATGGCAGGCCATCTGTCTCTTTCAAGGTGTATCTGTTCATCAAATTCTCACCTCTCTACCTCACCCAGGACACAATCAATCACGCAGCAACTGGGAATTTAAAACCCAAAACTCTTCCATGCAATAAACTCTCCCAATTTGGCAACAGTGGGTTTGTATGTGTTGAGAGGCTTTGCTGACACCCCAGAGAAGCGTCAGCGCTGGGAACAGTGCAGTTATGTCAGCACAGCTCTTCTCATGTTCATCCCATCATGCTCAGCTGGCTGTTATTCCGTGCTCTATTCCATACCATATTTAACATGGCAGATGCAAGCTACCAAATTAATAAGAAAAATTTAAGGCACATCTGTGTCTGTGCTTTGATTACAAGCTCCTTTGAACAGCAATTCTTCCTAAGTGTCTGAAAAACGTTTTGTATACCTCGAATACTTTCATCAACTAGTATTTTTGACAAAAGGCTATCCTGTGAGATTTTTAAGTTCTTTGTATGTTCTTTCTCACTATATATTTCTATTATCTAATTAATTTTTGTCTAAGTTGAAAGAACACACAGCAAGATGCATCTAAGGGACAAAATAACAAAAAAAACCATGACCACGTAAGAACAATGATTTGTAAGGTGATTAGTATTTTTAAAGTGCTGTTGTTAAATATATAAAATGAAAGAGATGGCAAGTGATTCAAAAGCAAGTTGACTATAAAAGAAAGAGTGATAAATGGACTTAGTCTTCCTAAATTCATGATGAAAAAGACAGACTGGTAGCACATTGTCTCCTCCTGTCACTGAAGAAAGAAAACTGTAATCTGTACCCTAATCCTCTTAACTTCATCAGAAGACCACACAGACTGACATAATACATATTCCAATCACATTAGCTGATACTGTTATTATTTACCCCAATACTGCAATTGAAGAATTTTGATTTGATGATATAAATTTAAGAACTTCCATGTCTTTTTATACCACTATGATAGAAAGGGCCATACGCCACTAAAAATTATGTATTTCACCACAGATTAAGCAAATAACAGTTTCTTACACTCTTGGCACTCTTTCCATCTCACCTCATTCAAGTCTAAAAGCCCATTTCCCCCTAGCAAAAACATGAGTGTTGACTGCACAAAATCAATCTCAGTTTTGTGACTTGCAAGCAATACTCAGAAAGAGTAACACTAGGATTTCAATAAAAATTTCAATTATTACAATAAATATCAAGTTCTGTGATGATCTAAACAATAACTTAAACAAACCTCAACATTTTTATTTAAAATGTAAGAGTGACAACATACTGTATTCTAAACTTTCCACCTTTAAATTCACAATTTGGTCAACCAGTTGGTGATTAGTACAGTATTATATTTAAATTACCCCACCTAGACAATTAACAAAGAACCACTAATTTCAGATCAGCCACATGGCCAATATTATTAAAATGCCCAAACTAGTCTTCTACTGTGTCCCACTTGAGTGCAGCTTCTCAGCAGTTTGCCAGCAGCTGCTGTCCTTCATTGCTGATAAAACCATCTGACAATGGCCTACAACACCGCTTGTGATGAATTCAAGTGCTCTGAAGAAAGGGCTCACGAAAGTGTGCATTTATAGAAATCTGCAAGCAGACAATATGCCTTCAGCTCCTTTGGTTTTAATAACATTCCCTTTGGAAAGTGAATCAGTTGAAGACTGTTCCAATAAAATAGTAAGTCAAAGTCCAGACAAGGCATGAGCCACTGCCTATACAGTTTGTGACAACGTCCTTGATTTTCTTTCTTCCACACTTTTTTTCCAAAGGCCAAGCAGTGAAGGCAGTTTGATTTTGTCCATATTCTTACTGTAAACATTAAGAAATATACCAAGGACAACCAGTAAGCCTGACCACACGTACCTAGAGGGGAGGCAGAGGAGAGGAAAAAAGTTACCATTAGCACTTTATCTGTAGCAATTACATACCAATATCTGTGGATTAAACAAATCTCACATTAAGAAGAGAAGAAAAATCCCCCAAAAATCAATGGGCTCTGAGATAGAATTTCCCTGAATCTTTATTATTACTATCCTTCCACCCTTCTTTTATCCTGTCCTGGTTGGAGAGCTTATTGAAATGCATTTATAAGTTAAATAATCACTAAACAGTATCTGTTGTTTCTCACATGAATAAAATGATCCTGAGGGGTTTTAGTATGTTTTTCCTTCCTATGGTTATGAGAGCTACACTATCTGTTACTGGTCCAAAACGTTTTCTCACTTAGTGCCTTATATCCATACTTCCCAATGTAGGCACATTTTTGTTTCAGCTCTCCATTCTTTTAAGCCTCAATATTTTTAGCTGGGATACAATCCACTTGGGATTTACATGCAAGCTTTTTTCTTAAATCAATTTGTATATAGAAATAAAATAGAATTTTATGTGGCTTCAAACCTGAAGCAACTAAGATCAAAGTAGCAACTTAGCTGCATTTTTCAATGTAAGCTCTTTCTTAAAATTTAAAAAAAGGGAATAAACCCAAGCTCAAACATTTGGCAATTTAATATATCAAGATAATACAGTTATTAAAAAGGGCTATCTAAGAATTCAAATCTGTGCTTATAAAAGCAGGAACAATACCATAATGGAGAAAATCCCTTCCTTTACACAAATTTTCCAACACAGAGAAAGTACCCAAACAATTTATAATGTATCATAAGCACTAGATATTATGATTAATTTTCTTTGTTGTCTTCCAGACCTTCAGAAAAATGTAAACTCTTTGCTCTAGCATTATTAGCATCAACAAGCCAGTCAATATTTACAATAGATTGCCAACATTTGTAGAAGATATAAAAAGACAAGCATTAAACCCTGAATATGGTTAATAAGTGTCATTATATTTCCAGGATGAACATAATTTTTTATAAAAATTTTTGTAAACCACTAAAAACTATAAATACTTACTGTAACGTGAATGGCTTTGCAAAGAACAAAAAAGAAAGCACAATGGACATTGCTTTTCTTCCTGTTGTTACTACAGAGGAAAACAAGTATTAACCTCTTTAAGAATTCGGTTACAACAAAAGAACATAACAAAGGCTTAGCAGGTAACCTCATAAAATAATTGGCTCAGTAAAATGATGATCACACCTTTGGTGCAAACACAGACTGCAGAGTGCAGCGCAAAACAGCGCTGGAACCATGCGATTTTGGGAAACAAGTACACTTCGCCAGTAGTACCATCTCCAGTCACACTACCTGCAGCAAGGAAATTTCCAGAACAAGACTTGCTATTTAATAACTTCATGCTAATCAATCCACAGTCTCTGAGAGCAACATGCAAGTAACTGATGATATAAACTCATCTGTTTAACCTTGGATGTAGACCAAAGGTCAAATATCTTGTCATTTCCACCTCATGTTGTTACAACATTGTGGTGTTGTGGGCTCTATTTTTGAGTAGAATGGGATTATTCTCTCACCATTTTTTTGAAGTTACTAAAAATTTCCCTAACAGTGCCAGGAATTACCGTTTTGCTTAGAAGTCTGACTTCAATGACTGCATTAGGAAGTTTCCCTCAAAACCACTAAGAGACATTCTTTTACATGTGATCTGTTCACTAAAAAGAATCAAGTAGTAAGAAGAGTGGAGAACACAATCCTGTTTCCAAAATAGAGACAAACTCTTTGGTTGTTCTGAAATTAACTGTAGCTCCAACAAGAATTTGAACAATTTCAATGTTATCTGCAATGAACAAGGATAAAGCATTACTAGCAAATTGTGTACCAGGAAATCTATGTAGTTTATCACTGAAACAAAATCAATAAATGAATGAAAGTTGTAGGAAATGTTTAAAAACAAAGTAAGAATGAAGCCAGGCACACAGGTTTAGCTATGGAGGCAAAGGGCCTGAGAGGGTATTATTCTATATGATGGCACAGAGTTCTCACTTGAGAAAGACCCCAGTACAGGGTGCAGTAGGTCTGCACCTAAAGAATATATATTTTGCTTACCATGAAGTTCCTTTAACTATACCATACTGGAAAGTCCTATTTGTGTAACTACATCTGAATTAGTCTTACTGGAGCACACTGGCAAAAGGAACCAATGACTACTGATGTATTTCCACAGTGCTTTGGCTAGAAAAGTAAGTTTCATTCTTCCCAACTCTACCCCACAAACAAATATTCACTTAAGAGTGTTTTCTAGTAGAAGAAACAGCCTTCACTACTGCTACATCTGCCCCAACTTCAACTTTTTAGTAATAATTTTCTTTTTACATTTTAAGAAATTTATGCACATCAAATAAAATGATTTTCTATTACATGAAAAATTAAAGAAGAATGAAAAAGAAAATTGAGTTTTAATTAGAAAACAGTTTACAAATGAATAATTTAAAAAATGGTTAAATTACTTCAGTTTTTCTAATTACAATTATTTCTGCTCTTTCAAATCAGTTATTAATTAAAATATTTATGTAACCATTTCCTTCTAAATTAAGTGACTTTTCTTCTTTTTCCCAATTAAGTCTGATAATTTCTCATTCTGCTAATAGAAATACAATTTTCATTAAACTCTTTCACCCCACTCCCCTCAAGAAGGGGGAGGGTGGATGGGGGAGCTGGGAGGGACAGTAATGAATGTGGTGTTCTTCCAAGGAACAATAAACATTTTCATATTGCTACAGGCAAGACAGAAAGGGCTCAAGTGGTAGAATTGTCAAGGTCAGGCGTAGGAAAACTGGGGAAAGGTTTACCATTCTACAGCATTTTAAAACTTTTCTTTAGTACAGTGAGACTGGTTTTTTTTTAAGAGGTATTTTAATACATGAAACAACCCTCTCCTCTGGGTCAATTTCCAGTTAGGAGAGCTACTGAACTTGGTTAAAAGCAAATACAAAACAGATATGCTGCAGAGGAAATAACTGACAGGAAATCAGAGCAGGCAACCCTCAGGTCAGAGAGCAATGATGTATTTTCCCTTCCACTGTGAATGAAGTAGAGCTTCACCTGACAGAAATCAGGTGTCTTTTAGGAGAAGAAGAAAGGCAAGTAGCTAAATGACATCTTGCTATATCTTCCACCCCCCACCAGGCCCTTGTGACTAATGTTTGTAGTTTCATGTGCTTAGAAACAACGGCACTGTGTAACTATGCCTTTCTAGAACATCCTTACTTTTCCTCTTACATTTTAATTGATACACGTCTTTTCCTTTCTGTATTTTCCTGTGAAGGCAGGCTGAGAAACTTGGGATTGTTCAGGAGACGAGAAGGCTCTGGGGAGAAGAGAAAGCTATAGCACCTCACAGTACGTAAAGGGGGCCTGCATGAGAGCTGGAAAGGAACTCTTTACAAGGGCATGTTATTACAGGACAAGGGGGAATGGCTTTAAACTGAAAGAGGGTTGCTTTAGATTAGATATTAGGAAGAAACTCTTTACTGTCAGAGTGGTGAGACACAGATTGTCCAGAGTAGCTGTGTCTGCCTTATCCCTGGAAGTGTTCAAGGCCAAGTTGGATGGGGCTTTTGAGCAAACTGGTCTAGTGGAAGGTGTCCCTGTCCATAGCAGGGGAGTTGGAACTACATGGTCTGAAGTTCCTTCCAACCTGAATGATTCTGTGATTCAATTTCAACTCCTTCATTTAGATGTGTTTGCTTCTGCACTAAAACATAACATGGACTATATGCACAAGTTTACTTAACAGGTTCTTCACGGTTGAAACTGTGGCACAAAAAGAATCAGGAAGATCTCAAACATTCTACCATGTGAAGATCCATGCTACACAAATCAAGCAGCACAAAGAACAGAAAAAAAGCCAGAGTAAGAACAATTCTCAAAAGCTGTGTCCTAAATAATAGAATAGGATTACTTTGTTTTTATATAAAGGCAGTAAAAATATGATTTGTTCATACCTGTTACAGCGAGAAGGGCACCAAAGATTTTAATCAAAGCTAGAACAAAGGATATGCCAAAATACCCAGTCAGGGAGAAAAGGAATGCATAACCATAAGTCTGAACTGGATGCTGCAACAATAAAAAAAGCCGGTTAGGAAAATGTAAAACAAACCCTGAGGTATTGCAAAATGACATAAAACTACAGACTTTAATCAACTGCTTGAGCAATAATAAGCTGTTCAACAATGCATTCATGCAAAAATCCTTATTTAATTTTAGTTAAATAATGGAAAAATAATAACGAAATTATAAGCTCATAAGTCTGGTCCTGTGATTTTGTTGCTTTTCAAAACATTACCCTATCTAACACATCAAAGACTGGAAAAACTTGCTTACTGTATGAATTATGTAAGTTAACCTGTTTACATGATGAAAATAGTACTTTAGACAGAGAAGTGGTAAGATTTTCTGAATCATACAGAGCAAGGTTTTCCAATGAGGATCTTCATAGAAAAAGGGAAATCTTTACACCTACCTTTGAGCAAAATGTTACTGCAGGGCTTAATCCACTAGTGCATGTTAATCCAAATAAAATATACACAAAACCTATTGAATAGGAATACAAAACCTAGAATGGTGTAAGAGAAAATAATTACTAGGTGATACTATACAAAAGGACAAAATCAAATGCTTTCAGATACTTGGCCCTATTAATATGCTCAGCAACTCAGAGCTGAATTTGAAGGGTTTGATGATATTTTTACTAGCATTTATATAACAGTTGATGTACAATGAGAAGTCAACATTAAGTGTTAGACACATTCTTCCTACCCACAACAACATAAAAAGTTTGGAAAGCTAGTCAGTTAATAATATCCTGAGGTCAGTGTCAACTGTGGTAAATCCTTCAGGTTCAGGATTTTACAGCCTAAATAAAACTTCCCACAACTATGCAATTTAATAGTCTGAAGAACACGTTACACATATTTCATTTTCTGCTACTTATCCAGCACAGTAAACACCCGCACTACATTAAATGTACAAAGGATAGCACAGAATTACCAGAAGTGTCACGTAAGTTTCAACTGTGTCACTTCAGTTCACATGCATGGCACACATGCATCATGGTTATAACATGCAGGATTTTCAAATATGACCAGTTTTGGCCTAGTTGAGTGCTCAGAATACTCAGGAAACAGGTAAGCTCTTTATTTTGTCTGCACCCTTACTCAATTCATAGGTGCACTGAGCAACAAAATAATCTACATCTATCCTTTCCCACACTGAGCCAACAGAAGTAGAAACCGGAACTGTCCGTCCGTCCATCCATCCATCCATCCATCCATCCATCCATCCATCATCCATCATCCATCCATCCTCCCATGCAGCAGGAGGCATTCAGCTGTTTGGGCAACATTTAGTAGTCTTTTCTTGTCAACAGAACTATTCGACACAATATTGGCTAGAACATGCTGATCTACTGTGCTTTCAAAACTCAGTGTCTTGTTATATCTCAGTTATTGAGAAAAAACTATTAAAAATTGTTAGCAATTCCATGAGACAACAGACCACTTATCGCTGCTCTATAATAAAGAAGGATGCATACACGTTTGAAGAGCAGACCTGCTTTCAAACACTTAAAAACCAATACCTGATCCTCAGAGCTTTTACTTGACACTGTTTATACAAACAGAAGTCAGTTCCTAGTTCTTCACTTGCCTCTGCATCCAGCTTGTCTCCCTATGTACCCAAAAGCTTCACTTTTTACAGCCAGAAATAAGAACCACTTTGCTATTTCCTTGTTAGGCAGTGTAATATATGTCACTTCCATAAAATGACACATAACACAAAAATCAGGTAAAACCTTCCAGAACAGCGGTTACTCTTTCAGCCACAAAACATGTTTTCTCTTTTCACAACTGCTTAAATCCAGGGCAATTTCCAAATTTGACAGAGTAAGAGAGACTCTGTGGATGACAGGTTCCTTTATTGTTCAATTTTATTTCCAGATCACTGTCCATGAAACATGATCTCCAATTCCGAGTCAATGTTTACCCACAGTCTCAAGTATAGAAAATGATTTCCAAAATTCTGCTTGTACTTCTGCACCAAATTCTCTGAACAAAATCCTCAAGTGGAATGTCTAAACCACGAACAAAACCTCTATATCCTAAACCATTACACTCATTCTCTACACGTAGCATGAGTATACAGTATGAAGACCAACATTTGTCAGACTAATGCAGAATAAAAAGCAAAGTCCTGGAGACAGCATGAGTTTTGTAGGTAAGGCAGCAACAACTGTCAAATGCAAAGTGGGCAAGAAAACAGCTACAGATTGCACTTTGGTTTTGGATTTTGGAAATGACAACTAAAGAAGGCTGCACCCGGTCATGTAGCTAAATCTCTGCCCCCAGTAGCAGTCAACTGTGAACACTAAGAAAAAGTACAAGAATAAAAACAAGAATACAGTGACACTTTTAGGTATATATTCTTCCACTTTCCAGAAAGTTGTAGCTCAAACTTCTCAAGCCATCCTAGATCACTTCTAGCCTTAAATTAAGATGCCTTCTAACGTTTTCTCCATTTATGAAGCTACTCTCATGAGAAATTAGATTTTTCTACTTAAATATCAAACAATCCAAATACAGAAAACAAATCTCAGTAACTTTTTACCTGTGGCATATTCATATCATGCCCTTTATAGTAAAAGATTTACTTATTCAGAGAAAGATTTACTACTTCAGAGAAACATATGCCAAATTCAAACAAGTTTTGTCTAAAAAGAAAAATAACCTCAGACCATATGAACAGATAATCTGCATTCCAAGTAAGTATATAAAAAATACTGAGCAAGGCACTTTCAAAATTGTATTTCACTGAATCAGGAACAAAAATATTCACCCAGAGTTTTATTTTCAAAAGATTTAAAAAAACCTGCCTCCCAAGTGCTAGCACACTCTAGAATACAAAGTATAGCAAGTAAATTAAAGCAACATGTTCCATGTAACACATGCTCAACTACACCAGAAGAACAGGGTGTATTTTTCAGAGATTAAGCGCATGATCATACAAAAACCACTACATTGATCTCAGGCCTGCAGGGTAGACAAAGGAGCTGTTGATAGAAATGAGTGTTTCTCTAGCTATATTGTATTTGTATTTGAAGTTGCACACAGAAAGCAGCACCCTTGAAAGGTTAAAAATGAAACAGAAAAATCAGCAGAAGTCCTCAGACAAACAGAAAACCCCAAGAACACTACACTAAGAGCTTTTCCTCCCATAAGCAAGAGAAAAGCACATTAAGTCCCATGCTTTGTCAATGGAGGCCTTGCCTATGATAAAATATGTTCTTTTAAAATTGCAAATGTGGTATTTACCATTTCTGAATTAGAACCATTGTGCAACTTCATAGCTTTTTCCTGTACATTTCCTATAACTGCATCTGCGCAGAGGGCAAGGGATATTAGGACCACACCTATTAAAAGAAACAAACAAACAAAAACCTCTTCAGAATATTCACCAGCAAAATGGTGGTAAAAAGTCCAAGTAATAAAAAAATAATAACCAGCCTTCCCCTATAAATGTCAGCAAAAATATTTCATGACACCAGTACAAAGAAGTGCCTACCTCCACTCTCCCTCCACCAATTAACCCCTGAGCACTGTGTGTCTCTAAGCTTGATGGGAACATCCAGACATTGCTATAAAGAAGCCAGCTGTAGTTTTTGTAGTAACAAGAGCGACAGAGTATCAGTTGCAGTTAGTTAATGAAGATAAATAACCAGAGAAAATACTCTTTTTGAGTAGTTAATCCCACATTATTTTTTTTCCTGACAAATAGAAACGTTAGATGTAATGGTAAAACAAATGCAAGAGGATTGACAGTAGAAGTCTTCAATTACTGAAACATTGTTTAAAAAAACCCCTACTGTTCAGGTACAAACTCCAGGGTTTTAGGCTACCATTTATGCTCGCAATGAAGTCACTACAGAGTCACTACTGTAATTAGCTTTCTGGTAACAAAAAACTGATAACTCTAGTCTATGGCAATCACAGTTCATTTCCCAACCTACAAACTCTCATGACTGTTGTATTTAATGATGAACACAGGTTGAAATACCACTTTTCTTAAGTATACAACATTACAGAAGACACTAATCATCAAAATGCAAATCAAAACTTGTTCTAGTCTTGGTTCCTTAAAAGATCATGCAGGAAAGAAACTAGAAGACTAGAACCAGGCAGTGTTTTATTTTCTTAATGATATGTTCTTACAGTCAGAAGTGGAAGATTTAACATTTTTAAGGCCCATGAAGTTTAAGGTGGTATTTTCTTGGCAAGAATTTTAAACCAGTGTTTTCAGTTTGGGAACCATTTTCCTTTCCAAGGCTAGACTTTCCAGGTCTATTCATAATTCAAGATTATCAGGCACCAGAAAAAGTATAACTCAATGGAAAAGACATGATAATATGAATAATATTGGTAATGCTAAAAATATAGATATCTCATCTGCATGGATTCAGCTCTGGTCCAAAAATATAATAACAGCTCCAGCTCAGCAATTTCACTCTGTAGAGTGATGGATGCATGTCTCCATGGGCAATCTCCATCATGATTAATGTTCCAGCCGTGCTTAATGGCCCAGGCATACCACTGGACAAGTGCATAGTTCAGCACTGGACTGAGATGAAAAGGTTACCTGGAACCTGAAGCACCACTGCACATGGAGAGGAGAAATGTGGGGACAAGAAAAATGTTAATCTTACGCCCATTACACAGTTTGGAGTGTGAGGAGAATTGTTCCACTCATTGTGGCAGTGCTGAGCAGAAGCAGCAGCAACAGCACCATGGATAAGACCAGCAGTGTTTTATTGGATGTAAAGCGTGAGTAAAAACAATTGGAAAAACTGGACCCAAATTAGTTCTGAAAGAAATCTGCATGGAAACTGTTCTACACAAATCATTGAAATGAACTCAGGAATTCAATTACCATTTGTTATTTGACAAAGAAATTCAACTAAGTTTTTAATTCCAAACAGGTTAAAATCCTTGCTTTGCTTCTGATTTTAGATAGTATTAAAAGGTTAAAATGTGAGAACTCCACCTAAAAACTACAGCAAATCTGACTGTGATCATACGTTAATATAAAGTAAATGGATCTGAAATGGAAAAATAGTTAAAATTTTAACTAGAAAAGACAACTAATGTTTTTAAGTTTTAAAATGTTCCAACTGAATTTTATCATATTTATTTTAATATATATATACTGGGGGTAAGTCGTTCTTGAGAATACATGAGACATTTCAACCAAGAGGGTGCAGTTTCTGGAAATTTTAGGAACTAAGAATTTACACTTTGAATAAAGGTCTCTTCTGCCACAGACAGAGTTCAGCTAAAGCAAATCTACAATGAAACTTGCATTTTCAGTAGGATACCTGAAGGCACTACAACAAGAACTCAGAACTTCTATGGAATGCTTATTGTAGGAAAATCCAAGCATTTTCTTAAACCCTAAAATATAATATGTCTTTACCTGTCAAGTTGAAGTTTGGTGCAACAGTGCTGTCAGCTAAAGTAAACCATATTAATCCAAGGCTCATACATAGGGCAGCAGACACATCTACAACATTGTAACGTTTTCCTACAAAATTCAAACAGCAAGAATGGACTGTTAGCACTCTCAGAATTTTGTTTATCCTGTTTAACAGACTAGAAGACAAAGGAAACATTGTTCCAATGTCACTCTTCTACTTAAACAGAAGACTCAATGCTCTGGTCTTTCACAATGAGACTTAGTTTCTTCTACAGCAGAAATTCCTACCACATGGGAGGAGGACCCTAATGGGAAATACCTGATTCTTTTGATCAGCTTTGGTTTGAGTTCACAGTTACAGCACTGACACAAAGCACATCCTCCCTGACAAAGCATTCCCTTAGCAACTTCAGGACAGCTCAGATGTTTCCTAATACTTTTCCCTCATACAAGACGTTTCGGCTGCCTTTACAGATCAGAAAGAAGTCAATTCCAAACACTAACAGACAACTTTGGCACTCTGAGAACCCTACACTGTCTTATAGTTTGGGAGAGACAGGTTGTGGAGGGGAATGGAAAAAGAAAGTAAGGACATGAAAAAGCAGGAGTTAGTATATCTTGTTTAAGATAATGTATTCTTTGCTCAGAAGCTAAACTTTGAACATAAGCTTCCAAGGGAACTTATTTGAACTGAATTTTTTTAACAATACTAAAAAAAATAGCTTCTGAGACTGCAAACTACTACAACACAATAAAAAGTTTCACAAAGCTTTAGGGAAATACCAGTCACTTTGCATTAAAATGATAAAAAATTACTCCTAATAAAAGGTAAATACTGTATAGGCATGTACATATGTAAAGTTGAAATCTCCGCTGAAAATTCAGCTATTTTTCAACCAGAAGGCCAGAATTACCTACAGAAACAGAAATACAGCATTCTAGATTTTGTTCCATAATACTTGTCCATAGGGAGCTTTACTGACTAAATTTTTGTGTATTGAACACAAACTTCTACAATATGCTTAACCCTTCTAAATACAGAAACACTGAAGCATATTTATGCACATAACCACAACCTCTTCCTATTTTTCTCCATATTTCATTTTCTCTTATTGGAATATGAACAATGACTATAGGACTAGCCAGAGACATGCAAAATCAGGTGTATTTCTGAAGAAACATTTAATCAAAATTTAGGAATTAATATTTTCAAACAAGAGTAGAGATTTTCTTCACAACTCATGGTTGGATTTTTTTTTCCATTTCAAGTTTTCCATTTCAATATTGAAATTGTTTCATTTGTGAAGTCATTTAGTTTAGAAAATAAACTCACACTTCTTAAAAATTAGGAAAGCTTGTGTAAAAATGAAGTTTTGCAAGTGACCCGTAGAATGTTTTTCCCCATATTTTCTGTTGATCTAATTATATTTGTACATTTTCTCAGAAGATGCTTCAGACATTCTCATTTTTCCTCCTACAGGAAAAATTCTACCAGTGGAATTAAAAAAAGTACAGGACTCCATCTATGACTACCTCCCAAACAATTTTAAAAAATCATCTAATAGCAAGATTAACACTTACCTTGTATAAAAACTCCACCTATCATAACTGGAATCAGCTTACAGCACTTGAAGATGACTTGAGTAGGGTAATTCAGATATCCTAAAGAGGTATTTGACAAACCCATAGTTCCCACTGTCAAAAATGCTATTATCATGTAGGTTTTGCCAGGAATTCTACAAAACATAAACATACAAATCTTGGCATTACAGACTCATCTAGAGAAGATTTAGCTTGGAAAATTCAGGTAAAGAAATACTTTTGTAATACAACATCAACATCTTTCTCACTGAATTTCACTTCATAGAAACTTAAAAATGCACAAAAATGTCGGATTTCATATTTCATTTCTTTCAGTTACTGGAAATAAAAAGCACAAATACAAGACAATAAAAACTTCATGGCTCATGAAATATTCAAGAAGTAATTCTTTAACCTCCTTCTGAGAAAGTATGTTATTTACACAAGAATCAAGACAAAGGTTTCAGGTCAAAGGAAATGCAGAAGATTGGCATACTGAGATAACCTGTATCTTAAGTTCTGTCACAGGTCAGCGTGACAACTTCTTTGGTGAAGCTTTCATGTGAACCTTGACATTTTTAAAATGAAGAAAGTTGAAAAAAAGTACCATTTTTTAATGAAACTCAACGAAACTAAGAGAGCAGTGATTCAGATACCATGAACAGAGAGGCTTGTTGAACATTTTCAGATGCTTTGTTCACAATCTGATGAAATTATCACCTGACAACAGATGATCCAACAGTTACTTTTGTGCTCACTTTGTGATTTTTTTACAGTTATTGCTGTGCATATGTTCAGCTATTTTTCATGCATACTCAGAACCACACTAAGAACATAAGGAGCTGTCTTGCTGCCATCCTATCTGTAACTCATTATGTGACATACACATACTCTGAGGCACGCAAGAAAAACTTTAAATTTAAGAAATATAGATTTCTGCATGTCTACAAGAAGATGCCTAGGTTATAGAAAATAAAATGTAAAATGTATTTCAGATCTACATTTCCAACACAACTTACTTGAAGGGTAATGCTCTGTAAGCATTACCAACTCGTAATTAAACCCCATAAATACAAGTAACCCAAGAGGTAACTGTGCAATATTATCTGATGCATCTCAAGAAGTCAGATAACTTGAAATATAAGTTGTCAGTGTTTAAAATAAAATGAATATTTTATCAAAGTTATGTTGTTTGGCTAAAAAAGAATTTTATAATCTAAAACTAGTATATGCAAAATCATCCAAGGCTGACTGTAGGTAAGGAAAATTAGTTACGTTCAACTAGAATATAAGCCAACTTTAAAATTAATGTACACCATGACAGCCTGTATTCAAGTTTCCAGAGTGCCTCAATAAACTTTGCAGAGACTATAGACGGGTAGGAGGCTGCAGAATGGCTACACTGTGTCAGAAAATATCCCATTTTCATGGGATTCAACACATCAAAAATCTCCTTGGTCAACTGCAGTGAAAACACAGAACAGTTTTGTGGCAGAGTGTTATGAGTGCTGTCTTAAATGACAACCACAACACTTCAGCACATCCTCTGAAGCAAACCCACTCAGCTACACAGTGAGCAGAGAGCAGGCCTCTGACATTCTCCAAGATGCACAGCATGTAAGAGGAACCTCTCGGTGAGGAGGTGTCAATATTTGAGGAAAACATATTCACTGACAGATGGATTCAAGTGCTGTGAAGTACATTGGCTCTATTCTAGATGTGATAATCCCAAGCAACACATACGTGACTCAGTCTCTATCAGCCACTGTAAGGATACAATATGTTCTGAAGTGGGACAGCGACAGCAGAGTCAACAGAACTACTTACAAATCCAAAATCCAAGTGGGTGCTTCTAAAATATTCTCTAACATCATCCAGCAAATTCACTTCCTTTTATCTACAGAACTGCTAGCAGTGCCTCACAGTAAGTCAAATTTACGGTAAGTATCAAATACTTCTAATTTCATGGACAGTGGGTAAAATGCTTGGAAAAACACATACCTTCTTCTTTTGTCCTGAATCAACTGCAATTCTATTAGTCCAAAAATGGAATAAAATCCAAATTGCACTAAAGTGAGGTACCAACCAAAAGGTTTAAAACCTTCCACTGAAAATATCAATTCCTATAAAAACAAAAACCCACCAAAGTCATGTACATACACCAAAATATTAAATGGACAAAAAAAATCAACAGATCTTTTTCCTTCATGTACATGCAAATCTAGCCTTTGCAGTTGCTGGTTATTAACTATATTTATCCACCATACGTAACTTGCAAAAATATTGAAACACAAAAGACAATTTAGGTTCTCCAAAATGAAAGAAGAAAATTTACTGTTGTTGTAAATACACTAAAATTAATGGACCAATTCATTAGGGGAATACATTTTATGCATTAGTAATTATCTCATATTACAGATGGCTTTTTGCTGCTCTTCCGTTCATTTACTTCAGTAGACCATTTTTATTCAGATTTTATAAATATCTTAGGATAAATTTAATACAAATTTTCTCTAACAAACATGCTTACTGATAATTTTCAGCTCTTAGGAATGCACACCTAAAATTTTGAGTGACGACATTAAACAGCACTTGTGAGTTCATAAAAATTTGCATGCTGTTGGAACATTTCAAACCAGAGCAATTTCTTATGGAAAAATACATACACTACAAACAGATCATGTTCTCCTAACTCTTTTGAAGTAACTTTATGTTAACAAACTTCCTCAGCTGCTTTAGAAAACTGGATTAGAAACATGATTTTTAATGGTCAAGTTTTTTATATCACTGCTTTATTGAGAATACTCAATGAATTTAAAAATAACTTTAAAAAGGGAACAGAAATGTAGCTTCTCAAGATAAGAGAGAAAAGATTAGCAGAATGGTAAACGTTTAACTAAAATGGCATAAACATTATGCTTCTGTTTAACAAATTACCATAGCACATGTTTCAGCTCTGTCCTGAGAGCAGAGAGAAAAATAAGACAACTGTAACTGTACAGTACTCATGGAACTTAGGGAGATCTAAAGGTTTCAGCATCAATGAAGACCTTGGTGTATCTCGCACACAGAAGTAAAAGATCATGTTATGAAACTCCAAGTGATCTAAACTTTACTGGCACACAAACGATAATGGCAACTTAGATTATATATTACTTGCTGCTCTTGAATACTGAAAGGCTGACTTTGCAATAAATATCTAGTTTAAACATCTATACATACTAAAATACACAATATATTATTATGCTATTGAAAAAGACAAGGGGTAGGAGAAATTGGCCTAAGACACAAGTTCATAATATTTACCTGCAAATATCCATAGATTAGATAAAACATAAAAACTCCAGAAACACAGATGAAAAATTGAGTAGGTTTGCTAAATTTGCTGAGATTCATGCCAAGAACTATGACATCATCTACCGATTTGATATGGGGAGACATAGCTTGAGATTTGGAAGGTACACTGATGGAAATGTATTTTCTTGATGAAGTGAATTTCAGATCCATGGTTTCTGGTTCGCTGCATTCGGGGCTATTGCTGTCTTCTGCCTGCTTTTCTCCTTCTGTGTGTTTTCTGTCTGAAAGCTGAAAGAAACGCTAAAGTCAGATGGGACATAACACACAGCCTTCCAACAACAACCGTAAATGAATGCGACATTTACAGGGAAAAAATAAAGGTTTTGGAGTTTTGTTGAATTGTTTTTATTCACAAATTTTACTTATCTTTTCTGATGTCCGAAGTTAACACCAGAGGCCAGCAACACTTTATGAAAGCAGTTTGGCTTCATTCTTACACTCAACATAGCAAACAAACCCACCAATCAACCCCAGAACACCAGCAACAAAAAACCAGCTTGAATTTCTCAAGAGCTCTAACTGGTCCTATCATGTACTCACAGGAGCGACTGCTTGGGAGAGAAGTGATCTCCATGACCAACTCACAGTGAAAGAACTGGTATTGAAGCACGGTGGTTCTGCCTACCTTCCTTCATCTTCTCAGCAAAACACACCAGACCAGCTCACAACATGGGAAGCCTTGCTAAAACCTACAGATTTGAGCCTATGACCAGTTACAAGCATGGAAGCCGAAGAACTTATCCCCTCATCCTCATGTCTATTCACTATTTCATGCACAGATTTTCAGAAAAGAACATGGGTGTTGAAACAAGCAGATTGAAATGCCAGTCTCAAAAATCAGACTGTTTATCTGATGAGGTCTATGATATGGCAATCCCTTTAGTATTTATCACATGCAGCTATTTCCACATGTAACAGAAAACAAAACTGGATGACAAGCCTAGAGAAGGAATGTAGCAGCTTAGTAGACTGAGATGCAAATAATTCTGTTCTCTAGCTCAGCAGACAGTAAATATTTGACAAGTTTTTTTAAAGATAAAACACACTGGTCAGCCCATTGTCCCAAGATTTTAAACTGTAGGTCAGCATCAAGTTCAGTGAACAGTCAGTAATTACACTGTGTTTGTCCCAGCTGTTTAGTGATTTGTTTTTCCCAGCTCAAGAATAATTCTTCTCATCACACATACATAAAAAAATGCTTTCCCCATTGTTTTTAAATTTGAAATGTCCCAGTATATTAACTGGGACATTTAATCATGCAATAAATGTAGTCTGCAAGAACACTGGTAAATACAATATATTATACAATACCAGAAATGTTAAGGTTAGCTGAAAAATTAAGTATTAGTAAAAGGCTTGCAATGTGCTTATGTTTTCTTTTCCATACGAGCTACAATCAGGTTGGAACAAGACTCCTACTAGAGTTCTGAAAGAACATCCTGGGGAGTATAACAGATGTTTAGGGACCATAATAATTATTTGTGCTCAAATTCATAGCTCTTCACCTCAAGATCAGAAGTGAGAGGTAGAAAGTTTACCCCTGCAGATTATTAGCTAATCCCAACATGAAGTGACCATAAAAGAAAAGAAAAAAAAGTTTTAGACTAATTTTAGTAAAACCAGAAAAGCACTAATGTCAGACAACAAGGCATGAGTAAGCCTTCACATACAGTATAATAGAGTTCTGATCACCTTCAGAGAAAGATTGAAAGAACAATGGCAAACAAGGGTTATCAGGATGGAGGAACAGGTTGCCCATCTTAGGAACTGAAATAAGATGGAAGCATGACTTGTCTAGCCTAACAAAACCCCAGTGAAAAGAAAATAGACCTGCTTTCAATACAAGTAAGGAGTACCACTAAGGAGAAAAAATAATTTTAATTTTAAGGGCAGAAGAATGAGAACAAGTGGGTATGAACTGATCATGAACAAACTTAGGCTTTCCAGACTATCTGGTTAGACAGCTTTTGCTCAGGAACTGGCTGGACATTGATCTACCTGTGGGTGGAGTGATCATCTTTACATCACCTGTTTTGATTTGCTTCTCTTTTCCCATTTTTTTCTCCACTTCTTAAAAAAAAAAGATCTCAACCTGTAATGTTTTTTTTTTTACTCTTCCTTTCCTCTCACCCCATGCCTCTGGGGGTAGTGAGGAAAGTAAGCAAGTGGCTGTGTAATGCTGAGCTGCCTACCAGCATTAAACCACACAATTAACATAATCTTCGATTTTCAACTATTTCTATTAAAAATATTTCCTCAGGAACACCATCAGATTTTACAGTCTCTCGACTTAATTTTTTTGCAGATTACTGAGTCTGTCATGAAAGCAGTAAGAAACACTGATCATTCCAGACACACCCACAAGCATCCATAAAACTATGATACAGGGTAATTGTTTTTCTCTACATCCTTCAAAGAAAATTATGTAACAGCCAAAGCAACTGTAAATGTATGTATGCATTTGAAACAGTTTCCACCAAATAATTTCATTAGCAACAATGACAGAACTCTTCTGAAATTCACAATGACTTCTCAAACTCCTGTCTAAGTATGAAAACTATTATTCCTACTCCTCTCATCAAAATTCCTCAAGCAGCTAATTGACGTCTTGAACAAACATACAGCAAAAATCGGTTTTATGAAGAGTTAAGAGCTACCCTGATTTGTGTAAAATACCAATTTCCCTCTTTTCTTTCCCCTCCCGTGTGTAAAAGTGTAAACAACAGATTCCTCAGATCAAAGACTTCCTGTTTCTTTCCCTTTAAAAAGAAAGTCACTTACAGATCAGTACTTTAACCTAGCACACAAAATAGGGATTATTACATAAAGGAGAAACAAATGAACAAGTGAGTAAAAAAGCAAAATTTCTTTTGCCTCCAAAAAGTTAACGACTTGTACTAAGCACGGAAAAACATCAGGAAGGAGCTCGAGCCTTGGTTGGCCAAGGTTTTTTAACACTGAAAAACATCTGTCAAACCCATCATTTTGGCAAAAATCAGCGTCTTAGTCCGCTCAGAAAAACTGCTCGCCTGAGACACGCAAGGCAAGCTCCACATTGCCTTTGGCTGTGACCCTCCGAAGACTATGCCAGAAATGCTTGGTGGCAGGACAGCAGCTGGCACCACAACCGGGATGCGCCAGGTGACAGGAAAGCCAAAGTCCATCCGCGGGAAACCTGAGCTACCTACGTCCTGCTCCGGAGGCAAAAGAGGAAAGGGGATAGGGTCCAGCACGACCCCCGAAGCTTCACTCCTACCCACTCGCCTGCGCCAGGTGTGTCCCTTCCCGAGCACCTGGCAGCTGTCCCGGGCAGGGCTGCCACAGGCTCTCCAGCC